>CAUYUJ010014952.1:152500-192500 GCA_963575745.1 Prorocentrum cordatum | reverse complement strand
GATTCGCAACGAATCCTGGGGACCCCTGAGGATCCGTTAGGGTTTGTAAGGGTTCGCAAGGACTCCTGAGGCTCACGATGGCTCACCACAAGGCCTACGAGACGGCCATGAAGACCCCGAGAGGCCTCCCGGAGACCTCCTCCTTTCCCGCCACCTCCCGCCTCTTGCGTCGTCGCTGATCTTTATTCAGGGTCAGCGGATGCGACCGTAAGACCTTGCATTACGTTGGCAAAACAGTACTGGCCACTGTGATGCGATGTGTGCTTTGTCGAAGTGAGAGGCCGACATGTTGAGCTCAAAACCTAATTACCAGCCACTGTTTTTTTCCAACTTACCATTCGGTGCTGTTCCGCTACCTACACACACAAGCCGTGTAAGCCATACGCAACTACTTCCAGGTGTGCTCTTCCACATTATACTTGCATAGCTGCGTTGCGTTATATGTCTCTAGAGCGAAGACGCTCTGCGAACCAGTACTATTAAATCTGCCGGCCCCCACATGCTGGGGGCAAGAAGGCGCGTGACTTTTGTTGGTTGTCCCCATCCCCATCCCCAAAATTACCCAGGTGTCCCAAACACCATTTGAGGGAGGGGGGAGCTCACTGGAGAACTGTTCGGCCTTTGTCAAGATGGGTTTAAAGATCCTCCTGCGTGTTTCGAAAAGGCTTTCAGACGGCTCCAAGTGATCCTGGAGCCTCCCAAGGATGTGACCGAGAGGCCAAAACCTGAAAAAATACACTCAAATGATGTTGGCCTCCTCGTACTCTCGTGTTCGATTGGCTTCTCAAGCCTGAGCCCCCTTGACGGGCCCACAAAATGCCTCAAGACGGCCCCAGCAACCCCAAAGAGCGGTCCAAGAGCGCCCTCGTGGGGCCCCGAGAAGCGATGATTCGGGCTCCGGAGGGGCACAGCTAAGTAAGTACCATCCCCTTTTTGATCGAGGTCCTCCAAGATGGCACCAACACAGCGTGACCAGATCATCAGGATGCGCGGTAAAGATGCAAGCCGTTGGACGTCCGAGTCGACGCCTTCGGGATGGAAGATTGCGAAGGGTGGGCCGCAGAGGCAAGAATTCGGGTGCAGGGGCACCCTCTGAAAGCTGCCCGTCCTCATGACGCGGTCCGACTACAGGGCCCACAAGGCCCCGAAGAGTGCCACGGAGCGAACGCACCAGAGCAGAGGCCGATCCAAGAAACGGACTAGAACTCTGACGGCGAGCCGGCACGCACCAGCAGCTCTGGGGAGGCCCCGATGGCCAAGCGGGGACTGCCCACGCGGGAGCAGCCTGCTTCGAGGGAACGGCCCCGAGAAAATCGGCCGATGGGGGGGGGAATGAAAGCAAATTCGCTCAAAACCGGTCCCCAGATTTCTCCCAGGGCCCATCCTGCCCCGTTTCTCGCGCTGCGTCCAGCTGTGGCGACGGGGGGGCCCTGAACCCTCCCTTCTGCTGGCCAGAGCCAGGCGGTGGGCCGCCTCAGCCTCCAAGCTGGCTCCAACTCACAAGACTGCCCCCCCATAATCACCGACAGCCTATTCCCCGCGCCGCGCCCTGCGCGGCCCCTGGCAACTTTCGCGCGCCGCGAATCGCACGCGCCCCGCCGCGGCGCGAAGCGCACGCGGGCGGCCCGCTCCTCCGCGCGCGCGCGCGCGCTCCACCTGCGAACACGGCGCGCGACGGCCCCATCCTCCCACCCATTCCCCCAACCCATACCCCGTCCCCCGACCCCAGAAAGTGTAACGGTGCTCCGGGGGTGCAGAACGACCTTGGGGTGACCAAACCCCCCGAATGGAACACCTGCGTGAAGAAGGCAAGACCCTGGCGTGGCTCGCCAGTAATGCCGCTCTCCCCACGGGGAAAGCGAACACTGCCGGCGTCCGGCGCCGCCCTCGCCGACCCGAGCACCCCACCGGGGGTCGGGATACGGCGGGCGTGTTCGCGCGCGCAAAACATGTCGCGCACCTGTCAGACGTTACACCTGGTGATGCGACCGCTGCCAGCGGCCACCAGGGAAGGAAGGCCCCCTCCCCGCACGCGCTGACCTGCGCGGCGTTCTCGCACCTGCGACGCACACGTTCGGCCGACCCGAGGCAGGACCCCTCGCAGCCGGTGCGCATCGCCTCTTGCACGGCGAAGTCCACGCCGGCGCCCATCCCAAATTCTCCCCGGTAACCCCACCGGGGCCCAGGGTGTGGTGGGTGGGAAACAAACCAACAGCAACCGCTGTCGCCAACGCGCTTTGCTCGCACGATCCAATTGCGCGCTCTGATGCGCGCAGTCCCTGCGAGCGCGCGCGGGCGTCCCCTTCTGTCATGATTATGGTTCCCTGACCCGAGCCTCCCCGAGCCTAAAGTCAACGCATAATCACCGACAGCCTATTCCCCGCGCCGCGCCCTGCGCGGCCCCTGGCAACTTTCGCGCGCCGCGAATCGCACGCGCCCCGCCGCGGCGCGAAGCGCACGCGGGCGGCCCGCTCCTCGCGCGCGCGCGCGCGCTCCACCTGCGAACACGGCGCGCGACGGCCCCATCCTCCCACCCATTCCCCCAACCCATACCCCGTCCCCCGACCCCAGAAAGTGCAACGGTGCTCCGGGGGTGCAGAACGACCTTGGGGTGACCAAACCCCCCGAATGGAACACCTGCGTGAAGAAGGCAAGACCCTGGCGTGGCTCGCCAGTAATGCCGCTCTCCCCAACGCTGCTCTGGCTCCGCGTTTCTGCACCCCCAACGCTGTTCTGGGTCCGACGCCGCTCCGCAATCGCGCGTCGATGTACACGGCGCCCCGTGTCTGAGGCATGCCCGTGCCCCGCGGCTGGGCCCGCGCTCACCTCTCCTGCGCGGACTCCTTCTTTACGGCGAATCCACTGAGCCTGGCGCGGCACGCTGCACGCCGCGGCCCACCCCCCGCGAATTGCCCTCGCGGAACGCGCCTTCCGCGCGCCGTAGCACCCAACGCCACGCGTCTAGTAAGCACCCGCGCCACGCGGCCGGGTCCACTCTCACCTCGCCGGTACGAAAACCATTCTCCCGGGCGAAGCTATCCTCGCCGAGCCGCCTGGCACCGCGCGAGTGGACGACTCGGGGGAAGGCCGCCCCCGCGCGCGCACGGCGCGCCGTGAGATCCCGTCCGACCAGTTGCTTTTCGAGTCTACCCACTCGAGCCAGGTGGACATGTCGCAGTGAAACTGGCGCGACACGCTGCACGGCGCGTCCCCCCGCGATTTGCCCTCGCGGCGCGCGCCTTGAAGAAATTCATAAGCTTGACGCTCCGGTCCAGGGTAGCATGGTCGCACCTGCCACTCACGAAGCTGTGGAGAGCGCTCGTGTTGTCAAGCACCCACAGGATGCGCCTCCCTCGGCACCTCCGCGCCTCTTGCGCCAGGACAATGGGGACCATGGCCCCCTCACAGAGGGCGATCGGATTCGCGCCCCTCTCCCGGTCCGCCGGCGAGAAACCCCACTCCGCGAGTATGGCATCGTCGAATACACACCATCCTCCCACACGCTCCCCTGTCAAGCAATCGACCAGGAGGTAGCCGCCTGTGGGCGCGGTCGCCCCGTCAGCCCGCGCGTCGCTTGCGATCACAATCAGCGGACACGAGGGCGGGCTCACGTCGACGCTTCTCTTCGGGGCAAGGTCTATTACAAATTCGAAGTAATCGAAGCACCGCCGAATCGCGTGGGATAACGCCCACGGAGGCGCGTCAGTGCACTGCCTCTGCTTCAGCGGCGCCATCGCGGCGCTGCCGACGCCGTTGAACATCGCGGAGGACGACCACTGCAGAATGCCCCGGAGCTTCGAGGCCTCCGCTGGTGTCAGGCTGTTCCGCGCACGGTGCTCCGCGAGCAGGCCTTTGATTTTGTCAATCATGCTGGCCTTCGGCCAAAAGGAGACCACCCCTCTGCCTTCAAAAACCCGAGACACGTCGCGATCGACTCCCAAGAATGCCCCAGTGGCGGCCATGCGCTGCTGCTTCGCGCTGGCATTCGGGGTACCCAACTCCGAAAACAAGACGTTGAGTAAAGCCTGTCCCGAGCCTTTCGCCAATCCGAGGTCCCCAAGACTGCCATCATCGACATACATTGTGTGCAACAATGCCGCCACGCGCCTGGCAGCGGCTTCCAGAAAGGCAGACCACCGCATGAAATTCATAACACTCGACGACAAGCCGAACAGCATGGCGAATGCAGTCAAGCATCGCCACTCCCCGCTGCGCGGTTCCCGCGCCGCAATGACGTTATATCGCAGCTGCGCGGGATTGACCGGCACGGACCTGTATGCGTCCGGCAGGTCCTCGCCTCCAGTCTCAAGGGTTAAGCCCTCATCGGCAAAGCCTCCCGCCGCAGCTTCCTGCCTGAGGGCGCACGCCAAACACCGGGCCGGACCACGCCCCTTGGACACCGGAGGGGCCCACTAGGCCCACACTAACCTGGGGGAACGGCCCGCGGGAAACCCGCGACACACCGGCCGGCGGGGAGGGGGAAAAGGCCACCTCCGGTGTTTGGCGCACCTCCCGACCGCTGCCTCAAGACTTTGCCATACAATGCAGGCGTGAACGCTGATGGCAAGTGCCACTTCTCAGGGTACACCGTCGCGCCGTTCTGCCCACCGGCTTTAGCATCGTCTATCCGCCGACGCTTGCCGTTCTGCTGCACGTGCACGAACGACGGCACGGCCGCCCAGCGCCCGGCGCCGTACTCGCGGTCCATCGCGGCCAGCGACGCCGGAGGAGCAGCCCAGCCCTTCTCGCATTCCTTCAAGCATGATTCCCAAAGAAACTCAGCCTCAGGATCAACCCGTCGCTTGTCCCTGGAACGTAAAAGCGCGGTGGACTCCGCCAACAAGCGGTCTTCAGAAACAGGTTCCGAACTTTCGCACCGCTCCCAGACACCCGTCTCCTCCAATCGCCCCACGATATTGAAGCCGGTCACAAATCTCTGGGCCAGCTGCCAATCCGGCCAACCCATCACCCAAGTCAGAACACAAATCAGCGCGATGTGGGTGTTCTGCGCCACGGCATGTACTGAGGGGCTTTGCCAGAGCCGAAGGGCGCGGGACACCGGCGCCAGCCTTTGACTAAGCTCCTTCAACGCCCCGGCGCAAGACTCGCGCCACTGCCTCAGCCGATTACCACCGGCCCACGCGAACGCAACCGTGGCAAAGGCAGCATACTTCAAATCAACGGGTGCCATGTACTCATCGTCGAATGGCAATCGCCCCGCGCTCGCGAATTCGATGCATTGAGCGAGGTGTGCCCGCTCCCCCACGCCGAGTTCGATAACCGGCGCCAGCGCTAGCCTGTGGTCGAGCACGCCTGCCTGGCGACCCAACACGGCGCTCGCGCGCCCCTTGGAATTTCTGCCCAGAGAACATCCCAGAGGTAGTCCTTCGTCCTGCAG
The DNA here is from genome assembly GCA_963575745.1 of Prorocentrum cordatum. NCBI lineage: Eukaryota > Dinophyceae > Prorocentrales > Prorocentraceae > Prorocentrum > Prorocentrum cordatum. The sequence goes on along the minus strand of CAUYUJ010014952.1, from coordinate 187,102 downwards.
CTCCGCCCAGATGGCGAAATCAACGAATGGCGAAGTATTCAACAAGTCTTGCAAGAACGGGATGGGAACGCCCACCAGCCACTCTTCCGGAAAGGACTTCCGAATTTTCACAGCGATGTCCGCCTGGCTCCATCGCACGCCCACGACGCTGGGGCACGCGACCCCACTGGTGACTGCCCCTTCTGCCGCGGCGGGCGGCGCGGCAGCGGGTGCGTTTCAATCGCCCTTGCGGCCGCGCTTGCCGCCGTCGGCCGCGCCCCCGCTCGCGTTCCTCGCGTCGCAAACTACAACGCCGGGTGTTCCGAACATTCGGCGCTAACCGTCGCCTTTCCCGGACCCAGGGCGCCCCCGGACCCGGGCCGCCCCCTTTAAGCTAACAGGGAAACCAAAAACTGAGACCCGGGCTCCTGGTGCACTTGAGGGCGCAGTGGTTCGACATGCCACACAAGCGCCCCGTCTTGTTGATCACGACGGAACAGACGTGCTTATACCCGCGAGGGCACGGCTCGGAGCACTCCCCGGCGTTGAACTTGCGACACACCTGGGTTCCGTCTTTCAACCGATCGCCCAACTGCGCGCCCTTGCCACCTGTCCGCTGGCTCCGCCCGACGCTCGTCGGCGGCCGCTGCGGCCCGGGAGCTGGCGGTGAGGGCGGGCTCCACATGACCTCGCGAGTCTGCAAGCCCTCGCGGATTATCTTCCCGACGCTCAGCTCGCTGGTGCGGACCCTGTCCGTCCACCAAGCGCGCTCCTCCTCGTCCCGACGCACGACGTTAGGCAGCGCAATCGAGAACGGCATCGCACTGGCGTACTTGACCAAACGGAAATGGTAGGCCATCGCGACATCCAACGGAATCTGCACGAAATCCGTCGTATCCGAAGACGCCTTCTCTGGCGTCCCGGGCGCCGGGTCAATCGGCTTCACCCCAGCGCGCGCGTATGCCACCATGAGAACCTGGTGCAACGCGATATAGGTTTTCAAGTCCTTCGCGGGATCCGGATCTTCCTTCTCATCGCACACGAATTCGACATCCCCAATGCGCTGCCGCTTCCTGGCAGCCCTCGCGGCATTCAGCAACGTGCGGACCTTCCATACACTCATCATCGTCACCTGGCGCCTGCCGACCATGGGGGGCCGCGCGCGCGACGCGGTCACCCCCTCCGCGTGCAATGGGACGCGCCTGCCCAGCTCCCTGCTGATCTTACTGACCAGCGCTTCGGACGGCTCACACTCCGCTGGGTACGCCATCTTATACCGAGCGAAGAACTGCTCGCTCAATTCAGCGAGCTGCGGCGACGGCAATGGGACATCGTCGCTCTCGTCCAAACCGCGCCTCTTCCGGGTCTCGGACTCCCGGGCGGCATCGCACACGGCTTTCCACGCCTGCCGCACTACGCGCTCGAACTGCGGCGCGGGCCAGGCAGGACCCCCCCCCGCGCAGGCGAAGGCCGCGCCTGGCGCACGCGGGACAGCTGTCCCAGCCTCCTCTCGAGATCCGGCACGCGCTCGAGGATCGGCGCCCACTCGTTCTCGCTCGTGACGGCATGCGCGAAATCGACCAACGTCTCTAGACCCACGGTTTCGACCAGGTGGGTGGCGATGCGCTCATCAAACTGATACTTCGCGGCCAGCTCTCTGAATTGTGCAGCGGCGTCGCGAGCGCCGACGCGCCCCGGCAGCGCAATGCCGTCAACTGACAAAGACATACCGAGAACCACACGTGTCGCTCCGCTAAACCTGCTCTCTGGACCGCGTTCGAGCCCACCTCGGGGCGCGCATGCGCATCCGTTAAGTTGGCATTCGCTGGCAGGCCCACGCGCAACTCCGCGCGTCTCCGCCGCGATGACGACACCACCTCACGCCGGGGCTGCCCGGCCGCGCAACTTTTCACACGCCGCGCACACCAGGGCTCCCTCCGGGAGCGCCGGGAACCACTGCAGATCACTCAATCCATTCTGACATAGGTTCGTCACTGGCCCGAACTCACTGTCCGTCCAGGCTCTGGACTTTTTGAGGCGACGAATTACGGGCATCGCGACGTGATATCGAGGCCCCATAACCTCCCTTACCCGGGTAGCCCTCCCAGGCTCAGACTGCACGTACCCGATCGCGCCCCGCGGCTCGGGCGACGGGCCCACGGCTCGCGACGCGCGCGCGGATGATCCCTCCGCAACCTGCCTGACTGGCGGCGCGCAGTGCGCTGGCGCGCCATCTGAGCCCTTTACGTCACATTCACCCAACTCCGCGCCCTGCGCTGCCTCGTCACCTGGAAGCGCGGTCACCGCGCGACCGGCGCAGTCAACTCCCCGCGCTTGGAACGCGGCCGGGCCTGCACGGGTTGCGTCTCCCGGCCGCACCGACACTTCATCTCCCCTGGACCTGGGGATGGAGACAGCCTCCAATGCCGCCCACGCCCGGGCACAATACCGCTGGGCCGCGCGATCGACCCGCGGTTCGCCCTGCGCGGCCCGCAATGGCAACCGACGCCGGACTGGCGCGCGCTCCCGCCTCTGCTGGTCGCTTGTTTTTGCCGGCAACTTTCGGCGCTCTGCGTGGACTCGCAGGCGCAGGCAACGCGTTCCCACGCAAACCGCCCGGCGCTTTACCGCGCCCCCCCCGCTTTGCACGCGGTGCCCCCGACGCGAGGGTTTGCGCAGCGCGCGCACGCGCGCCCGGCGCTTCGGCGCCCGCCCCCCCCTCACCGCTCTTACCCGCGGCGCCCCCGTCGGCAGGACCCCGACAATTGGGTGGAGGCGCGCCCGGCGCTTTACCGCGCCCCACCCGCTGTCCACGCGGGGCCACGATTATCCGGAGAAACTTCTGCCGCCTCAACTCCTCGACGACCGACGGGGGCAAGAACGCGGCCTTCTCACGAACGGTCGACACCGCCACCCGCTGCTGCGCCTCTTTCTCTAGGTCGGCCAACATTACTTTTCCTGGCGCAGAACTCGCCCAGCATCGCACTTGCTCCCACTGCACTGGGGCCTCCAGATCGGTCCGCAGGCACGACAACACTCCGGCCATGTGCAGGCGCGTGCACATCTCGGCTTGCCGCCGACGCGCATTATACACGATCGGCATCTGGTTCCGACGGGAGTTGTCTCCCCCCTCCGTCCAACCGCCCGAGATGACTCGGGCTTCCCAGTCCAATTGTATCGCGCTCGCCCATGTAGGCCCAGCCCGGCGCAAACTGTACGAAGTCACAAGATCCAACTGGGAATCGTCCGCTAGCGAGCCTCGGAATACTTCCTTCAGCGATCGGTTAAAGGCACCCAACTTCACCGGCGCGCCGGAAACTGGATCGAAGACGAGCCCCGTCGGCACAGCCCTTCCTGCTCGATCTTCCCGCGCCGCCAACTTGTGCCAACCATCCCACAAGGCGTCAGCGGCGGACCGCGCGCCACCTAGCCGCCTCGGCAAGCACCAATCGAACGAAGGTCGCCCCTGTCGCTTTCCCTGCTTCCCCCTCGATGCGCGGAACCAGCAAAAATAAACAGACTTCTCTAAAGGCCTAGAGCGCAGCAGGTGCGTGTACCTCACCCACGCGAATACCACCGCCAGCATCCCAGCCGCGAGCATGACTTGCCCAGGCGTTCTCGCGCCATCCAGGAAATCGATCACATGGTAAATCATCTCGGGTTCGACGACAGTGGCCTGGGCCGGCGGTGCTACGGTTCCACTGCCTGGATCACGTGGCACAGGGCGAAACGCATCGTCCAGGCAGAAAGGCGCTTTCAAATGTACGCACATCCACTTCAAGGCGTTCCAGATCCTGACGCCGGACGTCCGTGCGATCGAGAGCTTATGCACGAACTCGGCGACTGCCATGGGTTGCCGCGCCAGACTCGTCGCCGGCTGCCCTTGCCGGCCCGCCCACTCGGCCCACTGCCCCCACACGCGCAAGGCCGTGCGCAGCGTCCCGGATTCGAAATTACTCAGCCTAAACACCGCCGCGGACGAGACGTCGGCGAGCATCTCGGCCTGCGCCTCCTGCAACCCCTGCCCGAGGCCGCTTTCCGGGCGCCATTCAAGCGACACTCGAACTGCGCTGACCGCCAGCTGAACGCGCCCCTCACGCTCTGCCGCCTCCGTCGCCACTGCGGCACAGCGTCTCGGCCGACCGCGGCGCGCGGCGGTAGGCCCACGCCCTTTCCCCGCCGCGGCCCCCGCGCTCACGGCGGGCGCGGCGGCCGCCGCCGCGCCGCCAAATCGCCCCTCCGCGCAAATGCCATGCGCGGGCACCAGCCACGGCGTCACCCGCGCCACGTCCCGAGCCACGGCCCAGGCCGTGGGCACTCCACACTGCTCCGCCTCGTCCGTCGAGCAAAACAAATGCGCTAAATCGCCAGCCGACTCCAGTCCCTCTCTCTGCACGAGCGCAGAAAGGGACTCGCGCTCGGAGGAATCGACCCTCCAATCTAAGAACTCTTCGATGAAGAGCTCTCCGCGCTGCCCGGCCATCAAGCAGCACACAAGCAAGAAACAAACCAACAGCAACCGCTGTCGCCAACGCGCTTTGCTCGCACGATCCAATTGCGCGCTCTGATGCGCGCAGTCCCTGCGGACGCGCGCGGGCGTCCCCTTCTGTCATGATTATGGTTCCCTGACCCGAGCCTCCCCGAGCCTAAAGTCAACGCAGAGGCCTCCCGAATGGGATCCGAGTAGATGGGGTCGGAGGATCGCGCCGGATCGCCAGGGCATCGCGGATACATTGGCGATGCATCGGCGACGTCGGCAATGCATTGGCGACGTCGGCGTGAAAAAAATCGGGCTCCACATCGTGCCGCATCGCCGATGCATCGGCGATGCGGCGAGATCCTCCGACCCCGTCTACTTCGCGGCGCGCACAAGGGGGTAGAGGAAGGGGGGGAGACTTCTGAGAAAGAGGCTGGTTCTTAGAAGGCGCCGGCCCTACACATACAGATGAGGCCCGCGCCTTCCAAGAAGCAGCCTCCTTCTGGGAAGCCTTCCCCCTCCCGAAACTCCCCATGCGCCTGGCTGGTCTACTCTGGCACCGGCTGGGAGGCCCAGACCTTCGCCCCTCCACGCGCGCGAGATCCTCCGACCCCATCTGCTCGGACCCCATCGGAACGACGCCCGAAAACGGGTCTTACGCGGCATGGCACAGCGACCTTACGCGGTGGCTTATTCGAGCCGCCAGCGCGGCACGCCACATTTGAAGCGAGGGCGCCCACACGCGACCGTAGGCGGGCAGCTTACACGCCAACGTCGGCACAGACGACACCGGTTAGTGCGCCGCTCCTATGGGAGGCCCAGACATCCGCCCCTCTGCGCGCGCGCCGCACGGGACAGGCCAACGCCACGAACCACACTGTTACGACTTGACGATCCTGAATCGTGCTAAAGCGCCGCTCCTGGGACTTCAATACCACGAATCAGCGTAAATACTGCGCCCTGACATTCCTGATTCTCTCCCAAGCACAATGCTTGGTACCTTAACCATGGGAATCCGTGAAACTGCTGCAAAGTTTCAAAACAAATGCGCGCGGCACGCAAGCAAAAACCATACTTTGAAAGAATCGCCAGCAATTCGTGAAACACTTCGATTTGTTGTAAGCGAACGGGCGCGGCGCTCAAGCAATAACCACATTTCGAAGACGGCCCGCCCTCGATCCTTGAAGCTCGTGCATTTGTTCTGTACAGAAAAAGGGTTATCTTTCCCACTCTCGTTCTCTCTCTTTTTCTTTTTCTTTTTTTCTCTCTCTCTCTCTCTCTCTCTCTCTCTCTCTCTCTCTCTTCTCTCTATCTCTATATATACATATATATATATACATATATGTATATACATATACATATACATATGTCGTTCTCTCTCTCTCTCTCTCCCCCTCTCTCTCGCTGGCTCTACATGTTCTCTCTCTCTCTCTCTTCTCTCTCTCTCTCTCTCTCTTTAGCTCTCTCTCCCTGTCTCTCTCTCTCTCTCTCTCTCTTTCTCTCTCTCTCTATCTCTCTCGTTCTCTCTCTCTTTTTCCCCAAACAGCTTCCTGAACGGGGTGCTGTTGTGATAAAAGCTAACTCCGGCCGAAGGAAAGGGGAGCAGAGACATTCTCACAAAATCTGATGGTCCGGGCCGTTTCGCTTGAGACATCCTCACAACTCTCGTTTCTGAGTTGGCCGGGATTGGCCGTTTCGCCTGAGACATCCTCGAAAAGTTGCGCTCCGGGATGCCGCGCGAGAGGTGGTCCAGCCCGTTTCGCGTGAGACATCCTCGAAAATCTGAGCCCCGAGGAGCCGTGCGAGAGGCGGTCCGGCCCGTTTCGCCTGAGACATCCTCGCAACTCCGCGCTCCGAGATGACGCTTGCGAGGTGGTCCGGCCCGTTTCGCCTGAGACATCCTCCAAACTCTGACCTCGGAGATGCCGCGCGCGACGTGGTCCGGCCCGTTTCGCCTGAGACATCCTCGCAACTCTGGGCTCCGAGATGCCGCTTGCGAGGTGGTCCGGCCCGTTTCGCCTGAGACATCCTCGCAACTCTGGGCCCAAGGTGCAGCGCAAGAGGTGGACCGGCCCGATTCGCTTTAGACATCCTCGCAACTCCGAGCCTCGAGATGCCGCTGGCGAGGTGGTCCGGCCCGTTTCGCCTGAGACATCCTCTCAACTCTGAGCCCCGAGGTGCAGCGCAAGAGGTGGTCTGCCCCGTTTCGCTTGAGACATCCTCCAAACTCTGAGCTCCCAGATGCCGCGCGAGAGGAGGTCCGGCCCGTTTCGCTTGAGACATCCTCCAAACTCTGAGCTCCCAAATGCCGCGCGAGAGGTGGTCTGGCGTGTTTCGCCTGAGACTTCCTCGCAATTCTGAGTTTTGAAATGCCGCGCAAGATGTGGTCCAGCCAATTTCGCGTGAGGCATCCTCGAAACTCTGGGCTCCGAGATGCCACGCAAGAGGTGGTCCGGCCCGTTTCGCCTGAGACATCCTCCAAATTCTGAGCCCTGATATGCCGTGCGCGAGGTGGTCCGGCCCGTTTTGCCTGAGACATCCTCGCAACTCTGCGCTCTCTGATGCCGCGCGAGAGGTGGTCGGGCCCGTTTCACTTGCGACATCCTCCAATCTCTGAGCCCCGAGATGCCGCTCAAGAGGTGGTCCAGGCCGGTTCACTTGAGACATCCTAGCATTTTTGCATTCCGAGATGCCGCGCGAGAGGTGGTCCGGCCCGTTTCGTCTGAGACGTCCTCGAAACTCTGAGCTCTGAGATTTCGCGCGCGAGGTGGCCTGGCGCGTTTCGCCTGAGACATCCTGGCCATTCTGAGTTCTGAGCTGCCACGCAAGAGGTGGTCCAGCCCATTTCGCGTGAGACATCCTCGCAACTCTGACCTCGGAGATGCCGCGCGCGACGTGGTCCAGCCCGTTTCGTCTGAGACATCCTCGCAACTCTGAGCTATGAGATGCCCTGCGCGAGGTGGTCCGGCCCGTCTCGCCTGAGACATCCTCGCAACTCTGAGCTCTGAGATGCCGTGCACAAGGTGGTCCGGCCCGTTTCGCACAAGACATTCTCGCAGCTCTGAGCTCCCAGATGCCGCGCAAGAGGTGGTCCAGCCTGGGGGCCCAGAAGACCACATGTTACATGCTACATATCACCCCTGGGACCCTGTGAGCCCCAGGAGGCACCAGGAGGCCCCAGAGGCCCCAGAGAGCTTCAGGAGGCCGCAGGACGCCCAGGACAGGCCCCAGGGGTCAGCAGGAGATTCTCAGGAGGCTCCCGGGAGGCCCCAGGAGGCCCCCTATCAGAACGTGTCAAGGTAATACACATCCGGTGTCGATTCGTTGATTTTTCCTGCTCTTGTGGCCCCTCCCCCCCCTATTTTGGGGGGCCCAGACGACCACATGTTAGATATCCCCCCATGGGAGCCCCAAGAGGCTTCAGAAAGCCCCAGGTGGGGTCCAGGAGGCCACAGGAGGCCCAGGAGGAAGCCACAGGAGGTCCCCAGGAGGCTTCAGGAGGCCCCAGGAAGCCCCCGCAACTCGGAGCTCTGAGACGCCGCGCTCGAGGTGTTCCGGCCCGTTTTGCCTAAGACTTCCTCCCAGCACGTTTCGCCCGAGATATCGTCGCAACTGTGGGGTCCGAGATGCCGCGCGCGAGGTGGTCCAGCCCGTTACGCTGGAGACATCCTCGCAACTCTGGGCTCCGAGGTGCCGTTCGGGATGAAGAGGAGGTGGAGGAGGAGGAGGAGGAGGAGGAGGAGGATAAGGAGGAGAAGATGGAAGGGAGAGGGAGGAGGAGGAGGAGGAGGAGGAGGAGGAGAAGGAGGAGGATGTGGATGAGGGAGCAGGCAGGAGGAGGAGGAGGAGGGAGAAGGAAGGGAGTTGCAGGAGAGGACCTAACGGGAAGCGAGTGTGACGTGGACTTGTCAGAACGTGTGCGAGAGCGGCCCGTTTCGTTTGAGACATCCTTTCAATACTGAGCTCCAAGTTGTCGCTCGCGAGGTGGTCTGGCCCGTTTCGCTTGAGCCATCCTCCAATGCGAAGCTCGAAGATGTTGAGCGCGAGATGGTCTGGCCCGTTCTGACGGAGACGTTTCGTAGCACAGGGGCTCCAATCACAACCTCTCTCCCGCTGCTGCGCCTCTGCCTCCGCCTCTCCGTCCCCGCCGTCGTCGTTTCTGCCGCCTCAGCATCCGTCATGCGCGCCCTGCCTTCCGCCCTCTCATGTGCAAACACCATGTTAACATGCTCTAACATGCCATGCCAGCCCGCACTGGACGGGCACGCAATCGCCCGTGGAAACCGTAATGAGTTTAAAAACCCGGTTTGGGGATACTGCACTCCGGCTATACTTTGTTTACATGTATGCGTACATGTATAGATGCATATATATATACACATATACAAATACATACCTACATACATACATACATACATACATACATACATACATACATACATACATACATACATGCATACATGCATGCATACATGCATACATGCATACATGCATGCATGCATACATGCATACATGCATACATGCATACATGCATACATGCATACATGCATACATGCATACATGCATACATGAACATGGCTATATACATATACGCGCGTGTATTTACACAGTAACGTACGTGCGTGCATACATATGTGTAAATGTATGATTGGATGTAACAGTATATGTGTATACAATGTTAACACATACTGCAACTACAAATTAATCATAGTAAGAAACATAATAATAAGAATAAGAATAAGAATAATAAACAAAATAAACTGATAGCGAGGATAACACGAATTACAACAATTGCAACACTAATATTGATCAAAACCGAACTTGCGCGGCGCCAAGGCGGGAGCCACACTCTGGGAGCGGCCCGCCCCCCTCCATCTGTCAAACTCTTGCCAATCGGGCAAAACGCCCGGCACGCCCTTCCGACTGGCCTCGGGGCGCGACAGGACGATCTGTCTCTAAAAAAGAAGGGACGGGGAGGAAAAGGAGGAGGAGGAGGAGGAAGAGGAGGAGAGGATGAGAAAGAAGAGGAGGAGGAGGAGGAGACGGAAGAAGAGGAGGAGCTCGCGCCTCGGAGGGGCGTCAAGCGTCAACCCGCCTGCCCGCCTAGGCCACACGGTGCGCGAGGCCCGCGCCTCCCGCGGAACCTGTCCTCAAGGGCGAGCCGGCGACCCCGACCAGCTCCCCGCGGTAGGAGTCGTGGTGCAAGCCGTCGCCAGCGACGGCGCGGCCGTCGATGATGTCTAGGGTGCCGTCGGCGACCACAATATGCTGGAGGACGGGAAACTCCGCGCCGTCAGCAACAGGGCCACTACCGCCAGCCAAAACCTGCAGGTTGGCGTCGTCCGCCTGTTCCTCGTCGACGCTATCCTGCTGGAGGCGGTCAGATTCAGCAACTTGATGAAATAATTCAGCACGCATGTCTACCGCATCAATAAGAGCTGCGGCACATCATCATCATCATCATCATCATCATCATCATCATCATCATCATCATCATCATCATCAGCATCATCATCATCATCATTATCATCATCATCATCAAAAACCATGTTCATGTTCATGTGGAACTGATCGGTGGACGAAGGCTCGATAAACTCGCCCACCGACGAATCAGGAAAAGGTGGCGAAGCAGGAGATCGCCTGTTCCCGATGGAAGCACGTCAGCCTCCTCTGTACGGCGACCCTGCGGTAATTAAAAGACTGCAGCACTGGCGATGTCAAGTTCGCCAGCTCGGTCATATAATGGGGCACGGCGACGATCATGAAGAGCGGGCTCTTCAGGGTCAGGGTCGGGATCGAAGTCAAGGAGGGCAGAGCTCTCGATACCCAGAATCGGCCACGAGGATCTGCCATCAGGCGCACCGAAGAACCCGATGTCCATGTCGTTTTTCCCTTCAGAAGCGGAAGCGTCATCAACCTAAGGAGGGATTGGGGAGCGAGCTCCCAACTACGTCGGACCTCCAGCCGACACATGAGACAACAAAGCGCCACCCGCACCACTAGAAAAATTTCCCTCAACAGTCACGCGGGAAGAAGGAGCAGGCGGATCCACAGGGGAAGCCCGCGCCACCAACGGAGCAACCGATGAAGTACCGATAGCACCGCTGCCCACAGAGTGGATGGTCGCCCAACCGACCGCGCTGCCAGGGTAGACCACGTCGAAGCCGTGGTGTGCCAGAACCTGATCGAAGCTCCTGTCCCCCTCCTACTCCTACTCCTCCTCATCCTCGTCCTCTTCTTCCTCCTCACTGCTGTTCAGCAGACCCCCACCATCAACAGAGTCCACAGTATCAGCTGGGGCCAGACCAGAAGCCGCAGCAATTGGGCCAGGGTGAATATCATCCGAATATGCACGCGATCGGCCTAGAGCAGCCCGCACATACGCGACGTACTCCCCCTCGTCCAGGACCGGGCCGAAGTGGCGCGCATGCTCCGACTCGCCCATAACTTCGTCTTCGAAGAGCGTTTCTCTTCCACGATGGGAAACCGCGCCTCGCTGCCTGCCAGAATCTGACTCCAATTCCATGCGACGTCCTCCGCCGACGGGATGGGAAGTCCATCAAGGTCAGCACTGCCCTCAGCTTTGTCAGGAAGATTATCCCCCGCGTCACTTGAACAGCCGCCTCCCCCACCAGATGTACCGCATTGCTCATCACCATGGTGAACTGCGCGCAGTAGTTGGATGCTGGGCTGGGGCCCCACCGATGCTTCCAAGCTAGCCATTCCCTGAATAGCTGGCCATCCCCCGAATGCTCAGGATGTCGCCTTGCCCAGTCGGGCACATGCGAAAGACGTCGGCAGTCCAGCCTCGCCAGCGAAGATGCTCGATCCCACGCCGACGCAGAGTAAGCAGCCGCCGAGCATCATGCCATTGTGCAGTCGGAGATGTTCGCGAGATATGGTCAATGGGTACCCCCAGGCCAAGCATTGTCGAACGCCAGATTCCACCTGCTCGAGCTGCTGGCATGCGCACCAGGAAGGTCCCTCGGCGAGGTGGCGAAGGGTGGCTCGACACCCCCATAGCGTGGAACATCCGCAAAATTTGCAACACACCGATTCATCCACTATTTGCTCAACTGAGCGCAGGGCGCCAGTTCCGCGCCCAGCCCGGGGGGGGGGCCCCAGGACCTTGCATTCTAACGCCGCGGCGCGTCGAAGACAACCCCCCTTTCAGCCGATTCCCAGAGCCCGTGGACAGGGCCCCCAAGGGTCTCCGCTGTCCGAAGGTGCCGAGTGTCGACAGGGAGGAGGAGGACAGGGAGGAGGAGGAGGAGGAGGAGGAGGAGGAGGAGGAGGAGGAGGAGGAGGAGAAAGGGACGGAGGGGGAGGAGGAGGAGGAGGAGGAGGAGGAGGAGGAGGAGGAGGAGGAGGAGGAAAGGGAGGAGGAGGAGGAGGAGCAAGAGGAGGAGGAGCAGGAGGAGGCAGAGAATGAGGAGGGGGAGGAGGGGGAGGAAGAGGTGTGCCTCGAACTCCCCTCGGGCCCGGGCGACGCCAAAACAAAAACAATATCATGACGGCCAGTCTTTCGCCGTTCTCGGCCTCTGTATACGGTCGGGAACTTACACTCAGCGTGTCGCGGCGGCGGCCCTGGCGACACGCCCCGCACTGCAAGCGGATGGCGTGTCACTCCGCTCAGGGGGGCAGGAGGCTCGGGAAAGTGCGGGGCGCTGATGCCTGGGGACTGGGATGTGGTTAGCGCGTCGCGCGTAAGCGTGGTGGGCCAGAACTGGAGGCGCGACACGCTAAGCCAAAGTCGGGCGGGCGGCAATCGGGGGAAGAACATGGCTCTGAAGGGCCCCTATTGGAGCCCCCGCTGGCTCCAAGAGAGGACCTGAAGGGGCCCTTCAGGGCCCTTTTCTTCACCCCCCCATTTAGACCAACCCCCATTGCCGCCCGCACGGAAAGCTCCTGACCGCAACCCGCTTGCCAGCCCCAGGACCGTCCAAAGACGGCTCTGGACGAGAGTCCGAGCAGCTGCCGACGGCCGCGGGCAAGGGTCGCAGCCCCCCGGCGGGGGGGAGGGGGGACGCCGCGAAAAGCAATGCGACGCCCCGAGGAGAGGGAAGGCGGCCAGGATCTCTCCCTCGCACAGCTTCGCCTTGCCCGGTCGTGCGGAGCCCCGGTGGGCCGGCGTCACGAAAAGACGAGGCGCCGGAGGGGGACTGCCGGGGCCTCCCCCTCGCGCAGCCTCCGCCCCCCACGCGAGCGGGGCACGAGCCCGAGCTGGGACCCGACCTCCGAGCAGGCCATCGGCCGAGCGGGCCAGCCGCACCGGAGAAAACCGCGGCGCAACCGAACGGAGGCAGCATACGAGGCGACCGCGGGGCAACGGAGAGACAACTGCGGGAAACCATACGGGCCAGCCGCAGGACAGTGGAACGGGACAGTCGCGGGACAGCCGCAGGGCAGCCGTGCTGGACCATCGCCGCGGGCAACCGCACGAGGCAGCCACGAGGACAGCCGCGGAGCAGCCACCGGGCAACCCCGAGGCAGCCTCAGGACGCCCGCGCCGGCCGTGGCGGGGGAAGCAATCCGACGCAAGAGGATCTCTCTCTCTCTCTCTCTCCTTCGGTGGCCACTCATGGGAGCCTCCCATGCCATCTTGCTGGCTTTTGCGAATCGATGCTAACCGACGCTGGTCGGCGCTAAATCGACGCTAGATCGGCGCTTGTTCCTCGACACTAGCGCACGCCAATGCATTCTCCCATGATTTGCTACCGAACTCTCCCTCTCTCGCACTCGCGTAGCTTCACTCCGCCCGCACTCACGACACGAATCGAAACCGAAATCTGTTTCCAAATTTGGGGTGCACCCCGTTTCACTCCCGTATCACTTCTCAACCTCCTCCGATGTAGAGCTCAAGGAACCAGCAGGGGCTAACAATATACCACTACTCTCCCGTCCAAGATCGTGGGTGAAGGGAACGAAGACCTTATGCTTCTAAAGTTGCGAAGCTCAGCTAGGGCCGTAAACACCTTGAGAGCACGGAGACATCTTCCAACATAAACTGTGCTCTGCCTCGCGGTGTTCTGGCTGCGCTTGCAGTCGTGGGCACAGCAAAGGCCTGGCGAGTATCGGTATCCGTGTGCCGCTGGCTGCCAGATCACACGAAACCCTTCTGCCAGTAGGAAGCCGTGGTTTCGCACGAGACCGCCAGATAGGAGGCAGGCAAGCTCGAGGGCATGGCCGCTGTGTGAGGGGAGACAGGAAACCGCAATGGTGGGAGCACTGGCCGCCACTGCTGGACGAGGCAGGGCGAGACGCCGTGTTTCTTTTTTTCCCTCGAGTGTGCCCCAGACCCCGCGCGGGGGTGAATTCGCAGTCGCTGCTCATCTGAAGAAGAATGCCTCGCGAGAAACAACGGCATGGTGGCCCAAGGGGGGAGATCAGGGGAACCAAAAGTGACATAAACATAAAAAAAAACGGAGGTCCGCGCGGATTTCTCGGATCAGCGCTGGACCCCCCTCCCTGGCGCGCGGAGCGCGCCAGGGGCGGCGCCGGAGGCGCCGCCGGGGGCCCCAGCGCCGATCCGGGAAATCCGCGCGGACCTCCGAGTTTTTATGTTTATGATTTTTTTTGTTTCCCTAGATATGTACCAGGCTCGTTCTGCTGCGCGCGGCGAGAACTGCTACGACGAGTGCAAGGGGTAGCGGCCCGGCGGCCACACGGCAGGAGCACCAGAGCGCCACACACGAACAGCAGGGCTGCGCGCGGGGCGCGCCCGGGCACTCCGACCGAGAAGCGCAGGGGCCGGGCAAAGTACAATGTGGAACGGCATGTTAAAACCAGAGACTTACAGGCTGCTCAGAATTTCGGCGCTAGATCTGCCCCTGTCTCCTCCACCTCGTCCCCCTCCCCCTTCTCCCCACTGTTTTGTTGCTCCTTCTCGCGCTCCCCTGTTCGAGTTGCGAAGGCAATGGAGTTGCGAAGGCAATGACGATGGTCATCTCATACTTGGTGGACTCATCGAAACCTTTGTCTCTTGAAGCTCGGGTTCCTCTGTGCGGCGTTCAACTCCTTGCATATGTCCAATGCTGCCTGTATCGCCCTGTCCGCGGCGATCACCTCCATCGCAAAGGCACTATTCTGCGTCTCAAGATGTATAGCATCAAGGAAGACAAGGGTCATGGAACTAGCGTTCGCCACATCGACCGAGAAAACGGCATAAGCAGCTGCGCCACTGCTCCCTCTCAGGCCCCCATCTGAATAAATTTGCAGCGAAGCGCCCTGGCACAGCAAGTCTGCGATGGAAGGCACAAGCTGCTGGCGAAAGTTGCATGTGCGATCGTCCTCCCCCTCCCACCCCCTCCCCCTCCTCACCGTCCCCCTTCCCCCTCTTCTCGTCCCCCTTTCCCATTCCCCCCACACACATCGCCCTCCCCCTTCCCCTCACCGTCCTCCTCCCCCTCTCCGTCTCCATATCCTTCCCCTCCCCGTCCTCCTCACCGTTCACCCGCCGACGCCCAGGCTGCGGCTTCGGCCACCTGGGCGGCTTCTGCCGCTCCAGGCCTGGCGCCCAAACCCTGGCGGCAGGGAACAGGAGGCGGAACAGCACCGACTGTCATCCGCGGTGGTCCGCCGCCCTGGGGGTCCAGCTCGGAAGCAACAACTCCGCGCGTACCCGCGGAAGTGTTCGAAATCAATGAGCCCGCCGTCCTTTGCCGGCCAAGAGCCTATTCGACGGAAGGTGCTTGAGAAAACCCAGATCAGACCTTGTGATGGCTGACGCCACACCAGACCTACACCTAGAGCACCAAACAAAAGCAAGCATGGCTCCGAGAAATGCTACCGCATGGAGCGTCATGCAAGTCGAACTACCTGTGTCAATGTATTGAAAAATCGAACAGTTGTGTACGTGCCCCAGGCTGCTGGGTGCCTGGATGCCTGACCAGCACCCGCGCGAATCAGCGCGGGGTGCCCATGAGGCGCCCACGGGCGGGCCACCCGGGCGACAGGCCACTGCAAGGCTGGGCTCTCGTCGAGCCGCCTGGTCCCCCTGCCCCCTGCCCATGCAGCTGCTGCGGAGGTCCCCTCGCCCACGCGCACAGGGACGTGCTGGGGCATGCTGCTCCTTCAGCTCCTGTCCCTTCGAGCTTCGAGCTGCGGGCGGTCGTCTCCACGAGCGCAGCTCTCAAACCCCTGCCATCGAAGCGCTGGTGGGAGGGGCCGCAGAACCAGGAGGTGAGGAGAAACGAGTTGGAACGACAGAACGGCGAGATCCTCTGTAGGACGGAGATCCCCTATCCTCCGCCTCCTCCTCCTCCTCCTCCTCCTCCTCCTCCTCCTCCTCCTCCTCCTCCTCCTCCTCCTCTTCCTCCTCCTCCGCCTCCTCCTCCTCCTCCTCCTCCTCCTCCTCCTCCTCCTCCTCCTCCTCCTCCTCCTCCTCCTCCTCCTCCTCCCCCTTCCTCCCCCCCTTCCTCCTCCCCCTTCCTCCTCCCTCTTCCTCCTCCCACTTCCTCCTCCCCCTTCCTCCTCCCCCTTCCTCCTCCCTTTTCCTCCTCCGCTATTTTCCGCTATTTGACGCGCCATGAAGGTCTGTGCCCTGCAGCGCAACGCGGCGGCCGAGGCCGCCGACAGAGGAGGGGGGAGGAAGGCCCGCAACATATCCTTACTCTCGGGGCGGCGGAGGAGCGGGGGGGCGAGGCCCAGGCGACCCTAAGCCAGAGGCGCCAGAGGACCCCGCCAGGAGGAGAAGAGGAAAGCCTTCAAGGGCCTCGAGAGGAGAGGGGCGGGGTCCAAAGGCCAAGGCGGCAGTCCGAAGGCCTCAGAGAGGAGAGGGGGGAGGGACCTCAGTGGGCAACGAAAGGGGAGAGGGCCTCGGACCACCTAGAGATGCTGAATTGAGCCATCGGCCCGTCGCGCTGCCGCCCAGAATAGCAGCCTCCGTCCAGCTGCCTCTCCGTAGTCTGGGCGGCAGCGCACAGGCTCGTGGCACCAGGTGGGCAGAGGGCCCACCTGGTGTGCCTCCCCCCTACCCCCGCGGAGCAGGAATGCCAACGACAATGATGGAATAAGCAGAAGCTGGGGGGTATAGGGGGAGGCACCATACCCTAGGGCCCTAGGGACCCCGAAGTCGCAGCCCCCTCAGGTGCCGTCGAGCTGCGGCCTCGCCGAGCCTCGTCGAGCTGCGCCCGCTCAGACCTCGTCGAGCTGGTGGTCGTGCCCACGGTCTTGTCGGGCCACTCCTCCTGTGCCTGCATCCGCCGGTGTGTTCCTTCTGGTGCAGCGCCAGGAGCTCTGTGTCGCCGTCGACCTCGACGATCAGGCCGTTGGCTGCCACTCGGAGGGTCTTGAGGGCCTCGTCGAGGTCGGAATACCCTGGGGTCCGTGCCCTCGGTCGTCTCGTCGAGGTCGGTCTTGTCCGGCCCACTCCCTCGCCTCGTCGAGCCAGGTCGGGTCGCCCCCTCGCCTCGTCGAGCCACGGAAGTAGTCCTGGCCCATCTCCCTGGTCATGTAGTAGTCGAGGGGCTGGAAGAAGTGGGCCACATCGTCGTAGATGTGCCAGACGCTGCCGTCGCTCGGCGTGTTGCCGAAGCGCCAGCGTATCTGCTTTATCAGCGCCGTCGCTATGGCCTGGCACATCCTCGTTGGGTACTCCTTCGCCGCCGTGGTGCGCCACTGGCCGTCGTCGCTGATGCCCGCCAGCTCCGCGTGGTAGGATGGCGCGTGGAAGCACCGCCCGCCTCCAGGCAGCCTCCTAATCTCCGAGCGGAGGGCGGGGAGCGATACGGCCAGCAGGCTTGTGGTCTTCCTCGACACCGCCCCGCAGGTGAACTGGTCGAAGGTGATCAGCTCGACACCCTGCTGGCTCAGGAGGTGGCCTGTCTCGGGGAGCCGCCAGGAGCTGGCGATGTGCTCCTCGGGGGGCTCGCACGGGTGCTCGAGCAAGCCTGGGACGCCGAGGTTGAGGCACATGTACATGAGCTCCAGCTGTGTCCTGTAGAGGCGATTGCCTGTCGCTACTTGTTCCATCTCTGGTCGGGAGAGGTAGCGGAGGCCCCACAAGCTGTTGCTGCTCCTCAGGGGTCTCGGTGGGCGGCCCCTGCAGGCGCTGGGAGGCAGGTGACGCGCTCGGCTCCATGTCTCGTACGGTGGTCCGCCGAGGACGCCTGCGAGCCTGCCTGCCTGCGCAAGGCTGCGCCACTTGTTCACTGCCACTTCCGATGTCATGTCGCCGAAGGTCGGGTCGTTGGCTACGTCCAGGCTGAGCATGTGAAGGTCGCATGAGGCCCGACTGCAAACTCGGTCGAACCAGTCCTGAACGTCTCCCTCTCGGCGCCGACCGCTGAACAGGTGTAGCACGTATAGTGTCCGAGCTGGCGGGGGCCTGGGCACAGGTGCTGGCGGCGGCGGCGGCTCCTCGACGAAGGGGAGCTCAAGATCCTGGTCGTGGCCGCGGTTGCTGTCGTCGCTCTCGTCGTCGGTGTGTATCTCTGGAGGGCGAGCAGGGACTGCAGGCCTCTCGGCCCAGTCGATAGGTCTGCCGGCCCTTCTGTTCGCCTGCTGTTGGTCTCGTACGACTTGCTGGTTGTGCTGCAGCTCGGCCTTGCTAAGAAGCGCTGGCCGTGTTCGTCGCCAGTGTCGAGCGCACCGGCGCACACGCAGCAAGTGCTTGACCAGTCTGTTCGCGGTGCGGAAGTCCATGCCGCATCCATAGCAGATAGAGCCAGTTGCCCACGAGATGGGATGTCCCGAAGAAGTGTGGTCCTTGGTGATGTGGGCTCGCAACACAGCTGCGCTGGGCTCTGTGCGTCCGCAGTGGTAGCAGATGTACTTGCGCTGCAGCTCGAGGTGCTGGTCTGGGAAGGGCGAGATGGCTTCCGTGTTGGTCCAGCGCTGGAGTCGTAGCCGCCATCGGGCGTGGTGGTCGTGGTCGTACTGGCGGGCTTTGCCGCGTTGGCAAGCTTTCTTGACTGCGTTGAGGTAGCTTTTGTAGTCGCTCCTGGCCCAGTCCTTCCAGTCGTCAAGAGTGTAGGCCCCGCCTCGCTCGTCAGGTCCTGTGTGGTCGCGGACCCAGTCTAGGTCGCGGCGGAGCAAGGCCACCCAACCGTAGTTCCCGTCCCAGGCCTGGCTGAGTAGTCGGCGAAGGTGAAGGGGACCCCAGTTGAGGCATCTACCGAATAGCCGAAGCCTCTCGAGGCGCAGGACGATCTCGGGGGGGAGCTTGTCTACTCCCTCGAGCACCTGGATGTTGGTGACCTCCTTCTGCTGCCGCACCTTCCATGTGATCCTCTGTGCGGCAGCGTAGTTCACGATGTACTGGTTGTTGAAGTTCCTGGTCTGGCCTGCTGTGAGTTCGGGCCACGTAGACGCGTTGTACAGCAGCTGGGATAGCACCACGCTGTCGGCCAGGTAGGCCTTGTCTTTGACGGCCAGCTCTGAACGACGGTGGACCTCACGGTGGAGAGGCCGCGTGGAGGTCGCAGCGGTAGCCACTTTCACCGCCACATCCACCCCAGGAGATGCATTGTCGGCCACGTAGGTCCCGAGGAGCTTGTGGTGGCGGGCGACCTCAACGTAGCTCTCGGCAAAGGGGACCGCAATCTTCGGCGCTCCGTTGAAATAGAATTTGACCCGCGCTTGCCGGCTGCCAGGCCCGCTGAAGTCGAGCATCACTTTGGTCTTGGTGAGCTGCAGCTGGAGGCCGAATGTGCTGGTGGCGCAGTAGACGGCCTCGCAGAACCCCGAGGCCTCGGTCTGGATGTGGTCGGCGCTGGTGAACATGTGCATGCCCGTGAGGTCATCGACGAACGAGAGGCCGCGGGGCTCGTGCTCCTGGAGTGGTCCGTCTGCAGGATCGGTGGCGCACGCGAAGCTACTCTCCAAGGGTTTGCCCTGGGCCCGTAGACCTCGCTGCTCAAGGTAGCTGTCGAGCATTGGGTGGACGCGGCCGAAGAACAGATTGAAGTCAGCGTCGGCGAGAGGCACACCAGGCCTCGTGCCTTTGTGCGGCGCCATGAAGCTCTGGGAGAAGCGGTGCGATGTCCACCTGTTGCGGTACCCCTCGGCAATGAGGGCAGCCAGGTGGGAGCCATCCAGCACGGCGTCGAGCATCCCTGGGTTAGCCATCAAGTGCTCCAGCTGCGGCTGGGCCCACAGAGGAACTTCTAAGTTGTCGAGCACCTCCCTGACTTCGTCCTCTTCGCCTGGGATGCCGTGGACCAGCTGGACGACGACCGAGTAGAAGGCCTCCTTCAGGTCGTAGCAGCTGATCATGGAACACTTCCCTTGGGCCTGGCTTCTCTCGGTGACGAGGCGCGCTGCTAGGACCGCCATGTCGGCCCCTCGCTTGGGCCTGCCGCCGACCTGGATGTCCTCCAGCGCTATGGCGAGGGTGGCGTTGAGCATGGCCCTCAGGTACTTGTGGTGGTGCTTGCCCAGGACGTTGTTCAAGAGGATCTCACGGTATGCGAGGAGGTAGCGGGGGGTCACCCCTGCCCTTGGGGATGGCGACCAGGTCTCCGCCCTTGAAGCTCAGCGGCCCCCGCACCGTGGTCGACACCTTGGTGAAGAGCGGGTGAAGTAGCGCAGCCGCCTCGGCAGGTGCCGCCCTGAGGACGGCGTTCGTGAGCCCGTCAGGGCCTCCTTGCGCCCCAGCCTTGGCCGAGGCCAGCTGGGCCTGGCAGACGGACAGGGGCATCACCATGGAGAGGTCCAGCGTGCCCTCGAAGGGCCTGGCCTGGCTGTCCTGGTTGTACTTGTGGGCGAGGTCGCCCGCCGTCACGATCTTGCCTGCCTGTATCTTCGCAAAGTGGTTGAGCTCCTGGTCCGCCATGTCCTGGGAGTTGTGGACCACCTCTCCGTTCTGGTCCAGCCGCAGCGGCTTGCCAGCTGGAAACCGCGCCTTCTTGCCGCCATACCTCAGCAGGTCCCGGGAAGCCTTCCACTGAGCCGCCGCGTCGTTCGCAGCAGAGGCGGAGGACGCAGTTGATGCTAGCCGGCTGAGGAAAGCGCTGCGGTCCTTCTCGACGGCCGAGGCAATGAGCAGTCCAGACCTAGTGAGGAAGGAGTGGATGGCCATGGCGTAGTCCATGGGCGAGACTATCCAGTTCAGGAGGAGGTGCGCGTAGTAGTGGATGTCGTGGATGATGCCGTCGTCGTCGCCACGCTCTGTGCTCCACAGGGCCAGTGAGGCGCCGACCTCGCCTCCAAGAAGGGAGTGGGCGTGGGCCGCTACTCGGCCAGGGCGGTCGTCATGGGCTTCTCCTCTAAGCACTGCACGATGGACGCGAAGTGTGAGGCGCCTCGCTCGGATGAGGCCCATGGTGGTCTTGGTGATATAGGGCTTCCGAGCTGTCTTGACGGCCTTGCCGAAGGCCTGGATGGCCGCGCTGTTGACGACTTTGGTGACCTCCTCGCAGTGGGTGTCGACGTCCACCTCCCAGGGGATGATCGGGGCCTGCTTGAGAATCTCCTTGAAACTAGTCTTGGCGTCATCGTTATTTAGGTTGGTCAGGTCGGGCCGCGGCCCTGAGGCCTTAGTGGTCTTGCTGACGGCCCACTTGAGGGTGGCGAGTACTGGTATGTGGCATTGTGCAGCGGTGCCTCGGTCAAGCCCTGGCTCCGCGCTGCAGCTCGTCACGTACGGGGCGATAGAGGAGCTCACCTGGATGTAGTCAGTCCGGTGGCGCTGCCCCTTAGATCCAATGTGCGTAAACGAGTTGGTTCCTGGATCCTTCGTAGTGTTGATGACTTCCATGTCGGTGTCGGCTGCGAAGCTTATGATGCGCTTGCCGCTGCCATTGGTGAGTTCAGGATACCCACTGGCGCCGACTCCTGGGGACTCGTAGTCGCCGAGCCGCCCGTTCAGGTCCCCCATGAAAATGTCCACGTGGTACTTGGCGGCCAATCGCTGGGCGGAATCCCAAAATTCTGTCTTCTCAGCCGACGGGGGGTCTTCGTGAGGGGCGTACGCGGAGGCGATGACCATGTCAGTGCCTGCCACACGGGTCTTGATGATCAAGAGCCTGTCGTGCTGGTGGAGGACAAGGGCGTCCTTGGCGATTAGGTCCCTCGCGACCCCGCCCACGCTGATCGGCTGGG
Source organism: Prorocentrum cordatum (assembly GCA_963575745.1). Classification (NCBI taxonomy): domain Eukaryota; class Dinophyceae; order Prorocentrales; family Prorocentraceae; genus Prorocentrum; species Prorocentrum cordatum. The sequence continues at coordinate 165,603 of CAUYUJ010014952.1, read as the reverse complement.
AGACGTTGAGCCAAATGTCGCATCCTCTGTTCTGCTGAACATGGCCTGAAGAGAAGCAGACGTAATTCCCCACGTTGCGGACGTCTCCGTCGCTCTGCGTCTCCTGGAGGGCCACGATGTGGAGGCCCATGTCCGAGAACTGGGCTGCTAGATGTGTAACATTGGAAATGCTCTGCCTGCTTTTACTGGCCGCCTTGCCTTTGCCCGACTTGAAGTTGACGGCAGCCTTGAGTGATCTGCAGTTGTAGGTGCACAGATTCAAGCTGAGGTCGGCCTTGATGGTGCTCGTGCTGATGGGCCGCTGGATAGCGCTGGGGGCTGCCTGCGGCTGAGTGGCCCCAATGATGAAGGACTCATCTCGCATGGGAGGGCACGCGGCCTTGACGTCCTCAGGCGCCGAGGGCCCACATGAGCGCCCACAGCACTGCCGTGAGCTCAGCCGTGTATGGCGTCACCTTTTCGTTGTCAGCCATGTCGCGTAGAGTCTCGGTGACCTTGCCAGCGACGAAACCCCGAAAGCCGAATGGGCCTCGTGAGCTGCGCCCGTCGTCGCACTCGTCGACAATGATCACCGCCCAGGCTGCTGTGTGCGGGATGCCGTTGTAGCTGCCGTCTGTGTAGATGTGCGTGCGTTTAGTCGGAAGTTCGCGTGCTGGGCACATCTCCAGAGCTAGCCTTGCCATGTTGTGGAGGGTCGTGGCGTCGACTTCGGCGCAGACGCTGACGCGGCCTCGGCCTCGCAGGGTCTCTGCTACTGGGTCGTGGCCAAGGACTGGCAGCACTGCAAAGGCGCCTCTGTCTGGCGCTGTCGGGGATGAAGGCTGCCGTCGCCTTCGGCCGCGCCTGGCTCTCTCAGCTCGCACATACTCGGGGGAGTACTCGACGTCGTCGTCCGTCGCTAATCCTATGCCACGTGGGGTGGGGCTGGATGAGCTGGGGGCGCGGGCTGGAGGTAGCTGCACTGGCGCCGCGTGGGCAGCTGGGGTGAAGGGTGAGGCGTCAGCCCGAAGCGCGCTCCACTCCCGAGGTGGTGGTGACGGTTGACGACGCCCCTCATCGAAGTTCAAGTTGTCCGATCCAGCCCGCACGGCCTGACTGAACAGGAGCTCGTGTGATTGGGCGTGGGGCATGCTGTCACGTAGACGATGAGGTTTGCCGTCAGGGGCGTCGGAGCGGTCTGCGGCGCTCGAACCGTGGTGGGAGCCAGCTGCCAAGGGGAGCGTTGGCCTCCACTCGGCTGGTCGCGGCGGGCTGCGTGGGGCAGTCGGAGCTGGAGCCGATGGTGGTGCTGGAACGACTTGGCGGTCGCTGGACCTGGTTGGACACCCCAACGCGACATCGCTGACGCGAGAGCAAGGCTTCGACCACCCTCCCGTCGGAGGCATGCCCTCGCGTCTTCGCACCTGTAAGGGGGAATCACCCCGCAGCTGCTCGACCCTCGGGGGAGCAGGTCCGCCCGCCGGCGGCCTTACAGTGTGAGGCGACCCCGCGCTAGCGCGCCAACGTGGACAGGTCCTGGTCGGTGTGGTGCGCTGCTCGGGCTCGACGACGTCGTGAGGTTGCTCTGATGGTGAGTGGTGGGGCCTGGTGCGCTGGTCCAGCGCATGGGCGTTGGAAAGAATAAGGTTGGCATCTTCGTCAGGCATTGCTGTGGGAGTAGGTGGGTTGCCGCGTGTACCGATGCTTGGTGAGGGCCGAGGCGTTGGTCTCCACGCTGTGCGCGTAGCCGTGCCGCTGCCGTTGGAGCCCTGCCTCGGGCGCCCGTGGACGACGCCCCTGGCCTGGGAGCAAGGCATCGACCACCCTCCCGACGGAGGCATGCTTCCAGGCCTACGCACCTGCAAGGGGGAAGGGTCCCGCATCTGCTCGATCCTGTGGGGAGCAGATCCGCCCGTCGGCGGCCTTGCAGTGTGAGGGGACCCCGTGCAAGCCCGCCAAGTTGGGCTGCCTTATTGCTCGGTTCGGTGCTGGTGGTCACTGACGTGGGTGGGTTGGGTGTGGGTGCTGTGTCCGTGAGCCGTGATCAGGGCTCGATACTGGTTGTGAGTGCTGCTGTCATCGATGCCACTGTGGCGCTCGGCAGCGCGCCGTGCACGCCGTGCTCGCCGCTGGGCCTTCCTCCTCCTCCTCCTCATCCTCCTCCTCCTCATCCTCCTTCTCATCCTCCTCATCCTCTTCTTCTGCAGGAGTGAGGTTGGTTCGAAAATATAATACTGGCCAGTCGCATCGCAGGATGCCATCGCCATTGCGGCATGAGGTGAGCCACTGCGAGACTTCCGATGGCGCGCATGGTTTTGTGAGTCAGTGGTGATGGGTCGCCTGCGAGCAGCGAGGGGTAATGGCTGTTGGCGATGACGACTGCAATTCTGAATTGATCACTAGTGCGGAAGAGGTTGGCAAAGGCTGCCAAGTCATTGCTTAGTCGGAGTCGCATATGCCTACGTATGGGCTCGCTCAGTGGAAGGTGCTCGTCGGCTGGCGTTCCGTTCTTGATGGCAAGGTGCTTAGTTGGACCAGCGGGTCGAAGTTTGAACGTCGAGAGCGGGGTCGCGCGTGGGTCGGGCCGTAATGAGGGATGTGGTAGGCATTGTTGTTGGTCTTGGTGGATGAAAACCTCGCTGTTGTACTTGTCTGGGCACCTGTGCAAGCCTGGCAGGAATAGGTGGTCGTTAAGGAAGTGGTAAGTGTAGCGCTTGTTTGCTCGTGGTAGTACACCGCGAAATGCCACCAGCAAGCGTCGCATCCGTCGTTATCCGTGACCCTTGCGTTGCGCGCGCAGGCGGCCCATCCGTCAGAAGAATGCACGTCGCGCCCGCTGTGCGGTACCAGCGAGGTGAGTTTGAACTGCTGCGCGTGCACAGTGTCTCTCAGTTTGCCACATGGGCCGCTTTTGTCTGTGCTGCTGTCGGGGTCGGAGGTGCCGTCTACTTGCATGTTCACCGCTGCGTCGATGACGTGGCCCCACGGGTTACGAGGGGCAGCTGGGTTCGGTTGCTGCAGCGGCGCTGTCTGCGTCGGTGGCGCGGGCTCTTTCGCCTGGGGAGGGGGCGCGGGTTCGCGGCTGACAGGTGGTGGTGCCCTGTCTTGATTGCGTACCTTCTCGAGCCTGAAGTCGATGACTGGGATACGTTGCTGTGGTGGCACAGGTTTTGGGTGGCCAGCGCATGCCAAGCAGGCTCTTTCGTCGTGGTCGTACTGTACTTGCTCTGCTCTGCGTACCTGCGCCAGTTCTCCTTGAACTAAATTGTAGCGTGGGTGGCCGGGGCCGATGTTAGCGAGCAGTGTGACGAAGTCTTTGGTATTGCGATACCAAGGCGGTCTGAACGTGAACTGTGGTCCGCTAGGTTGTTGTGGTTCAAGCGTGAGCGTTGAACGCATGAAGCTGGGGTTGCGGTAAGTCTGACGCAGATGTGGATCAGGGTGGAGTTCGGTGATCGGGGTTGGGGGTAGGTGACCACTTATAAATTGTAGTCACATGAGGTTGACTGGTGTGGTGTGTGGAGGTCGAAGTGCGCGGGCGGTGGGCGCGGGTGCCGCGGTAGAAAGTGCGATTGTTGATCGCGTACTGTTCCAGCCTGCGCTCAGCAGTTCCGTGGCGTAGTCCTTGGCGTCCTGCAGCCCCGCGTAGTCAGGCTGTTCGCATGCGGAGTACGGCGCGATGCGTCGGTGGGTCTTGTCCACTACGCATGTGGCCCATGGCGGATGGAGCGCAGATGCACCTGAAGTGCGCAGGACGTCGGCTATTAGATTGGTGAACGAGAGTAACTCTGAACACGTGACAATGTTGTTTTGCGAGCCGGTCATGGAACTGAAAAAGATGGTCTTGAGGTTGGCGGTAAACTTGGCGTGGATGTGTTGTGCGTGCCCAACCTTTTGCTGTAGGGGCTGGTAGGTATTCGTGCCCCAGTTGCAGGGGGGTGTAGACGAAGTGTTGTCAATGCGTTCGTTGGTTGTCTCGTCTTGTCTGAGCCTCTGTACTTGTGCGCTGTACGTCGTAGTTAACGCTGGCTCCTTTTTGTTGCGGGTCATCAATGGTGGTGGGAGTTCGTCTTTGCCGTCGCCTTCAAAATGGATGGCTGATGGTCGGTATTGGTTCTCTAGCAATGCGTTGCGCTCCTGTGTCAGCTGGTCATCACTCGTTTCAGAGCAGGTCATGCAAGTGGACAAGGAGGGAGCGCAGACAAATCGCGTGGCATGAGCCCACTTGTCTTGGTGCACAGCGAATGTAACTTCCACTGTGTGTGCATATGGAAAATGGACAGCGCCTGCGAACATGACGCTGATATGCAAGGCGGAGATCGCTAGTAGCATGGTCGCTGGATCCTTTGAGCCTGGCTGCTGCGGTATTGAGGGTGCGCGCTGGGAAAGGTAGATGTAAACTGACATGTGATGGTGCTCAGGTAAGCTGCGATGCCCATCTCTGAGGTATGCCTTTCGGCTCCCAGTTCCAGGTATGGGGCTGGCTAGTCTTTGTGCTAGGCCAGCGTATGTCGACCTTCGTGCCCCTACTTGAGGTACGCCTTGCAGCTCTCATGCCAGGTATGGGGCGGGTGTGTCAAAGATTGAGACGGCTGCGTCATGGTGACTCGTGCCATGCTGTCTGCAAGTAGTGGTCAGCGAGCTGGTGCTGGCTGTCATGGTGGTAGTATCGTTTTGTGGGTTGGTCCGTAGTTTGCGTGTGATGTGCTGAGTCGCGTGCTGGACAGTGTGCTGCGTAAGAAAGAAGACAGCGAGACAAGTAGTGGCTATTTGTAATGCCAAAACTGACCACGGCCGGGGATGGTCAAGCACTCAATCGCATCTTGTAGTATCAAATACGCACGACCGAATGTGTTGGATATGTATGGTAAATGTGAGGTAGGACCGCTGATGTCTGCAGGCAAGACACGTAATTGATCCAGGACTCTGCGAACACTGCGTCGCACGGTAGGACAATATGAGGTCGGATGTCAATTGTCGGTGTATCACTGGGATGCAACAACAACGCACAATCAGTTGGTACGTATCGGCATTTGTAGGGCCTACTGGCCTCTCCCCGAGGTATGTCCGTGTGGGCTCCCATACCGGGTATGAGGCGTGCTGGTGATTGCTGTCGGTCTGCTATGTGGTGCTGGTCGTGCGAGCCGTCGCGGGTCGTGTTTGTTGTTGAGTCGCTGCTGTGCTCGGTGGAAACCGGTCGTGGTAGGAGATTGGTGGGCCGTTGGTGTACTGTAATGCTGTTTGCTGAGTTGTGCTGCATCGTAACTTCGAGGTGCAGGACAGCTGTATCGTGTGTTGTGCTGAGTAACGCTGGACTGTGTGCTGTGTCAGACAGAAGACAGCGAGTCAGGCATGCGCTGCTACGTAGAGCCAAAATCGAATACAGTCAAGAATATGCAAGAACTGAATCGCCTCTGTTGGTATCAGGGTCAATGTAGACAAAAAAAGGAATCCGAATTGCTAATCAATACCATTGTCCACCGTAAATCCGTAAATGTATTGTTTTCAATGCCCTCAGCGGTCGCGCATGTACGTATGCAGTTGTGTACGTAGGTGTCCTCATCCTCCTTCCTGCTCCTCCTCCTCCTCCTCCTCCTCCTCCTCCTCCTCCTCCTCCTCCTCCTCCTCCTCCTCCTCCTCCTCGTGTGCGCGTCATGCGCCAATCACCGATAGGAAGGCGTCGTCTAGAGCCTTGGCCACGGGGCTGGAGTGGCAGCTGCTGAACGTGCCGTCGCTCTGGTCGTCCCCGCTGCAGTGCTCCGTGCTCTGGTCGTCCGAGAGCGCCCCTGCCCACGAGAAGGCGACCTCGGACTTGAGGCCCCTGCCGCGGTGTGGCACCAGGCCAGGGTCCAAGATGTTCGAGGCCACCTTCGGCTACGCACACGCAAGAGTGGCCCCATGCAAGAGTGACCTTTTGCTGTACGGCTCCCGGAGGCCGCCCGTAGGGGGGGGGACCACATCCAAGCGCGCGGCGGGCCGCTGCTGGGGGCACTCCTGTGGGCCCGCACCAAGGGCCACTCCAGCGAGGCCGCCTCGGCCAAGCCAGAGGAACAGCCTTGCGGCGCCGATCCAAGAAATCCGCGCGGCCCTCCGAGAAAGTGTGCTTATGCCGTTGTTGTGTTCTTCGATACGGGCAAGACACCGAGATGTGAGCGCCGCAACTCTTGTTCACGCAGGGCGAATTGGCCCAACCTCGGGACCCGGGGCCATCAAAAATCAATCCTGCTCGGAAAATTCGAGCCGGGCGATTTCGCCTGGCTTCGGGCCTGGGACCATCACAGATCGATCCGGCACGAAAGATACCGCAGAAAGGTGGGGTCTAAGGCTGTGGTCGCGATTTTCTGACGACGTTCCAATTTCTCGCGTCCGATCTCAGGGAAGAGCGGCCATAGGCAAGAGTGACCTTTGGCGCGTGGCTTTATGGGGGGCCGCAGGGGGTCAAGTAACCAAGCGCGCAAGCCAGTGCTACGGGGGGGCACTGTGGGGCCGCACCCAACACCACTCCAGCGTGGAAGGAACACCCTTACGTAGAAGGACTAACAGCATACAAGAGACCGACACCGCTACTCCAAACACCTCTCCCGAGGTGCGTTCAGACCAAAATTTCGAGGCGAACCCAGCCGTGGCGACGAGGGCCCCCCAGGAGACACAACAAGGCGAAAACGAGACAAGCCCAGACATCCGGCCGCTCCAATTTGTTCGATGTGTGGGCCCCGAAGGTCCAGATCACTTCTGGGTCGTTTTTAAACGCTCCCGAGGCCCAGCGAGGGCCCCTGGAGGCCAAAATTGCGAAAATCTTGCCGCTCTGATTTTTTGGAGCGTCGGATCTCTGGGAGGGAAGCGGTATCGGTGCCATCTCCTCCTCTGCTTACGCGCCGCCCACCCACCGCAGGCCCAGGGCCGTCCCCTGGGGCCGCGGCGCCCGCGAGCCGGACGGCGAACGCCCCGCCACGCGCCCCCTCCGCGCGGCGCGGCCGCAGCCCCCCGCAGGGCGAGAGTGCCCCCACCAGCGGGGACGGCGCGCCACAGGGCGACAGCCCGCCCTCCAGCAGCGGGGACGCCCGGCAGCCCCGCAAGGTCGCCGCGCCACCCCCCGTTGGGGGGCGAGGCGCCATCCAGCGCGCCAGGTCGGGCAGGTCGCCTTCACTCCTCACCTTGGCGAAACTGGCCTCCGCCTCGCCCCCGCGCGCCGCCGCCTCGCCGCCCCCACGCGGCAGGCGGGACGCCACCGAGCGCGCCATGTCGGGCAGGTGCCCATCGCTCTGCGCCTTGGCGAGGCTGACCTCCACCTCGCCCGCAGCCAGGGCGGGGCGGGCCTGGGCCGCGCCGCCGGGGCGCTGCGCCCGTGGCGCGATGCCGCCGCTGAGCGGCGCGGCGGCGGCCTCGCTCGCGGGCGAGCCCGGCGAGGCCCCGCCGTGCCCCGCCGCGCCCGCCCTGGCCTGGAGGAGGCCGACCAGCCGGAGGCGCGGCGGCCGCCGCGGCGCCCGGTGCGAGGCCGACCGGGCCCGCCCGTGGCTGCGCCGGCCCGATGCCTCGTGGCAGCGCAGGGCGGGCCCGAGGTGCGGCGAGGCCGAGCGGGCCCGCCCGCGGCCGTCCTCGTCCTCGTCCGAGCCCTCGAGGACTGTGGGCAGCCTCCAGAGGGCAGCGCCGCAGATCGAGCGCCGCCGGCGGGGCCTCCTCGGCACGGGCGGCTCGCCCTCGAAGGCGGCGGCCGCCGCGCCCCAGCCCGGGGGCGTCCACTCGCAGGCCTTGTTGAGCACGGCCCTGGCGAGTGGCCGCTCGCCGGGGCGGCCCACCATGCGTGCCCCGCGGCGCCTGGGCGACACATCTGCGCGACGAGATTTGTACATACCCATGAGACCACTCTTTTGGTGGCAAGGAGGTTGCGGGGGAGGATGGGTGCACCTTTCGGTGTACGGTTGGCGTCGGATTGGATTCGCGATCTATCTGTCTCACGCTCCCAATACCAATCCACCGATCTCTCGATCAAGCGGCTGCACTACCCAAGACGGCCCCAGATGGCCTCAAGACGGCCCGAACGGGCCCCAGGAGGCCTCAGGAGGGCCCGACGAGCGCCCCCATACGGCCACGATGGGCCCAAGATGGCCCGAGATGAGCCCAAGATGGCCACTCCACGGCCCAACGGGCTCCCTACCAAGATGGTCCAAGGGGGCCCGAAGACGACTCCAAAAAGGCCCCCGAGAGGCAAAGATTATGTGCTATCCCTAGGTTTCGGTGCAATTTTCACATACTAGGCTTCTCGGTCTCGAGAGTGCCCGAGACGGCCGAAGAGTACCCCGAGATCGCTCCAAGATGGCCCAAGAGGACCGTCGAGCCCGGGACAACCCAAGAGGGGCCCAAGACGGCCCCAAGACGCTCTAAGAGGGCTCCTGGAGGGGCTCCAGACGGCCCAAGAGGGCCCCCAGACAGCCCAACTGGGCCCCCAGACCGCCCCAGAACAGCCCCAAGAGGTCCCCAAGATCCACGGATCCGATCTAACTGGCAAAATCTCACCATCCGCATGTTCACATCTTTATTTGTTTGGTAGCACTATCCATCCAACGATCTGCCCATGGGGCAACCACGGGACAACCGCGGAACTCACGGGACAACTACTTGGCAACCACACGACAACCACGGGACAACCACGGGACAACCACGGGACAACCAAGAGACAACCACGGGATAACCGCGGGACAACCACGGACAACCGCGGGACAACCACAAGACAACCACATGACAGCCACGAGACAGCCACGGGACAACCGCGGGATGCCCACGGAACAGCCACGGAGCAATCTCAACCCTGGGACAACCACGGGACCACCGCGGGTTAATCACGGAACAACCGCGGGACAACCGCGGGACAACCACGGACACCTAAATAGATATCTGTCGGCGTCACTATCAATATACCGACATCACTGACGATATCGATATACCCGTCTTCATGTTCTCTCTCGATAGCACGATCACTGGACGTATCGACCTCACTATGCTTCTATCGGTCTCCCCATCCATCGACCGACGGGACAACCGCGGGACACTCAAAGACTACCACTGAACAACCAGCCACAAGACACAGGCGGGAAGACCAAGTGACCACTGCGGGAAAACCACGGGACAACCAAGGACCACCACTGGACCACCAAGGGACAGCCACGGGACAACCACGGGACAACCATGGCACAGCCGCGGGAAAACCAAGGAACAACCACGGAACGACCACAACACTGGGACAACCACGGGACAACCACGGGACAACCCCTGCGCATCCACGGGACAACCACAAAACACCAGTGGGACAACCACGGGGCATCCACGGAACAAGCACGGGATTACAACGGGACAACCGCGGGACACTCCCAGGACAACCTCGGGCACGCCACGAAATAACCACGGGACATCCACGGAAGAATCGCGGGGCGACCAGGGGCACGCCCGGGCCCACGCGACTCGCTTCGGCTTGACCCGGCCACGGCTGGGGCAGAATCGCTCTCGCCCTCGCACAGCTTCGCCTCACCCAGAAGCACGACACGAGCCGAACCTGAAACCGATTTTCCTGTCGGGGGTCTTCCGCTTCGCTTCGGCATCGCGCCCTCAGCCTCCGATCCACTGCCAGCTGGCCAGGCCCATCCTGGGCCTGGCCAGGGGCAGAGGATAGATGTGCAGTTCCTGTTGCCCGACACAGTGCAGGATCAGCCAGCATCGAATCGAACCCAGAAACAGGATCGGATCGGAATGTGCACGGGATCGGGCCGCATCTGGGACCGAGTCGAGATGGAGTCGGATCTGCTGCGCCAGGATGCACAACAGCGCCGTGCAAGCATCGGGCCGCGCCATAACGTCGGAAGGTCGGAATCGAGGTGGATCGGACGGACCGAGATCGGTATCGAACCTGATCGATCGGATCGAGCTTGTCCCTGCACAGGGCCTGCGGGTCCTCAGGCCGCCTGGCCCACTGGCGGAGCCATGAGACCAAAAAGCTGCCTAGCAAAAAGTGTTGAGCTGAAATGTCCGCGGTCCTTCCCTTCCAGTGCGGGCGTCGCAGCTCTTGCACTCTGGCGTCGGGCCCCGGGGCCCTCGCGGTTCGATCTGGCTCGAGAAGTGCTGCACAAAATCGGGTCAAGGGCTTCGGTCGAAATTTCCCGCGATGCCCCAATGTGTTCGCGATGCCATATCTCAGGTATCAAAGGTGGTGGAACCACGGTCCAGCCCAAAAACTTCCCAAAAGCGGCCAACTGTTCCTCCCCCTCCTCCTCCTCTTCCGCTTCTTTCTCCTCGTTATTATCACTCATCGCTCTGTCCCTTACCTCATAGATGTATGTGTGTATACATATATGTGTGTAAGTTTCTATGTATCCGATTTTCCAAAACAAAAACTGTGGCACCACCAGACGTGTTCGTGGGCCTGGCCAAGCGTTTCGCCTGAGTCTCCCTTGCAACTGATAACCCAGAGGACGAAACGCTTGCAACACTTACGGGGATGGAGGGCTGCTGGTCTTCAAAATGGGACTCTCGCCTTAGCGCCAGCGACATTCGTCTTAGAAGTTCGCAGCACATGCAAAGATGAACGGCAGGTCGTTCTCACAATTGGGCTCGCGCCTGAGCGCCGCGCCCAATCACTACCAGAGCTCGCAACAGTGACACGGATGGAAGGCCAGTGACTTTCAAAATGGGACACTCTCACCAGCGCCACGCACATTCGCTCTGCTGACTTACAACACGTACAAGGCCAGTCGGTTTCAAAATGCTGCCCTGTCGAGCGCATTCACTCTGAATACGTGCGACAAGCAGAAGCATGAAGGACGGCGCGGTTTCAGAATGCTTCTCATGCGAAAAAACATTTATATATAATATGTGTCAAAACCTGGGACGGTCACGAGGATGGAGAGACCGGCTCCTTTTCAAAACGGTGCCCTACTTAATACACTAAACATGTAAACAAACTGGGGCCCCTTTTCAAAATGGAGAGCGACTCGCTTCAAAATGGGGATCCCTTTGAGAATTTCCTCCACTTTAGAAACTAGAAAGCTAAACATATCTGTGACAACCGCACGGTCGCAGGGCGGCGCTGTTCCAAAATAGAGCTCTCGCTCCAGACCTCCCAGCATGCGATGACCAGACGAGGAAACGCGTGCAACCGTTGCTAACCAGCCTCGAAATGATCCATATCCCTGACATCGGCAAACCAAAAGCGATGACAATATTAGGGATGTGCCCTCATATGCTGAGGAACCCCCTAAGATCGGCAACGAAGTAAGGTGATGCTGAACACGTGAGCGGATATGCTTCAAGCTGGTAAGTTGTACGGGTTGGCGGCAGCTCCCTTTTTCAAAACTGGGCCTTCGCTGCACACTTCGTCGACCTGCTCGACCAAGCCTCCTCGCACCCCTCGGGGTTCAAAGCCACTCCTTTTCAGAATGGGTCTGTCGCCCGAGCGGCAGACCCACAGGGCGCTCGTCACTGGAGCGGGCGGCTCCTGGAGTGAAAGGGACGGGTTAGCGACTCCTGAAAAGAGGGGTCTTGGGGCAGGGGGTTGCATTGCAGCATCTTTGGCGCATCCTGTCTTCACTCTGGTCCTCCTCCTCCTCCGCCTCCCTCCTCCTTGTCCTCCTTCTGGTCCTCCATCATCCTCCCTCGCTCCTCGCTCCTCGATCCGCGGGTCTCTTCCGCCTCCAACCCCCCAGTCCTCATAGAAGTGGAACGTCGGGCAACGGAGCAGGCGAGCACACGAATATCCTTGCAACACCCAGGTAAAATCAATGAGTTTCGCCCCAGGGGCCTCTCTCGGGGATGAGCTTGAAGCCCTCGCGGTGCTCCTCGGAGGCTGCCTGAGTCCGCATCGGAACAATGATGGGCGTGCTGGGGCCGTTCTGAAACCATTTGGGCCTCGTGTAGGGCCTTTGTAACGTGTCCGAGCTCATGTAGGGATTGCCTGGAACCCTCTGGGGCGATTGGGGGCGCCTCTTGGGCCGCTGTCGCGCCCTATTCGGGTGTTTGGGGACCCTCTTATGCGGGTCTTGCGCCGTCTCTGGGCGTCGGGCAGTGGAGCAGGCGAGCACGCAAAAATCCTTGGAAGACGTTAGGGGCACGCGCCCCCCCGCCCAGTTCAGCGCTTCGTGGCCCTATATGGAGCTCCACCGAAGGTCCCAGCGTCTCCCCCATGCCAACTTGGGTATACCACTCGCGCGCTTCGTGACCCCAGTGAAAGCTCCACCGAAGGCCCGAATGGCGACGTTCCTAGGTGAGAGAGGCGCCCCCCTTGCATGACCAGTATTTGGAGAATTCGGCGTGTAGCCCAGCTCCTCGGCAACGGTCCTCGCCAGGGAACTGGCACTCACCGGGTTTATTCGCAAGGCTTGACGTGAGGAGCGGCCCGCCCGAACCGCGCCTTTTCTCGACTGTCCAACAGTTTGGCCTCGCACCGCGGACGACCCGCGCGCAATCAGACCCACTCGCGCTCAAACTCACTCGCTCTCGGTCTCTCGTACTCAGACCTAAGTAAGATCTCCATACGTGTTGTGTGCTCCGCCGCACATGTCGGTACGCCCCTCCACACGGTTCGTGGCCGTCTAGAGAGCGCCACCGAAGACGAGACATTCACAATTCAGATAGTCACAGCTGCAAATGGTTGGGTGCTTCGCGAGGCTCATTTTTTGATGGTTTTTGGCATGCGCGCGCGAAGACGCGCGCGCGTGCACTTCGTCACACATTATCATGCGAAGATTCTTGAAACTGAACGTGTTCGATAAGCGAGTACCCGCGCAAAATATCATTTTGCGAAACTGGGGGGAAGGGGCGAACTCGACTAGACCGGGATGCTACGAGTTCATGTTTATTAGAAACGATGGGACCAATATATACATATATATAAATATATATATATATATATAAAAAAAAAACTGCACATCCCCAGGAGGACCGATTGCAATGGCGTCGGGAACGGTAGATCAGCTATCGAAATATGTAATTATATATGTATATACATATAAGATGTGCTACCGATGTGTGCTATCTATACGTTGAGTCTAAAGCGTGCTATCGATATGAGGCAACTCATGCAGCGCATGCAATCCATCGTGTCCTGATTATGTTGCACAATCTATAAATATACACACAAA
>CAUYUJ010014952.1:137500-147500 GCA_963575745.1 Prorocentrum cordatum | reverse complement strand
TTCCAAGCGGCCCCTAAGAGCTTCCCAAGAGGCCCACAAACTACCCCCAAGAGGCCCCCAAGAGCGCTCGTCGTCGTCGTCGTCGTCGTCGTCTTCGCCATTCAGGGTCGGCGGCACCGGCCGTAAGGCCTTCGCAATATATATATATATATATATATATATATATATATATACATATATGTATATATGTATATATATGTATACACACATATACATATATACATATATACATATATACGTATATACATATATATGTATGTATACACGGCTGTCTCTGTGTGTGTGCACGTCGTCGCCCGCTGTACGTTCTCTCGCTCTGCCGCAAGAGTCTGTCGGATATTCGGTCGAAGAGGTGACCCCCACGCGTGCCTGGACCCTCTTCTGAAGAGGTGCCGAAACATCGCGCGGTATGGGAAGCCCGCGCATGGCGCAAACCTCTGAGCCAATGCAGCGGTCAGGCGCGGCGTTCGGCGTCGCACATCACACGAACCAGCCGTGTGCATGCTGCGGGTGGTACCAGATACGTATCCTTTGGCGGGCCTCGTGCGCAAACGGCCCCGCAAGTCTGAAACAAGCAGCGCGGCCGCGAGAGAGTGGGAATGCCGAACTTACCAATACAACATGTCAATGCTTGACTGGTCTTCTTCCACACAGTTGGATACATGGCCGACAATGTCTTCCGATCACAGAGCTGCCAACTCAAGCCAGAATGACAAAATGCAACATGCCGACGTGTCTGCCGCCGCCCACTGGAGAAACACGGGCGCACAACCGCAACACAACGCTCCTCCACTAGCCATTTGTCATCTGCCATACTTGGGCATCCAATTTTGCCATGAGAGAAACTGGTCATGAAGGAAACGGATCCTGGACACCAGTGCGTTCCCCGAAATTCGCTTCTCACTCCAGGCCCCTCTTTCACGGCCCCAGGAGGTTGGGAAAGTCCCCCCCCAGACATCCGACAATGTGAGAGTTTCGCAATCCCGACACAGAGGCCCCTCGGATGTCTGGACACCTTTCCGCGGACCCGTTTTTCACCTGGAGTCGTTGTGTTGACGACCCTGGGGCCCAGCAAAATGGCCCCTGGTGGCCGGAACTTCTGTCGCGATCTCGTCATGACGCGAAGATGTCACGGCCAGGAGGCAGAAACTGGAGACAGACAACAAACGAGGAGCTCTTTCCCTCAGGACCAGTTTTGATTCGTGGCCAGCCGTTCTTCCTTCTTTCCTTTCGCCAGAGCCCAGGTCGCTGATGCGACGGCCACGCGCGCAATAGTAGCAACTGGTTCAGAGCATGAACGGGATCGTCCAAGGCGATGGTTTTCTGCGAGGAAGGGTGATGGGAAGGGATAGGTGGAGGAGATGGTTTTCTGCGAGGGGGGCGAAGGGAAGAAGAGGAGGAGGAGGAGGAAGAGGAGGAGGCGGAGGGAGGAGAAGGGAGGCAGGGAGGGAGGAAGGAGGAGGCGCGTTTTTCCCTCGCAGACGCGCGTGCCGCAAGGCGCCGCGGGCCGCCGCGAGGAGGCATGATGCCTGGAAGATCGCGGTACAGCCACGATCCGTTGAAAAAGCCTACATCCAGGTGTGCGCGCACCGAAGGCACCCGGGTGCTGAACAGACCCGGACCCCCAGGCGTTCGCGAAAAAGCACGGCGACGGAAGGTTTTTTAGCTGTCCTCTGCATCTCAGAGCCCTTACTGGGCCCCAGGGCCGCAAGAAACGGCTCGAGAGGATGAAAAGCTGGTACCGGGGACAGGGTCGAGACCTCTGGGGGTCCACCTCCCCCCGCCCCTCTTGAAGATGGCCAGGGGGTCTGAGCTGAGTAAGCCCAGAAAAAATCTGCCCAGAGGGAGGGACGAGGGAAAATCCGCTGAAAATCGGTCCCCAGAGTCCTCCTGGGCTCCACCCTGCCCCGTTTTGCGGCCCGCGTCCAGTTGTGGCGACGAAAGGAGCCCTTCTTCCTCCTTTTCTGCTGGCCAGAACTAGTGGTGGGCCACCTCAGCCCCCCAGCCGGCTCCAACGCCAACAAGAAGAAAACATCGTAGGTCTGGGGAGCAGAGACCCCTGGCCAGTTATGCCCCCACCTCCTCGCCCACTTTGGGCATTCAGGGTCCCCTTTCCACACCTCGTGGGAAGAGGGAGCCCCCTGTCCCTTCCTCCTCCTCCTCCTCCTCCTCCTCCTCCTCCTCCTCCTCCTCCTCCTCCTCCTCCTCCTCCTCTTCCTCCTCCCTCCTCCTCCTCATCTGGGAGACATAGTGGCCTCCCTGGAAAAACTGGGGTCACCTTGGATGAAGGGCGTCTGTCAACACCCGGGGAATAGCATCCGCTGGCTGTGCCATGCGGGCTCGGGGCAACTAGCCTGAGACTGCTGAAACCTGTCCAGGCCTGGTGACCGCATCCTACAGGGAACTACAATAGGCGCCTTTATCTGTCCAGATTGGAAGCCCCTAGACGGAGCAAATTCCAACTGGGACATGTCGACTCGCACCACTGCAAAATATAGCCCTGTGACAGTCCACCGGCCGACATGCGGGCCCTCGAGGCGAGGCGAGCGCTCCAGACGCTCCTCGTCCCCCCATCCGCCGGCTCATCCAAGAGCACGCGATTGAATCGGTACCAAGCCCGCTCCAGCAGACCTTCGAAATTCCCGATGGATCAGCAAGACATGGAAAGGAACACTGGCAAACAACCAACCATTTCCTGACCGTCCCGAGCTACGGCAAGGCTGCAGAAGAACTGAAAGGGACCAACAATGAGGCCAGTGAGGATGCACATGCTATAAGTATACAAAGACGGTGATGTCATAAAGATGTGACCATATGTGAAGCAGTGCAGGTGTTCTCACGAGCTCAGGTAGCATGAGGTACCAGCCTGCCAGCAGGTGCCTAACAGATTTGCTTCATCCCCTGGTGGCCCTGGACCCGAAGAAGCTTCGGGACACCTCCGAAGCTCAAAGATCGATGCCGAAAGTACCTCTAGACTCTAGATTCATGATAGCAAGATTTCTGATTGGAGGCATATGGCGACAAAATGAAGTGACAAAACCCTCAAAGCGCAGGAGCCAACACGACAATCGAAATGCACACGTCTGTGGCTCTGCCCGCGCCTTTCGCACAAGATGCGAAGCACCGACAGTAGTGTTGGCACGTGCGGCTTAAAGCCGTTAGTCGGGTCTCTGAGCTGCCGAATGAAGTTGGCGTGCTTCAGAACGCTCTGGTCGAATTGAGAGAGCGTCGGCTGCTATGTAGTCTCGGCACCATGGAACTGCGGGAGATTGCAAACCGACGCGGTGAAGGGCACCCCGAACCCTCGCCCATATGAACTGACAGACCATGTGTAAGTTGACCCCAAACGCTCAGTCAGAATCACGTCGGCGCATCCACGAATTGACGATATCTACAGTTATCTCGTATCTAGCAATGACCACTCGCTAGCATGAGCTACAAGAACACTGCCTGACGCCGAATGAACAAACGAAAGGGGCGCCTGCTGATACGAAGCATCGACCGAGACCACGACGTACTTCCGAAACTCCAATCCTATCGCGACTGGGCCGGCGGGAGATCATTCCGCAGGACTTCAGGACACCAGCCTCATGGACGAAACATGTGTAAATGAGTCAATGGACGCTGCTACATTGAGCACACCAACTACAGCATAAACCAGATGACACAGAGGACACCCGACGGTGGTGGCCTTCGGCGAGAGGGAGCTGGAGATCCATTCGAAGAGCCGGATCTACTTCCAGCGGTCCTCGACCCAAGGCCACCCTACCCTCTCGGAGACTGGAGATCTACATTTTACGCTGCCTGGCGTGCGACAAGAAGCTGCGGCAACGCTCAACGGGCCAGGGCATTCGCTCACCCGGCGTGGCGAGCAGAAGCCGCGGAAACGACGCCGCCCTTTGCGGCTGCCACGAATTGGAAACAGGAGAATTGTCTGCCCGCGCAGGCGGTGCAGGCAGCGCCACAGTTGCAGACACAGCTCGTGCGCTGCGGGCCCGCTTGCGTCGGGTGCCGACACCTTGCCGGGCAACCAGGTGCTGCTCTCACTAGGCGGCCTTAGGCTGAACCACCACCCCCTTAGGCAGCTGCTGGATGACGGGAGTCTGGACGTCGGGCATCGCCGAGGGCAGGACCAGGACGCTGCCCTCGTCGTCGCTCTCGCTCGCCTCCTGCAGCTCTGGGAGGTGCTTCCGGAGGACGACGACCTCCTGGCTGGAGTCCACGTCGACGAGGACGAACTCGCCCTCGGTGGTGGGGTCCCCGAGGAACGACTCCGCCAGCTTGTCCTCCAGGAGGCGCATGATGGCCCGGCGCAGCGGTCGAGCCTCGGGGTTTCTGGCAAGGGTGCCAGTCTACCAACCCCCTCCCCTCTGGACCCCCCCGTTCCCCCTGCGCTCAGGCCGCTCGCTCTGTAGGCAGGGCCAAGGAGCACTGGTCGAGGGCACAAGAGCCCATCATCATCCGCGATAACGCCCGTGACCGGCCCCGCCCACCACCCCCTCTCCCTCTGCCCTGGTCACGTCACGGTTCGCGCAGGCGCCGTCTGAGAAGTGGCTGGTCCGTAGCATGCAAAGACGGCGCAAGAGCGAATCGTGGCGTGACCGACCCTCTCCCCCTCTCGCCCCCCAGTCACGCCCGTCACCGCAGGGGGATAAAAAGAGTCTCGAGAGAAGACTCCACCCGAGGGGCCCAGGCATCCCCAGACATCCGACGCCGTGATTTTTGTTGGCATCGCGGCCCCCAAGAGGTCTCGACCGTCTGGGCCTCTCCCCGCGGACGGACTCGTCATCCTCAGTGATTGTTGACGGTCCCGGGGCCTTGCCGAAGATTGACAAACATCTTCTGTCGCGTATCTGCTCGAAGTTCACGACGCGAGGATGTCAGGGTAGAGCGAGCTCCGACCAGAGAGTGGCCATCTGGTGTGCGCCGTTTGTGACAAAGCTCCTTTTCTCGAACCTCCGACTCCGAGGTCCGCTCCGAGTTGCTTCTCAAATTACTCCCAGACAAGTTATTGACCACCCCGTTGTTCGGAACGCGCCCACAGAAGTCAAAGTCAGTGAAAGACCTCGAACTTTGAGGACAAATTAATCGCCCAAACCTACCAAAAGCGTTGAAACACACACACACACACACACACACACAAACACACACACACACACACACACACACGCACACGCACACGCACACGCACACGCACACGCACACGCACACGCGCACGCGGACGCGCACGCGCACGCGCAAGCACGCACGCACGCACGCACGCATACACACACACACACACACACATACACACACACACACATACACACACACACACATACACACACACACACTTGCTTTTTGCGTCGGCGGCTGGGCAGAGGGACTGCTCCGGCGATGTGGCACTAGTGGGTCGCACAATACGCGAATTGAGCCGCGGGCACGCGGGAAGAGAGAGGAGGCCCCGCGCGGGCGGGAGGGACAGGAAGCCGGGCCCGCTCAAGGCAGGGCCAGGCCGCGGCGGGGAGGCGCCGGCAGACGGCGGGCAGCCGGGCAAAGCCAAGGCAGGGGGTGGCAGGTCCAGCGCGAGCTGGAGGCGGACAGCGCAGCCGGGCGACTGAGGTGCCGAGATCCACTGACCTCCAGGCACCGTGGGAATCATGCACACACACACAGATACAAAAGCCAACAAGCAAAATCATAAAAAAGCAAGCTTGCGAAATCTTTGCGAGAACAGCCCTACGCTTCCTCCTTCCTCAGCCCCCGCCGCTGCCTCCTCGGGGTTCCTGCCTCCTACCCTGGCCCTGTCCACGCTCGGGCAACCTCGACCCTACTGCGGCCCCAGCAGTGCCAACAGCAACGGTTGTCCAAAACCATCAGCGGCCGCTGTTGGACAGGCGACGTTTGGTCTCAAATGGACAGCGTCCGCTGCGACGCCGACAACGAGTCCTGTTCAAAACGGGCAGGAAATTCTGTCGGTCTTCGTCCCCATTCTCTCCGTACCTATTCCGATCGTGCCGACAGGAAAGGGTTGGCAGGGCGTCCCTGCCCCCCCCCCTGGCGGAACCCCGTACACTGGGTTGTACCCCTCGTCGACGCAGAGCGACTTGAAGCGGTCCGTCAGCGACAGCACGATGCCCCGTTCGTCGCATCGCTTCATTGTTTTCTTGAACTCGAGCTCCGCGATCTCCCCGACCTCGAGCTTCGACAGGGTCTTGAAAACGATCACCTCGTCGAGCCTGTTTAGGAACTCTGGCTTGAAGAAGCCCCTGAGCTGCTCGATGACCTTCGACTTCAGGTTCTGATAGAACGAGTTCCCTGTGCCGCCGCCTGAGGGACCATCCAGGGTCTCGCCCGATGATAACCCCATGTCGCCACCGCCAAGCATCAACTTCTCGATCTCTTTGGCGCCGCAGTTGGATGTGAGTATCACCAGGGTGTTCTTGAACGACACGAGGCGGCCCTTCGAGTCCGTGAGTCGCCCGTCTTCCAAAATCTGGAGCATCAGGTTGAACACGTCGGGGTGTGCCTTCTCGCACTCGTCGAAGAGGACCAGGGTATAGGGCCGACGCCGCACCCCGTCGCAGAGCTGGCTCTCCTCGTCATAGCCCACGTATCCTGGCGGACTCCCGATCAGCTTCGCCACCGTGTGCTTTTCCATGTACTCGCTCATGTCCAAACGGATCATGGCGTCCTCGGACCCGAAGTACGCAGCCGCCAGGGCCTTGCACAGCTCCGTCTTGCCAACGCCCGTCGGCCCGCAGAAGATGAACGAGGCGACGTCGGGGCGCACAGACAGACACACCAAACCCATCCCCCTGCCACGCGAAGGCACATACACACCACCACCATGCCTGGCCGGGACCATGATGGGCCCTGGCATGGTGGATACGCCCTCCTGGCCAAGGCCAGGAGGGCCCATGCACCATCCGAGAGCTGGGGATAACGGATCACCACGGCCAAGCAGGGTCGAGTGTGGCTGCTTCTCGCAGAACATCGGCTACACGCAAGAGCGACCCTGGGTAAGAGTGACCTTTGGTGCGGGGCTTTTGGGGGGCCGCGGGGGGACCGAACCTGGGCGCGCAAGTCCCTGTCCCTGCTTCGTTTTCAACCATCTGGGGACACATCTGCGCCCGCACCAAAGGTAACTCCGGCGAAAGGTCACTCTCACGTGCAGTCGAGAACAGCGGGGCAGGTAGAAAGGCACGTAGAAGGAAGTAAATAACAAGGTGAGTGAACCTATCTGGCTCCCCGGATAGGGCGATTCGGGTTCTGCAGCCCGGCCCGCGCGCGGCGCACCGCCTTGGAAATTGCGGTGACGGCCTCCTCCTGGCCGATCACACGGTTGTGGAGAGTCTCCTCGAGGGCAACCAGGCGGGCAGACTCGTCCGACGAGACCTTCTCCACAGGGACGCCAGTCCACACGGAGACTACCTTTCCCGGGCATCTCACGTGTGAAAGGAACAATTGCGCACCGCATCGCGATGCATTACCGATGCGTTTTGGATGCCAGGGCTAGCGTGCATCATCGACGCGAATCTGATGGCCAGGCTCAACGACGAGCTTCGTTCGGACCAAGCCTCGAGGGGCGCGAAAACCAAGCCTCGGGGGGGGAGCACAGAAACAAGAAAAACGACTGATCTCTACATCTGGTGGATTGCGAGCCACGCGACCGCGGGCTGCGGCCTCAACGAGACCCGCTGCCGCAGAGAAACGCTCGAGAGACCCGGGCGGCATGGCCAGACTCGGGGCTGCGCACGGGCAGCCCCCGAAGACAGCCCGCCTGCCCTCAGCAGGCCCTCTGGGCAGCCTGGGGCGATCTCGACGACCAGACCCCGTCGGGTCATGAAGAAATCACGACGGGAGGTTTTTCGCTACTTTCGGCCTCTGGAGGCCCTTACTGAGCCTCGGGACCGTCAAAAAACGACTTAGGATGAAAAACCGGTCCTGGAGAATGGGTCCAGAGTTCTGGGGGTCGCGTCCTGAAAATCATGACGCCGGGGGTCTGGACACTCAGGCGCCACATCTGGCGGCGACCATGGGGTGCCCCTGGGCGCCCTGGGCTCCCACTGTTGGACTGCTGCCCAGAATGCCCCAAGGCCCTGGTTGAGGGCAGCCGCACTGCCTCTGGAGGCTGTCTGTGGCGCAATCCTGAGCCCTGCCAGGGGTGGTCTGGACCTTCGCCACGTCGTCTTCGGTCACGACCGGGTCCTCTATGAGCGCTTCCCAGTCGCCCATTGGCTCCTCGCGGGTTGCTGCGAGTGCCAGGGCATCCCACGGCTGGACCTGGGGCCACCCGAGGGCCCCTGGGAGAGGAGCGCACAGCAGATACACATTGCGCCTGTCGCCCTTGCGACTGCACCCTGTAGTTCCCAAACCAAGGCTTGCACTGAGAGTTTAAAAAACCTGGCCGTGTCTGCCAAAGTCGGCCGTTCGCGCGCTGGCGCCCCCCAACGGGCTGGTGCCCGGTGGCTGTTGCCGAATAAATACCGCCCTGTGCTGCCGCAGTCGGCCACTCGCGAGCCAACGCCCGGCGGGATGATGCCGTTCGGTGGGTGGCATGTGGATGACTCCCGAAACTTCGATCCAACAAAAACTTGGCCTCTCTTCGGGGCGCATCGTGTTTACTTCCGCCCGCCCCTGCCGGCGTTCCGCAGGCGTTCGCCGACAGCTCGCCGCCATGGCACGTCCCTCTCCACAGCACTGCGCCCAAGCACGCTCATGACGGACGCTTCGTGAGGGGCCTGGACTGAAACCTACCGAAATCAGCGCACCTTCCGCCAGCTTCCTCCACCCTCTGCCCGCCGGGGAAGCGATGCCACTCCCCTCGGCCCCGCGAGGGCGCTGCACTCGTCTGGAACGCCTCCCGCGGTGCCCCGCTGGCCGCAGCGGGCCGCTGGCTCGGTGGCGCCCAGCGCGTCGGTGCCCCGCCAACGCCCCGTGGTCGGTGCCCTGCGGTGCCCCTGGCAGCCGTGGTCGGCCTCTCGCGCCTTGGTGCCCAGTGGTCTGCGCCGCACAGTGCCCCGTGGTCGGTGCCTGGCCGTGCACGATGGCTGGTGCCCTGCGGCTGGACCCCCGTGGCTGGTGCAACCCTGCAGGGCGGCGGGATCTGTGCGCCTGCCGAACCCCAGGCCTGTCCCAGCCTAGGCCCAGGAGCGGCGAAGACAGCCTTCTGGCTTGGCCAGCGGGCCGCCTGCACGGCTCCTGGGCCCAGGAACCGGCCAGGCCTAGGCCAAAGGGTATGTACAAATCCCGTGGCCCAAAGACGCTGGGCCCAGGGCACCCGGAGTCCCCGGGACTCCCCAAGAAGTTCGCATCTCTTACGGGGAGGGGCGATTCTTGCTTCCGCCAGTCTTCTGCCGGCGGAGCCGCCCTGGTTTTACTTCCGCCAGCCTTCAGCCGCCTTCCGCGGAGGAAGAGATGCAACCTCCCTCGAACCCTTGAATGCGAGGCCCTTTTCTGGGAGGCAGTGACAGATGGTGAACATGTTCTGATTCGGCGTTTCGACATTGGGCGGAAGGGGGGGTGGGGGTCTGGCTCTGGACCTATGCTTAATGCGACTGTTTGCAGCAGTGCGTCCTATGGGGGAGACTCCACCTACTTGATAAAGGCGCCCAAAAAAACAGCCAAGATCTACTCCATGGAGGGGGAGGGGGCGAGGGCCCGCGCCGATCGGCAAATCAATACATAAGACAATTATCACATGGTAGGCGCCCTATGCATACTGTTTGGGGTTCACGCGTTGACATGATTACTCCTTGGCCTGGCCACCAGCCTTTTAGAATGCTCGGAACCTTCCCAAGCTCCCCGAAGCCTACTCAAACGAGCGCCCATGTAAGGATGATCGGGTGGAAGATCCGAGGTTGCGAAAAAACAGGTGGCACGTAGCCCAAAACGGGAGGCACAGCAAATGCAAAAGGGCCGAACACAGGAGAGGCGAGACTCGGGCCGTGTGCACACATTGTATGTGGCAGCGCAAGCGCCCTTATGCATGAGCACATGTGCGCACATCAAGAATGCA
>CAUYUJ010014952.1:122500-135000 GCA_963575745.1 Prorocentrum cordatum | reverse complement strand
GTAGTAATAGTAGTAGTAGCAGTAGTAGTAGTAGTAGTAGCAGTGGTAGAAGTAGTAGTAAAAGTAGTAGTAGTAGTAGTAGTAGTTAGTAGTAGAAGTAGTGGTAGTAGTAGTTGTTGTTGTTGTAGTAGCAGGCGTAGTAGTAGTAGTAGTGCTACTACTACTAGTACTAATAGTAGTAGTAGTAGTAGTAGTAGTAGTAGAACTAAGAGTAGTAATAGTAGTAGTAGTAGTAATAATAGTCGTCGTAGTAGTCATAGCAGTAAAAGTAGTAATAATAACAGTGATAGCATTAGTAGTAGTAGTCGTAGCGGAAATCGTACTAGTTGTGGATGTAGATGTAGATGTAGATGTAGGTGTATCTGTATATGTAGATGTAGATGTAGATGTAGACGTACATGTAGATGCAGATGTAGATGTAGATGTAGAAGTAGAAGTAGAAGTAGAAGTAGAAGTACAAGTACAAGTAGTAGATGTAGATGTAGATGTAGATGTAGATGTAGATGTAGATGTAGATGTAGATGTAGATGTAGATGTAGATGTAGATGTAGATGTAGATGTAGATGTAGATGTAGATGTAGATGTAGATGTAGATGTAGATGTAGATGTAGATGTAGATGTAGATGTAGATGTAGATGTAGATGTAGATGTAGATGTGGATGTAGACGTAGATGTAGATGTGGACGTAGACGTAGATGTAGATGTAAATGTATATGTAGATGTTCATGTAGATGAAGATGTAGATGTGGATGTACATGTAGATGTAGATGTAGATGTATATGTAGATGTAGATGTAGATGAAGATGAAGATGAAGATGAAGAAGAAGATGAAGATGAAGATGAAGATGAACATGAAGATGTAGGTGCAGATGTGGCTGTGGCTGTGGCTGTGGCTGTAGATGTAGATGTAGATGTAGATGTAGATGTAGATGTAGATGTAGATGTAGATGTAGATGTAGATGTAGATGTAGATGTAGATGTAGATGTAGATGTAGATGTAGATGTAGATGTAGATGTAGATGTAGATGTAGATGTAGATGTAGATGTAGATGTAGATGTAGAGATGTAGTAGATGTAGATGTAGATGTAGATGTAGTATGTAGATGTAGATGTAGATGTAGATGTAGATGTAGATGTATGTATGTAGATGTAGATGTAGATGTAGATGTAGATGTAGATGTAGATGTAGATGTAGATGTAGATGTAGATGTAGATGTAGATGTAGATGTAGATGTAGATGTAGATGTAGATGTAGATGTAGATGTAGATGTAGATGTAGAGATGTTGTCGATGTAGATGTAGATGTAGATGTAGATGTAGATGTAGATGTAGATGTAGATGTAGATGTAGATGTAGATGTAGATGTAGATGTAGATGTAGATGTAGATGTAGATGTAGATGTAGATGTACATGTAGATGTAGATGTAGATGTAGATGTAGATGTAGATGTAGATGTAGATGTAGATGTAGATGATGATGTATGTACGATATGTAGATGTAGATGTAGATGTAGATGTAGATGTAGATGTAGATGTAGATGTAGATGTAGATGTAGATGTAGATGTAGATGTAGATGTAGATGTAGATGTAGATGTAGATGTAGATGTAGATGAAGATGTAGATGTAGATGTAGATGTAGATGTAGATGTAGATGTAGATGTAGATGTAGATGTAGATGAAGATGTAGATGATGTAGATGTAGATGTAGATGTAGATGTAGATGTAGATGTAGATGTAGATGTAGATGTAGATGTAGATGTAGATGTAGATGTAGATGTAGATGTAGATGTAGATGTAGATGTAGATGTAGATGTAGATGTAGATGTAGATGTAGATGTAGATGTAGATGTAGATGTAGATGTAGATGTAGATGTAGATGTAGATGTAGTATATGTAGATGTAGATGTAGATGTAGATGTAGATGTAGATGTAGATGTAGATGTAGATGTAGATGTAGATGTAGATGTAGATGTAGATGTAGATGTAGATGTAGATGTAGATATAGATGTAGATGTAGATGTAGATGTAGATGTAGATGTAGATGTAGATGTAGATGTAGATGTAGATGTAGATGTAGATGTAGGTGTATGTATGTATGTATGTAGATGTATGTAGATGTAGATGTAGATGTAGATGTAGATGTAGATGTAGATGTAGATGTAGATGTAGATGTGTAGATGTAGATGTAGATGTAGTAGATGTAGATGTAGATGTAAGATGTAGATGTAATGTAGATGTGGATGTAGATTAGATGTAGATGTAGATGTAGATGTAGATGTAGATGTAGATGTAGATGTAGATGTATAGATAAGATAGATGTAGATGTAGATGTAGATGTAGATTAGATGTAGATGTAGATGTGTAGATGTAGATGTAGATTAGATGTAGATGTAAGATGTAGATGTAGATTGTAGTATGTAGATGGATGTTGTATGTAGATGTAGATGTAATGTAGATGTAGATGTAGATGTAGATGTAGATGTAGATGTAGATGTAGATGTAGATGTAGATGTAGATGTAGATAGATGTAGATGTAGATGTAGATGTAGATGTAGATGTAGATGTAGATGTAGATGTAGATGTAGATGTAGAAGTAGATGTAGATGTAGATGTAGATGTAGGTGTAGATGTAGATGGAGAAGGAGAAGGAGAAGGAGAAGGAGAAGGAGATGGAGATGGAGATGGGAATGGTGGATGTGGATGTGGATGTGGGTGTGGATGTGGATGTGGATGTGGATGCGGATGTGGATGTGGATGTGGATGTGGATGTGGATGTATATGTAGATGTAGATGTGAATGTGGATGTGGCTGTAGATGTAGATGTAGATGTATATGTAGATGTAGATGTAGATGTAGATGTAGATGTAGATGTGGATGTAGATGTAGATGTAGATGTAGATGTAGATGTAGATGTAGATGTAGATGTAGGTGTAGGTGTAGGTGTAGGTGTAGGTGCAGGTGTAGGTGTAGATGTAGAGTAGATGTAGATGTAGATGTAGATGTAGATGTAGATGAGATGTAGATGTAGATCGAGATGTAGATGTGATGTAGATGTAGATTGTAGATGTAGTGTAGATGAGATGTAGATGTAGATGTAAGATGTAGATGTAGATGTAGATTAGAGGTAGATGTAGAGTAGATGTAGATTGTTAAGATGGAGATGAGATGAGATGTAATGTAGATGTAGATGTAGGATGTAGATGTAGATGTAGATGTATGATGTAGATGTAGATGTAGAAACCAATGTAGATGAGATGTAGTGAGATTAGATGTAGATGTAGATGTAGATGTAGATGTAGGTGTAGGTGTAGGTGTAGGTGTAGGTGTAGGTGTAGGTGTAGGTGTAGGTGTAGGTGTAGATGTAGATGTAGATGTAGATGTAGATGTAGTTGTAGATGTATATGTAGATGTATATGTATATGTAGATGTAGATGTAGATGTAGATGTAGATGTAGATGTAGATGTAGATGTAGATGTAGATGTAGATGTAGATGTAGATGTAGATGTAGATGTAGATGTAGATGTAGATGTAGATGTAGATGTAGATGTAGATGCAGACGCAGATGTAGATGTAGATGTAGATGTAGATGTAGATGTAGATGTAGATGTAGATGTAGATGTAGATGTAGATGTAGATGTAGATGTAGATGTAGATGTAGATGTAGATGTAGATGTAGTTGTAGTTGTAGATGTAGATGTAGATGTAGATGTAGATGTAGATGTAGATGTAGATGTAGATGTAGATGTAGATGTAGATGTAGATGTAGATGCAGATGTAGATGTAGATGTAGATGTAGATGTAGATGTCGATGTAGATGTAGATGTAGATGTAGGTGTAGAGATGTAGATGTAGATGTAGATGTAGATGTAGATGTAGATGTAGATGTAGATGTAGATGTAGATGTAGATGTAGATGTAGATGTAGATGTAGATGTAGATGTAGATGTAGATGTAGATGTAGATGTAGATGTAGATGTAGATGTAGATGTAGATGTAGATGTAGATGTAGATGTAGATGTAGATGTAGATGCAGATGTAGATGTAGATGTAGATGTAGATGTAGATGTAGATGTAGATGTAGATGTAGATGTAGATGTAGATGTAGATGTAGATGTAGATGTAGATGTAGATGTAGATGTAGATGTAGATGTAGATGTAGATGTAGATGTAGATGTAGATGTAGATGTAGATGTAGATGTAGATGTAGATGTAGATGTAGATGTAGATGTAGATGTAGATGTAGATGTAGATGTAGATGTAGATGTAGATGTAGATGTAGATGTAGATGTACATCAGATGTAGATGTATATGTAGGTGTAGATGTATGTGTAGATGTAGATGTAGATGTGAGTCTCGCTGTTGATGTAGATGTAGATGCAGGTGCAGACGTAGATGTAGCTGTAGGTGTAGATGTAGATGTAGGTCTAGATGTAGATGTAGGTGTCGATGTGGATGTAGATGTACGTGTAGATGTAGATGTAGATGTAGATGTAGATGTAGATGTAAAGAACTCCCCAGTGCCCCGCCCTCATCTCCGTGCCTGCTTGCTTTTGCTGCTGTCTCGGCGACTTGCTGCCTGCTTCTGCTGCTGCTTCACTTACGGCGTGCGTCGGCGGTTCTGGCGCTACTACTACTACTACTACTACTACTACTACTACTACTACTACTACTACTACTACTACTACTACTACTACTACTACTACTACTACTACTACTACTACTACTACTACTACTACTACTACTACTACTACTACTACTACTACTACTACTACTACTACTACTACTACTACTACTACTACTACTACTACTACTACTACTACTACTACTACTACTACTACTACTACTACTACTACTACTACTACTACTACTACTACTACTACTACTACTACTACTACTACTACTACTACTACTACTACTACTACTACTACTACTACTACTACTACTACTACTACTACTACTACTACTACTACTACTACTACTACCGCTACTGCTACAACTACGACGATGAGGAGAAGGAGGACGGCGTTTACCGCTCCTACTCATATTGTTGTCCTAGAGGCTCCAACTCCTAGCTAGGGTCGCACTGGGATAATCATAATCATCATCAGCAGCATCAGCATCAGTATCAGCATCACCATCATCAACAACATCATCCTCATCATCATCATCATCATCCTCAGCAGCATCATCAGCATCATCATCAGCATCAACGTGATCATCATCATCAGCATCATCAGCATCATCATCGTCATCATGATCAGCATCAGAATCAGCATCATCATCATCGTAATCATCATCCTCACCAGAAGCATCATCATCAGCATCATCATCAGCAACACCCGCACCAGCATCATTATCATCGACAGTACCATCATCATCATCAACAACAGCATCGTCATCAGCACCGTCATCGTCGTCATCATCAGCATCATAAACATCAGCACCGTCAACATCATCAGCATCATCATCATCATCATCATCAACATCATCCTCGTCATCCGCAGCATTATCAGCAGCATCACCATCATCGTCGTCGTCATCAGCATCATCATAATCAGCAAATTCAGCATCATCACCATATTCACCAGCATCCGCATCACCAGCATCAGCATCATCATCAGCAGCAGCATCGTCATCGTCATCATCCGCATCATCATCAGCAACAGCATCATCATCTGCATCTCATCAACATCATCATCAGCACCATCAGCATCGTCATCAGCAACAGCAGCATCATCATCGGCATCATCAGCCGCAGCATCAGCATCATCATCATCAGCATTAGCATCACAACCATCATCATAAACAACAGTATCAGCATCACAATCGTCATCACTATGATCATCATAGTCAGCATCATCATCCTCATCCTCGTTTTCCTCCTCCTCCGCCTCCTCCGTCTCTTCCTCTTCCTCCCCCTCCTCCTCCTCCTCCTCTTTCTGCCCCTGCTCCTCCTGCTACTCCTCCTCATCCTCCTCCTCCTCCTCATCCTCCCCATCATCCCTCATCACCCTCATCACCCCTCCTCCTCCGTCCTCCTCCTCACCCCTCCTCATCCCTGCGCCTCCCTCCTCATCCTCATCCTCCTCCTCATCATCCTCCTCCTCTTCCTCCTCCTCAGCCTCATCCTTCTCTGTCTCATCCTCCCCCTACTCGTCCTCGTCTTCCTCATCGTCCTCCTCATCATCCACCACCTTCTCCCCTTCCTCCTCATCCGTCTCCTCCTCCTCTTCCGTATCATCCTCCTCATCCTCGTCCTAATCCTTCTCCTCCTCCTCTTCCACCTCCTCCTCATCTGCATCAGCATCCTCATCAGCATCCTCATCAGCATCCTCATCATCCTCACCATAATCCGCATCATCATCATCAGCAGCAGCATCAGCATCATCATCATCATCAGCATCATCAGCATCATCATCATCGGCATCATCATCATCATCACCACCACCACCATCATCATCATCATCATCAGCATCAGCATCATCATCATACTCATCATCATCAGCATCATCATCATGGTCATCATGGTCATCATCAACATCATCGGCATCATCAGCATCAGCAGCAGCATCAGCATCGTCATCATAATCAGCAGTATCATCATGATAATCAGCATCAGCATCATCATCAGCAGCAGCAGCATCATCATTACCATCGTCAGCATCATGAGTACCATCATCATGATCCTGCTCCTCCTCCTCCTTTTCCTCTACCTCGTCCTCGGCCTCGTCTGTCTCCTTTTCCTCCTCCTCCTCCTCCTCCTCCTCCCCCTCCTCCTCCTCCTCCTCCTCCTCATCATCATCATCATCCTCATCATCATCCTCCTGATTCTCCTCATTCTTCTCCTCCTCCCCCTCCTACTCCTCCTCCTCCTCCTCATCATCATCCTCCTCCTCCTCTCCTCTCCTCCTCCCCCTCTCCCCGCCTCCTCCTCCTCCTCCTCCTCCTCCTCCGTCTCCTCCTCTCCTCCTCCTCCTCCTCCTCATCTTCCTCCTCCTCGTCCTCCTCCTCTTCATCATCATCATCCTCTTCGTCCTCCTCCTCCTCATGCTCCTCCTCCTTCTCCTCATCCTCCTCCTCGTCATCATCATCATCGCCATCATCATCATCCATGTTTTCCTTATAAACAATTTCTCCCTATCGCACCTCGAGACAAGGTTTAAGGGCGGCAGGGCGTTTTGCCTGAGAGTTCCTCACAACGTTTGACCCTGAAGTTAAAAATATTACAACACTTTGGCATGCTGAAGGCGGGTCGCGTTCAAAATGCGGCTCTCGCCATAGCGCCGCACACGTTATTTGTATAAAATCGCAAGAGCTTCACGGATTGAGGGCGAGTGGTTTTCAAAATGCAGCTCTCGCCTCAGCGCCGCACACCTTCCCTTTACACATTTGTCAGAGTTTCACAAATTGAGGGCGGGTCGTTTTCAAAATGTGGCTCTCCCCTTAGCGCCGCGCGCATTCGTTTTAAAAATCTGCAAGAGCTTCACGGATTGAGGGCGGGTGGTTTTCAAAATGTGGCTCTCGCCTCAGCGCCGCACACATTCACTTTACACATGTCCAAGATCTTCACGGATTGAGGGCGGTTCCTTTTGAAAACGTGGCTCTCGCCTCAGCGCCGCGCACATTCGTTCTACGACGTTGCAAGAGTTTCAGGGGTTCCCACGATGAGCGTACCAGAAATGGTGCTGTGTAAGGGATTAAGATTATGAGGGTGCAACCGCTACGTAGACTCATTGTGTTGAAGTCTCTGGCATGGCGTTGTGGCACGATTCAAGGTCGTCAAGACGCCACAATCAAGACGTTCCGTGGCGTTTGAATCCCGAGAACAATGTCTTGGCATGCTTCAGGGTATTCAAGCGCTTGTCTTCCAACGAGGCAGTTCCCTCAATGAAAATGAACCGTTGTAGGGGCCTATGAAGAGGGAGCTTGGAGAGGGTTTATCCCAACATCGTTGATGACTCTTGGGCTTCCAATGGTTCTCCTCCTCATCATCCTCCTCTTTCCTCCTCGTCCCTCGACCCTCTTCCTCCCTCCTCCCTCCTCTGTCCACCCCCTTCCCTACTGTTCCCTCCTCCTCGCCCCTCCCTCCAACCTCCGCCTTCTCACCCGCTTCAGCCCCCGCCTCGAACTTGAAGTTTTTCTTCTGCGCGCCGGTGGCGACGTCCCAGATTCGGCACTCCCCCGAGCGGTCGCAGGACGCCAGCAACAGGCTGTCCTCGGGGTGGCCGGAGCCGCGGGGAGCGATGGCATTCGAGCGACAGCAGGGAGTAGGAAGGAAGAGAAGTGAGGAGGAGGAGGAGGAGCAGGAGCAGGAGGAGGAGGAGAATCAGATGGAGGAGGAAGTGGCGGAAGATGTGGGAGAAGGAGGAGGGGTAGAAGGAGGAACAATGTAAAACCAAGACCCATCAACGGTGTTGCACTCAGCCCTCTTCCCAAACTCCCTCTTCATAGGCCCCTAGAAGAGTTCGCTTGCACTGAAGGAAATGTCCCGTTGGGAGACAATCGTTTGAAAATCCTGAACCGTGCCAGAGCACCATTCTTGGAATTCCAACGCCACTAATCAACCTTACTGTTGCATATTGACGTTCTTGACTCGTGCCAGAACATCATTCCTGGGACTTCAACACCGCGAATCAACGTAATTGTTGCGCCCCGACAGTCCAGCATCGTCTGGTACGTTAACCATGAGAACCCGTGAATCCCTTGAACTTTCTGAGGCTTGAATGCACGCAACGCTGAAAAGAGATCCAAATTTTGAAACGGAGCCACCTTTCATCCGCGAAACGCTGGCACATGAACGAAAAGAGCGCGTGCGGCGCACAGGGAAGAACTACATGTTGGAAGCGGCCCACCCTCCATCTGTTGCCAATTGTGAAGCTCCAGGGTCGCAAATGGTAGGGAAGTCTCTGGCGAAACGCCTGGCCTGCTCTTCCGACTGGCTTCGGGGTGCGACGGGGAGGAACTACTTGCAAGGGAAGTGAATTGAGGGGGAGGAGGAGGAGGTGGAGGAGAAGGGGGAGGAACAGGAGGGAAGGGGGGGACGAGGGGGAGGAGCGCCAGTACCTTGAGAACGTCTGGTCGGCGGCGGGCGGCCGCGCGGCCGCGGGGCGCCGGCTCACTTGCGTTCGTCAGCGCGGTCCATCGCCGCCTTCTGGCATGCCTTTTGAAGGTTTAATGCGGAAGTAAGCGTAAGTGTGACCTCTAGGTGAGATAATAGGGCAACACGAGGTTGCGCGGTTGTCGTGAACCTGGAATGCTCGCGCCGTGGATCGTCGCAGTAAGGCTCGTCTCCGGCAAGTCCGAACCGATGCAGAAGATCGCCAGGAACTGTCGAGGGCGAGGCAGCCAATGAAGGGCGTGGCGGAATTTCAGGTAGTGGCTGACCTCGCCGCGCCCTTCTCCGCAGCCGAATGCACAGGCGCGTCGCACAGCAACAACATGCACGCGGCAGCTTGCGTGCCACCTGTCCAGAAGGGCCCTCAAGACACTCCACCGACATGCTGGAGGCGCGCAACGAGGAAAACTTTCAACAGCCGCCACCGCTGTCGAAGGTCACGTGGGATCAGCTCGGGCTTGATCCAGGTAGTGCACCTAAGTATTCTTCAGGGCCGCGTCGAAGGCATCGGGGGTGGGTCGCCGCCTGCAGGGGCTTAACGAGGGCCTTCTGAGGGTGAGTGCGCGCGCCAGCTGTCACGGACAACCGATCAACACGTTTGGCCACCTCCGCTGCTTGACGGCACAGCGGAAGCGCACAGGCGAGGGCCTCCATGGGACGGGCCCTGGACGCGGCCGCAAGCCGCTGCACCACGGCGGCGCCTATGCGCCAGAAGGGGGGCGACCACTGCCCAGCCGCCAGTCGCGGGAGCCCAACCAAGCTGGTTGCCACAGCCTCCCGCCACTGCAGGGTCGCGGCCCAGTTCGCAATCATGAACTCCGCCGTGCGCCACAAAGCCCCGGCCGCCAGAGCGGTATCGACCTGGCCGCCGCGGTCGGAAACCAAGCGTCGAAGGACAGTATGTCTGTCAAGCGGAAGGTTGAAGGTGGGAGCCGCAGCACCCTGCGGAGCGCGTGGAACTCCTTGCGCACGAGGTTCGGCGGCAGACCGAAGAACTGGGCGAAGTAGGCGAGGACGGTTAGACACGACGAGTCGTAGAGGCGCACGTTAGAGTCGGCTGGAGCGCCACGCCTGATTCGCGAGCACCACCCGTCGCCACCACGTGTCGCCCGCCGGACCCACTCGTCGTCGGCCATTGCACCAGGTCCCATGATGGCGCCGAGGTACTTCCCCTTGTCCTCGCTGCGGACGCCCGCGCCACTGGGGGGCCTGGTAGGTCACGATACGCCTGACACGCTGAACCAAATCCACGGTCAGCAGCGCCAAGAGCGGAACAGATACTTTTTTGGTCTGGAAGTGCAAGTTGCCGAGCTCGGCTGCAAAGGCGAAGATGCTGGCAATCGCTAGCAATTGGCGCACGTCGCGGTCGGAATTGAAGATGTCCCTGGGAACACATGGGCAAGAGCTAGCAGAATCGGATTCACTGCGACAGCCCCAACACTGCCTGACAATGGGCAGCCCTGCGCAAACCCACTGTCTAGTGTACACAGATGATGATGTACCCAGCCTAGGAGAACGAAGTCCTACGAGTCCTCGCACAACGCCTGGACGATGTTCAAGAAGCACTGCGGGATGCCGAGGAGTTCGAGGGCACCGAACCGCCATTGCCGACCCAGCGACGGTAAGGCGGCGGCGATGTCACAGAGCACGCGCATGGGCACGGAACTGAAAACACCTGATAATCTCAGGGCGGAGATTATCAAGTTCGGGGCTCGGGGTGGACAGTGAATTCATCGCCCCGGCAACTCGTCGTATGTACGGGAGTAGGGACGGGATGCTTTCATCGGGGGGCCCAGGACACTGGCGCTCCTCGGGAAGGGAAGTGGTAGTAGTATAAGTAATAGTAGTAGGAGTAGTAGTGGTAGTAATACTAGAAATAATTCCCCAATTAGAGCTTGCCTCTGTAGGGGTCCTAGCAGATTCATATGATTAGGTGAGGTGTGTCACCGACTTCCGCGGCCCGCCTGGGTGCCCAGGTCCCCAGGTGCCCGGGTGCCCGGGTGCCCACGTGCCCAGGTACCCAGGTGCAGTATACCATGATAGCCCTATAGCCCTATAGCCCTATGGCCATGTAGCCCTGTAGCCCTATAGCCCTATAGCGATATAGCCGTATAGCCCTGTCGCCCCATAGCTCAATAGCCCTATAGCCCTATAGCCCTATAGC
Organism: Prorocentrum cordatum; assembly: GCA_963575745.1. Classification (NCBI taxonomy): domain Eukaryota; class Dinophyceae; order Prorocentrales; family Prorocentraceae; genus Prorocentrum; species Prorocentrum cordatum. The sequence goes on along the minus strand of CAUYUJ010014952.1, from coordinate 123,721 downwards.
CCAACAGTCCGATAGCCCTGTAGTCCTATAGCACTATAGCCTTATAGCCCTGTAGCCCTATCGCCACAGAGCCCTATAGCTCTGTAGTCCTATAGCCCAATAGCCCTATAGTCCTATAGGAATATGGCCCTATAGCCCTACGGCCGTATAGCCCTGTAGCCCTATAGACTCATAGCCCTATAGCCCTATAGCCCAACGGCCCAGTAGCCCTACAGCCCTGTGGCCAAATACCCCTTATAGTCTTACAGCCCTATAGCCTTACGGCCTTATAGCCCTATAGTATTACAGCCATTTAGCCCTATAGCTGTTCAGGCCTTCAGCCTGGTACCCCGATAGCCCCATAGCCCTATAGCCCTATAGCCTTATAGCTCAAAGCCCTATAGCCCCATAGCCCTATAGCCCTAAAGCCCTATAGCCCGATAGCCCAATAGCCATATAGCCATATAGCCCTATAGCCCTATATCCCTATAGCCCCATAGCCCTATAGCCTCATAGCCTTATAGACCTATAGCCATATAGCCCTGTGGCCCAGTAGCCCTATACCCCTATAGCTCTATATATGCCTATAGCCCTATAGCCCTATAGCCCTATAGCCTCATAGCCCTATAGCCCTAGAGCCCAAGAGACCCATAGCCCCATAGCCCTATAACCCCACAGACCTATAACCCTATAGCCCAATAGACTCATAGCCCTATAGCCATATAGCCCTGTAGCCCCATAGCCCCAGAGCCCCATAACCCCATAGCCCTATGGCCCTACAGTCATATAGCCCTATGGCCCTATAGCCCTATAGCAGTATAGCCTTAAAGACCTATAGTCCTATATTTCTATAGCCCTAAAGTTCCTAGCCCTATAGCCCCATAGCCCTATAGCTCTATATGCCTATAGCCCTGTAGCTCTATAGCCCTATAGCCCTATAGCCCCACAGCCTCATAGCCCCATAGCCCTATAGCCCTACAGCCCTATAGCCCTATAGACTCATAACACTATAGCCCTATAGCCTTATAGCCCCATAGCCCCACAGCCCGATAGCCCCATAGCCCTGTAGCCCTATGGACCTATAGCTCTATGGCTCTATATAGCCCAGTAGCTGGATAGCCATATAGCCCCATTGCCCCATCGCCCTATAGCCCAATAGCCCCGTAGCCCGATAGCCCTGGAAAACCTTAGATTGGGCCTTTTATCCGGTAGCATAATATGAAGCGCAATACCACTAGAGGT
>CAUYUJ010014952.1:92500-120000 GCA_963575745.1 Prorocentrum cordatum | reverse complement strand
TGCTATTATCCGGGGCATTCGGTTAATACTCCTACCGGGAGAGCTAGCAAGCCACGCGCGCCCCGCATCGACGGCGACGATGTTGCCGAAGAAGTTGCGTCCTCGGATGAAGCCCCGCTGGGTGGGGCGCGCGTGTGCCGCGACATGCAGCGCCGGCTGGGAGTTCACGGCGGACGCAATGACCTTCGCAACGGCGTTCTGCCTGGCGATGGGTCGAAGGGCACCCGCGTCGCGGACGCACTTGAACAGGCCCCCCTCCTCGGAGCCCTTGGGGATGAAGGAGAACAGGGAGTGGTCGAAGCCTAACGGCGCTGCACAAAGGGCAAACATGTCCTGCAAGAAATCGAAGGCGCCCTGGATCCTCGCCCAAGCCGCACACGGAACCCGATCAAGCCGAGGCGTGGAGTTACTCTGGAGGTCGGAAAGGGGCACGGCATAAAAGGGCGCGGTGCCAATCGTGAAAATGGCGATGTTATCTACGATAGACAACCTCGCCACATCCAGCACTGGCACCACACCCCCTCGCACCACACCCCTTTTCCCACCTCCAGAGTTACTGGCCCTAGCCGCAGCACGCCGAAGACTCGCTGCAGAGGGAGGGATGCCGGGAGGGATGCGCTGGTCCAGGAACCTGCCGAGCTTCGCTGAATCGACGCAGGCACCGGCCAAGATGAGCTCCCAGTGGCCCCTAAGTTCTTGCAGCACGCCTTCGGGGTCCTCGTGAACGGCGCGCCCATGGGATACACGCACCCCTCGTGCATCTGCAAACGGGCCGCAGAGGGAGCCCACGGCCTACCGCGGCGTTGAAGACGCCGCTGTTGCCGCCGATGACACCCTGCGCCCCGCGCACGATACCGTCGCGCAGCCAGCGCAGCAGCGCCCTGCTGAGCACGAAGCTGAAGGGCTCGGAGATGAGAGCGATGAACATCGGCAGCAGCGGCGGCGAACCGGCGCTTGTCTGCGAGGGCAATCTCCGAGCCATTGATGACCAAGTGGGCTCGCCCGTCCTCCGCGCGCCTGTCGAGGTCGGCAGCAAGGGCCTCGTCCTGGCGCCACACCGCCCGAGAGATGGACCTCGTCGCGACATCGCGGCGACCGATCCTGGCTTTAGGCACCACCAGGGAGGCTCGCGAGGAAGTCCCGAGTGAGCCTCGCGGCGTCGGCGAAGTTCGATTTCACGAAACGCAGAAATTGCGCCGGCGAGCGCCCGATCGTTTTCGACGTGGAGCGGAGGAGGTCGCAGCGCCACCCGCACTGGGACATTTCGAAGATGAAAAAGGAAATCTTCTGATGCACCTCCCCCGTCGAAGCGCCAAACCGAAGGCGCAACGAAAGGACGCCGGGATCGTTCATCCTCTGGTCGATGAGCTCCAGCGCGCACAGGTCAAGGCGCAGCAAAAATTCGAGGTTCGAGATCGCCTGCGACGGCGGGCTGAGGAAGGCCCTGCTGATGAGCGTGGCCGTTTGAGCGTGGCGGTCGAAGCGAGTGGGCTCGCTGCTCCGATCTCCATCAGGCCCCGAAGGGCCGTCGACAGAAGAAGCAGGGCGGATCGTCGTGGACGTAGGACGTAGGAGCAGGGCGGATCGTCGTGGACGTTGAAGTTCCCGATGGCGATGACGGGGCCTCTCCCGCGGAGACTGTTTGGCCCGCGCGTTGAGTCGGGACCACTCGCGACCAATCTGCCCCCTTTTCAATCCCATGCAAACCGCGACTGCAAACAGTCATGACGAGAAGATGTGGGACCCGGTGCACGAAGAATTCGGCGAATTGGACCCGCCCGGGGGTTGCGCGGCGATGCTGGACCCACATCCCCGACGCTGCCGCACGAGCATGCTCGCAAGGAGCCACAAGGACAGGGCACCAAGCTTCACCTGGGCCGAAAGTTGGACCAACGGGCTCGGGGAGTACATGAGCCAGCCCTTCACTGCACCCGCTATCTACCGACCACAGCAGAGAGGAGACAGAAGAGGCGGTCGACGACCGCGAACTGGCACTAGACGAGCGTGATCGCGATGAAGAGGAGTTCGAAAAGATCGCACGTGCTGTCAAGGAGGTGGTGTCGGAGGCCGCGCCATCCCACTCAGCCGCAGGCTTCGGCAACGGCCCGCGGCGCGCATTTTGGGCCTGGTCGGGCACCAGGAAAGCGACCCCGCCCATGGATTCCGACTGGCAGCCCGAGAAGAAGCACTAGCACAAGTACCGGTACGGGGTGAAGTCCAAGAAGAAACGAAATCATTCAGCTACCCCATAAACTTCTTAAACTGCAGCGAAAGCTAATTGCCGCAAAGAGGTCACGAGGGCGCGGAGCTTGCGCATCCGCTTGCTATGGCCGTAGCAAAACAGTCCTCTTCCACTCCACGTGACCACGCGAAGGCCTCGACTGATGGGGATCGCGGATGCCCAAGGAGTCGCGGTGGGTTCACACCCACGAAACTCCGCGATCCTCCGCGAAGGTGACGTCGAACTCCTTGCCCAAGGTCTCGTCCAAGCCCTCAACGGCCACCAAAAGCTTGTTGGCAGCCGCCTTGGTAGCGACATCGGCGGAAGCGCGCACCTCTAGCTTGACCAGGTGCGCGCCGTTGAGAAGGACTCTGCCTTTGGGCCTGCGCCCCACAAAGAATTTCTGCAGGTTCCATTCCTGTCAGTCGCTGGAGTCGTCGAGTCTGGAGCTGGGTGAGGACTTGTTCGGGGTTCCGATCCGCATTGATGTAGATGGGAACATTTTGCCCCGTGGCCGCCAGTTCGGTGAAGGACCTCCAGGCGCCTACCAGAAGTTTGAGATGACGTGCGAGAACGGCCGAACGGGGCGTAGCAATATCTCGGCCATCGAGAAGCTGGATGTGTAGATCCTCCGCGATGGCGCATCGCCGACCTCCCAAAGAGCTTCGAAGGAGCTGCGGGAAATAGGACAGCGGTTCTCGGGACACGCTGCGCCCCAAGCAAGCCGCTGCGAGGTGTCTGGACCGGCGCCGGAAAGAGCTGCCGGGCAACCCAATGCTGCCGGCTTCTCATCTGAAACCCTCTCAGCTCTCCAAGGAGCTATCCAGGAACTTGCAAGTTTGAGGTACTGCATGCTTGCAAAGACGCTGGAAATAATTTGTGGCGTCCAAAACCCGGATAGCGACGCAGTCCAAGGCGCTGGAAATGCCTGTAGAAGACGCTTGCAAGGACACTGGAAAGAATGCCTGGGCAGCCTGCAAGCTTGGGAAAGGGAGCTTCGCAGGAGCTCCCAAACAGCTTCGAAGGAGCTGCGGACATGCTTCCGACACGCGCATTGGGAACGAGCACCGAGACCAGGCCCCCTTGCGAGGCCAGCATCGGCAATCCAGGGGGCGACAGCCTGCCTAGCGGCTGCGGGGGCAACCAAATCGAGGGGGCACTGACCGTGCAGACGGAGGGGCTAGGAGGCCTGTCCCACTCCGCCAGGGCCACCACATCCACGGCGGGAAGCTGGGCTTCGGCCACGGCGAGCCTGTCGGCGAACTGCTTCGACCGACGCTGCCGTGGCGGCCTGGGCCGATTCGCTCTCCGTGAGGCCCTGTCGGATGTCGACCATCTCCTGCTCGGAGGCGTCCAGGAGGATCTTGACTGGGCGCCCGAAGGTTCTGATGGACCGCCCGATCGACTGGAGGGAGGCTTCGGTGAAGGTCCACATGGCGGTGTCCACGTGCCCTGTGAGCTCGGTCCGAGGAGCATCGGCCATGCCCCCGAAGGCCTCAGGGACAGCTGCAGGGGGAGAGGACTGCCAGAGCCTGGAGAGAGGCACCCCCCACGCGGGCAACAACAAGACTGCCGGGCGCAGAGGTCCTGCCGCTCGCGCCTGCTGTGTCTCCTGGACCTCCCGGGGGGGGGGGGCTGATGCGCCACGCCTGCTGCTCCAGCGGGTGCGCCTGCACGCCGCCATGGGTCGCCTCCATGTGCTTGCACAGGGTCGTGCGAGGCAGATGTGGGCACGAGGAGGAGGAGGAGGAGGAGGAGGAGGAGGAGGAGGAGGAGGAGGAGGAGGAGGAGCGGAGGAGGAGAGGAGGAGGAGGGGCAGATGTCGGTCGACCAGCCGCTGCTGTTCACCTTTGGGCAGGCGGCAGGCGGGGGGCCGTCGCTCCGGCCGGGCAGCGGTGGTCTCGTGCTCGACGACCTCCGACTCCTCCTCCTCCTCCTCCTCCTCCTCCTCCTCCTCCTCCTCCTCCTCCTCCTCCTCCTCCTCCTCCGCCTCCTCCTCCTCCTCCTCCGCCTCCTCCTCCTCCTCCTCCGCCTCCTCCTCCTCCGCCTCCGCCTCCGCCTCCGCCTCCGCCTCCGCCTCGGCAAGGTCTTGCCGACGTCCTCGAGGAGCTGGGTCGTCACTTTACGCCAGCGCTGGCGAGAGGGCGGGTCGGGGCCGCCCTCCGCTCTCGCTCCGCCTCGTCGCCAGAGTCGCCCGAGTCCATGCTGGGCCCACTGACAGCCATGCGGATGACAGGGCAAGCAGGATGAGAAGTCCGCCGATCCGGCGTGTGAGTTTCTGAGAGCGTGGACTTGAGCTCGCTCAAGCTTCGCTCTGCAGCAAGGGGGGGGGGGGGCGCACGTCATTTCCGACGTCATTTCCGACGTTTTTCGGTACCCGGGGACAGGGGGGTATAGAAAACTCCACTTCTGGAGCCCCCCCCCCAGATCGGCGGCACTGGCCGGAGGCCAGCCCAATATGGAAAGCTGGGGGTGGCGAGGCAGGTCCTTGCTGCGACGGGGGGCAGGCGGGGCCGTGGCGCTGCTGCGACATGCCTCGAGCCCATGCCGGGGGGCTCTCGCCCGCAAGAACGGCTACGGAGAAGGAGGAGGATTTTGAGGAGAATTAAGAGGAGGATTAAGAGGAGGAGGAGATGGAGGAGGAGGAGGAGGAGGAGGAGGGAGCAGGGAGGAGGAGGGAGCAGGGAGGAAGTGGGAGCAGGGAGGACGAAGGATGTGGGGAGCGGAGGGGAGGGGACGAACGGGGAGGGGAAAAGAGGGAAGAGGAGGGAGAGGGAAAGGGAACCGGACGGAAAAGGAGGTAGAAGAGGAGGGGGAGGAGGGAACGAGAGGGATCCAGGACGGAGGGAACGATCCATACCTCCGAGAGCTCGACCTTTTCGAGCCGCTGGCCCCAAGACACTCAGACCTCTTCCAAGGGGCTGGCTTTTCACCCTGAACCGTTTCTGCTGCTCCCGTGGCCGACGAACAGCGCCTGACGCCTGGCGTAGGAGGAGGAAGAGGAGGAGGAGGAGAAGGAGGGGGGGCAGGAGGAGGAGGAGGAGGAGGAGGAGGATGAGGGAGAAGGAGGAGGAGAAGGAGAGGAGGGGAGGAGGGAGGAGAGGAGGAGGAGGAGGAGGAGGAGGAGGAGGAGGAGGAGAGGAGGAGGGAGAGGGAGGAGGAGGGGAGGAGGGGAGGAGGGAGGGGGGGGGAGGAGGGGGGCGGAGGAGGAGAAAAAAAAAATGTCGCCAGGGGAGAGCGGAGGAGCCCAGCTCTCAACATTCCCGCAGTTCGGGCCACGCCGCCGTCCCGGCTGAAGTCGGCGTCGAGTATCTCGGCCGCCTTCAGATGACGATCGCTGCACCTTCCGGTTCCCTCCCTCTCCCCTCCTCCTCCTCCTCCTCCTCCTCCCTCCTCCTCCTCTCCTCCTCCTCCTCCTGCTCCCCTCCTCATCCTCCTCCTCCTCCTCCTTTTCCTCCTCCTCCTCCTCTTCCTCCTCCTCCTCCTCCTCCTCCAAGACGCAACAGTGACGTTGATATGTGGCGTTGGAACCCCGACAACAACGTTTCGGCATGTTTTCAGGTCTTCAAACGGTTGTCTGTAAACGAGGCAGATCCCTCAATGGAAATGAAACGTTGTAGGAGCCTATGTAGAGGAAGCTTGGAGGGAGGGTGTATTCCAACATCGTTGATAGCTCTTGGGTTTACAGTGGTCCTAGTCCTCCTCCTCCTCCTCCTCCTCCTCCTCCTCCTGCTCCTCCTCCTACTCCTCCTCCTCCTCCGAATCCTCCTCATAATCCTCCACAGAATCCTCCTCCTCCTACTCCTCCTCCTCCTCCTAATCCTCTCCTCCTCCTCCTCATCTTCCTCCTCCTCCTCCTCCTCTCCTCTCCTCCTCCTCCTCCTCCTCTTCTCCGTCTCCGTCTCCTCCTCCTCCTCCTCCTCCTCCTCCTCCTCCTGCTCTTCCTCATAATCCTCCTCAGAATCCTCCTCAGAATCCTCCTCCGAATCCTCCTCATAATCCTCCTCATAATCCTCCTCATCATCCTCCTCATAATCCTCCTCCTCCTCTTCCTCCTCCTCCTCCTCCTCCTCCTCCTCCCCTTCCTGCTTCTCCTCCTCCTCCTCTTCCTCCTCGTATCCCTCCTCCTCCTCCATTCCTTTTTCTTATCAACAACTCCTCCCTGTCGCACCCCGAAGCCAGTTGTTAGGACGTGCCGGGCGTTTCGCCTGAGACTTTCTCACCATTATGACTCTGAAGCTGAAAAGTTGGCAAAGGTTTCACAGATGGAGGGCGGGTCGTTTTCAAAATGTGGCTTTTGCACGAGCGCCGCGCACATTCGTTGTCCAAACTGTTCAAGCGCTTCATGGATTGAGGGCGGGTCGTTTTCAAAATGTGGCTCTCGCCCCAGCGCCGCGCACATTCGTTTAAAAAAACTGCAAGAGCTTCACGGATTGAGGCCGGGTCGTTTTCAAAATACTGCTCTCGTCCTAGCGCCGCACACATTCGTTCTAAACATTTCCAAGAGCTTCACGTATTGAGGGCGGGTCGTTTTCAAAATGTGGCTCTCGCCTTAGCGCCGCGCACATTCGTTCTAAAAATGTGCAAGAGCTTCACAGAGTGAGGGCGGGTCGTTTTCAAAATGTGGTTTTCGCCTTAGCGCCGCGCACATTCGTTTTTTAATTAGCGTGTGTTTCACGGATTCCCATGATCAACGTACCAGAAACGGCATTTTGGAAGGATTATGGATTACGCGGGCGCAACAGTTATGTTGATTCGCGGTGTTGAAGTCCCAAGAATGGCGTTCTGGTAAGATTGCAGATCGTCCGGACGCAGCAGTCAGGTTGATCCGTGGCGTGGAAATCCCGAGAACAATGTTTTGGCATGCTTCAAGGTCTTCAAACGGTTGTCTTCCAACGAAGCAGTTCCCTCAATAGAAATGAACCGGTTGCAGGGGCCTATGAGGAGGGAGTTTGGAGGAAGGGTTACTTCCAACATCGTTGATGACTCTTGGGTTTGCACTGGTTGGTCCTCTTCCTCTTCCTCCTCCTCCTCCTCCTCCTCCTCCTCCTCCTCGTGTCCTTCCTCCTCCTCCTCCTCCTCCTCCTCCTCCTCCTCCTCCTCCTGGTCCTCTTCCTCCTCATCCTCTATTCCTTTCCCTTATCAATACTTTCTCCCTGTCGCACCCCGACGCGAATTTTTAGTGCGGGCCGGGCGTTTCGCCTGAGACTTCCTCACCATTTATGACCCTGAACCATAAAAATTGGCAACAGCTTCACAGATGGAGGGCGGGTCGTTTTCAAAATGTGGCTTTTGCACGAGCGCAACGCACATTTGTTTTAAAAACTTGCAAGAGCTTCACGGATTGAGGGCGGGTCGTTTTCAAAATGTGGCTCTCGCCTTAGCGCGGCGCACATCCCTTCTAGAAGTTTGCAAGAGTTTCACGGAGTGAGGGCGAGTCGTTTTCAAAATGTGGCTCTCGTCCTAGCGCCGCACACGGTCGCTTTTCCAAATTTCCAAGAGCTTTACAGATTGAGGCCGGGTCGTTTTCAAAATGTGGCTCTCGCCTTAGCGCCGCGCACATTCGTTCTAAGAATTTGCAAGAGCTTCACAGAGTGAGGGCGGCTCCTTTTCAAAATGTGGCTCTTGCCTTAGCGCCGCGCACATTCGTTTTAAACATTCTCAAACTGTTCACGGATACCCATCATCAACGTACCAAGAACGGTGATTTGGAAGGATTCCGGATTATGCGAGTGCAACAGTTTCGTTGGTTCGCTGCGTTGGAGTTCTAGGAATGGCGTTCTGGCACGATTCAGGATCGTCAAGACGCATCAGTCAGGTTGATCCGTGGACTTGGAATCCCGAGCACAATGTTTTGGCATGCTTCAGGGTCTTCAAAAAGGTGTCTTCCAACGAAGCAGTTCCATCAACGGAAATGAACCGTTGTAGGGGCCTATGAACAGGGAGCTTGGAGGAAGGGTTTACTCCAACATCGTTGATGACTCTTGGGTTTACACTGGTCCTGCTCCTCCTCCTCTTCCTCCTCCTCCTCCTCCTCCTCCTCCTCGTCCTCCTACTCCATTTTCTCATGCTTCTCCTTGTCCTCATCCTCCTCCTGGTATCCCTCCTCCTCCCCCCTGCTCCTCCTCCTCCTCTTCCTCCTCCTCCTCCCCGTCATCCTCCTCCTCGTCATGATCATCATCAGCATCATCATCATCATCATCATCATCAACAACAACAACAACAACATCATCATCATCATCATCGTCATCATCATCAGTGTCAGCAGCAGCATCATCATCATCAACAGCAGCATCAGCATCAGCATCAGCATCAGCATCAGCATCAGCATCATCATCATCATCATCATCATCCTCATCCTCATCATCATCATCATCATCATCATCATCATCATCATTAGTATCATCATCATCGTCGTCATCATCGTCAGCATCATCAGCATCATCAGCACCATCGTCATCATAATCATAACCATCACCATCATCATCAGCAGCAGCATCATCATCATCATCAGCATCAGCATCATCATCATCATGAGCATAATCATCATCATCACCATCATCAGCAGCATCATCATCATTATCATCAGCAGCCTGAGCATCAGCATTATCATCATCCCCGTCATCGCATCGTAATCGTCATCGCGATTCTCATCATCATCAGCATGAGTATCAGCATCCGAATCATCATCAGCAGCGACAGGTTCATCAGCATAAGCATCAGCAGCAGCATCAGCATCATCAGCAGCAGCAGCATCATCCTCATCAGCAGCATCATCATCGTCGTCATCATCAGCAGCATCATCATCACCAATAACGGCGCTATCATCAGAAGCATCATTGTCACCATCAACATCAGCATCATCACCAGCATCATCAACATCATAACCATCATCGTCAGAACCATCAGCATCTTCAGCATAGTCATCATCATCAGTAATAGTAGCATCATCATAAAATTCATCATCATGATCAACAGCAGCATCATAATCATCAGCAGCAGCAGTATCATCATCATCATCATCATCATCATCATAATCATCATCAACAACATCATCATCATCATCGTCATCATCATCAGTGTCAGCAGCAGCATCATCATCATCAGCAGCATCAGCATCAGCATCAGCATCATCAGCATCATCATCATCATCATCAGCATCATCATCATCATCATCATCATCATCATCATCATCATCCGCTTCCTCCTCTTCTCCTCATCCTTCTTCCCAGCCCCTCCGTGGACACTTGGGCTCAAAGGGGCAGGCTCATTGGAGGCTCTCGCGTCGGTGTGGGGCTGGGCCGCGGCATCTGCGCGAACGCGCTTGCCCGCCGCCTGCAGATGCGAAGCAGGAGAGGAGCGCAGGCGCATCCGCTCGAAGCACTCGCCTGGCAGGCCGTGGCTAATATAGGGAACTCTTGCTCAGCGTGTCGCGGCGGCCCCGGCGACACGCTATGCCTTGAGCGGCAGGCCGCCGCCGCGGCTGCCGATCGGCGCGGAGGCGTGACGCGAGGCCCCACGACAGGTCACAGAGCTCGGCCAGGCCATTATGTACCCCAACGAGGAGCTCGAGCTCGTCCTCGTGTCTCCGCCTCGCGGGCCTCGGGGGCTGGCGGTGTGGCGCCGCCCTGGCTTCGCTCCAGCAGGCTGGCGACAGTGTGGCCCCTTCGGGCTCATCTCGGACGCGCGGATGTCGGAGGCTTGAGTCGATTGATGGAGACTCGGGCTGGCAGCAGCGCGGCCAGCCGCGCGGGCGTGGTGATGGATGCCCCAGGGTGGCCCTGGCGGGCGAAGGCAGGGCAGGTACCCATTCTCCCTCTCCCTCCTCCTCCTCCTCCTCCTCCTCCTCCTCCTCCTCCTCCTCCTCATCCTCCTCCTCCCCCTCCTCCTTCCATTTCCGTATAAATAACGTTCCCCTGTCGCACCCCGAGGCCAGTTTTAGGGCGGGCGGGGCGTTTCGCCTGAGACTTCCTCACCATCTATGACTCTGAAGCATAAAAATTGGCAGCAGATTCCCAGATGACGGGCGGGTCGTTTTCAAAATGTGGTTCTCGCCTTAGCGCCGCGCACATGCGTGATAGAAAATGAACAAGAGCTCCCAGGATTGAGGGTGGCTCCTTTTTCAAAATGTGGCTCTCGGCTTAGCGCCACGCACATTCGTTAATACATTTTACAAGGGTTTCACGGAACCCCCTGGCTCAATGTTCCAGAAATGGTGTTTTGGAAGGATTCAGGATTTCGCAGGTGCAACAGTTAAGTTGCTTCGCGGTGAGAGAGGTCCCAGGAATGGCGTTCTGGCAGGATTCAGGATCGTCAAGACGCGGCAGTCAGGCTGACCCGTGGCGTTGGAATCCCGAGAACAATGTTTTGGCATGCTTGAGGGTCTTCAAAAGGTTCTCTTCCAACGAGGCAGTTCCCTTGATGAAAATGAACCGTTGCAGGGGCCTGTGAAGAGGGAGTTTGGAGGGAGGGTTGCTTCCAACATCGTTGATGACTCTTGGGTTTACGCTGGTTCTCCTCCTGCCCCTGCTGCTCCTCCTCATCCTCCTCCTCCTCCTCCTGCTCCTGCTCCTGCTCAGGCTCCTGATCCCGCTCCTGCTCCTGCTCATGCTCCTGCTCCTGATCCTGTGCCTGATCCTCCTCCTCCTCCTCCTCCTCCTCCTCCTCCTCCTCCTCCTCGTCATCATCATCAGCATCAGCATCATCAGCAGCAGCATCATCAGATTATTTCCTCCTCTTCCTGTTCCTCCTCCTCCTCCATCCCCATATCTTCCTGCTTGTGTTCCTGATCCTGTTCCTCCCCCTCCTCCTCCTCCTCCTCCTCCTCGTCCTCGTCCTCCTCCTCCTCCTCCTCCTCTTCCTCCTCCTCGTTCCTCCTCCTCATCCTCCTCCGCTCGTCTTCCTTACATATACCTCGACACTGTCGCACCCCGGGGCCGGTCGTTTCGCAGGGGACTTCCTTGCCATTCCTGACGCTGAAGCATCAATGTTGGTAACAGATGCACAGATGGATAACGAGGCGTTTCCAAAACGTGGTTCTCGCCTCGGCGCAGCGCACTCTCGTTGCACAAAACTGCAACGCAAGCTCTACGGATGGAGGCCATGCGGTTTTCAAAAGGTGGTTCTCGCCTTCGCGCCACGCACCTTCATCCTAAAACATTGCAGGAGCTTCACGGATTGAGAGCGGCGCCTTTTTTCAAATGTGGCTTTCGTATGAACGCCGCACACACTCGTCCTACACAGTTGCAAGAGTTTCAGGGGGTCCCGTGGTTAACGTACCACAAGTGGCGTTTGGGAACGATTCTGCATCGTCAGGGCGCAGCAGGTATGTTGATTCGCGGAGTCGATTTCCCAGGAGTGATGTCCTAGCGCGAGGCAGGATCGCCAAGACACAACACTCAGGTTGACTCGACGCGCTGAAGTCCCGAGAATGGCGTTTCAGGAAGCTTCTGGATATCGAAACGATTGTCTCCCAACGGGGCACATCCCTGTGGAAATGAATCCTTGTATGGGGCCTATGAAGAGAGAGTTTTGAGGGAGGCGGTATTGTATTTTCGTTGGTGACTATTGGATTTACACTGGTCCTCCTCTTCCTACTCATCCTCATCCTCTTGCTCCTCCACCTCCTCCTCCTCTTCCTACCTCTTGGATGCCTGCCTGACTCTCTAGGGTTGCGGGCTGCGTCTACACTCCTTCTCCTACTGCTCCTCCTCCTCCTCAGCATCATCATCACCATCATCATCATCATCGTCATCATCATCCCCCTCTTCCTCATTATACTCCTGCTCCTCCTCCTCATCATCATCATCATCACCATCGTCCATTCATGCTTTACCTCCTCCTCCTTCTTCCTCATCCTCATCCTCAGCGCGCCCTCCTCATCTTCCTCCTGCCCACCCTCCTCCTGCTCCTCCTCCTCCTCCTCCTCCTCCTCCTCCTCCTCCTGCTCAGCCGTTCTGGCTCAGGCTGTTGTGGCCTGCGCTTGCAAGCGCGCACTTCAGAGCGGCTCGCGCTTGCGGGCCAATCTCGCTGTTCTTTTTCACGAGGCCTGCGTGGCCAGCCTTTCGCTGCGGTGCTCCCCGCAGTGGATGGCCCCTCTCGATGGTCAGGTGCTGCCTGGGCTGCGCACGCCCCACTGGGGCTGTCAATGCGGAGTGGCGGACAACTGGGCGTCGAGGATTTCATGCCGTTTGCGTGGTCGCGCTGCCGCGCAGAAGACCATCCAGGCTGCGCGTCAGGCTGCTGCGAAGGCCAGGTCATCACAGCAGCCGCTGGGGCCCAAGTCCAGGCCGCTGCTCGGCCAGTGGGCGCAGGGCCCCCCAGGCAACGCGAATGCGAAGACGCTCAAGCAGCTCCAGGACTTGCAGCAGCAGGTCGCGAAGCTCAAAGGTGGAACCCAGCCGTCGTCGGGCACGTTGCCACCGTGGGCCAATAGAGCAGGACTGCAGGAGGTGGCAATGGAGGTGGAGGTCCTGCACCGCTCACCTCGGGAATCGACGTTCTCGCCTACCTCAAGAAGCCCGGGGTCGACAATGCGGCCATCGATGCGGCCGCGGAGGCAGAGAAGAAGGCAACGGAAAAGAAGCGCGCACCTACTGCCCAGTCGGCGCGCTGGAAGGTGGAGAGCCTCAAATCCAAGATCACGAAGATGGAGGCGCAGATCACCGAGATCGAGCGCCAGCGCACAGCCTTGGACGAGGAGCTCAACACGGTCAAGGCGCCCCTGGACAAGGGGCGAGAGGATCTTGCGCAGGCCCAAGAGCTCTTGTGCAAGGCGCACGTCAGTGAGTTCGAGGACCCGCTCAAGGCCACGTCGGCTGGCGCCTTGCCTCAGCGGTCGTTGCGTCGGCGGAGGGCAGGGCTGCGCTGGAGAAGCTGCAGCAGCTGCAGCTCGAAGCTCAGGCCGCTGCTCGGGCCGCAGAGGCTTCTCAGGATGATGCTGGTGCTGCCGGTCAGCCTCCAGGTGCTCCAGGCGGAGGCGGAGAGAACATCGCTGCCAACGCTGGAGACTCTGATGACATCGACATGGAGCTGCTCGGAGGAGAGGACTTCGACGAACGGACGCAGGCCTTCGACACATCCACTGAGGAGATCAAGCCAGCCAGAGGTGGACCGCAGGAAGAGCTGGACGCTGCAAAGCGTAAGTACCTCGCAGCTGCACAAGCTCTCGGGGTCAAGCGTGCACGAACTGGCTCCGAACCTGAGCGGAGTCGGTGGGAGGCACACAGGCATGGCCGATCTTGATCGCTTTCTAGGTAGCAACATGATCAACGCCGACTGGGAGGAGGCCACGGGCTTTGCAATTCCAGTCCTGAGGGATGAGCGGCGCTTCGAGTTCACGCCGTTTAGGCAGATGGATATGGGGGGGCACCGTTGCTCGACCCTGCAGCGTGGCCTCTTCCTGGCGCAGGACGCGGCGAGGGCCGTGGGCCCATGGGCGGAGGGGAGAGGGATTCAGCCCCTGTTCGTCACACCCCTCCGCCGTCATGCACTGGGGCTTCAGGCTCGACTGGGCCGTGTACGGCGACTCCGACGAGCGGTGCACTCACGGCTCCTTTGGAGCCGCAGAGGTCGCCACATGGACCCCGTGAGCCAGCGGAAGTTCGTGGACCTCTCCCCCATCTGGCCCGCTCCTCGGGGTTGGGGGCATGTGCAACTCAGAGGTTGAATGTTGAGCCCCAACTGGCCCGCTCCTCGGGGTTGGGGGCAAGTGCGAGCTTGGCGGCGTCGTCATCATCGCAGAGGGCCAGTGCATCGTCGTGGTCGGAGGCCCCCGTAGGCACGCACTGCTCAGCACTCCCGCCTGGCAATGAGGGCGCCAGAGGGTGCCGACCTTCGGCTTCGGCTGTCGGCACGCACTGCTCAGCGCACCTCTTACGCCAGGACTGTAGTGCCAGAGGGTACCGACCTTCGGGGGATGCTGGCGATGCCAGTTGCGGTTCTGAGACCGCGATCCCCCCCCCATGTGGAGCTAGACCCGGCTTCGAAAATTCATTGGTTGAAATCCGACAGGAGGGCGTCAGAACCTCCTGCGCGTAATCTTCTTGCAGGCGAATGTACTCCAGAGGTGGCGCAGGGATCTGCTAGCGTTGTGAAAGTGAAGAGTTATGCTGCTGAAGAAGCTCGCCGACAATCGCAGTCTATCGCCATCAGCGCACTCGTCATTGCAGGCATGAACGTAAATGCGTGGAGCACGTTCGAGGCGGTGATGGAATCGTGGGCTGACGATGGCAAAGCTGATGGGGCTCTTTCTCTTCCCCATGTTTACTGCAGACAAGAGACGCGAATTAAGAGTGATGCCAAGCAGGTATCCGCTATGAGCTGGGGGCGCAGGCATGGCTATCTTGTTTCGTTTGGGAAGGCTCGCAGCACTGGGCCAGCCTCGCAGCAGAATAATTCAGGCGTTGCAGTTGCTGTCCGTTCGTCACTGGGGTCGACGCCGACAGCGACCACGGTATTTGAGGATTGCTCTAGCAGGGTGCTAGCGAGGATCGTTAACGTGGGGTTCCCGAAGGGGCTCGTCATCATCAGCGTGTACTTTGTGACGGGTAAGGAGCTCTCAGGACCCAATCTGGGCCTCCTGCAGACGGCCGGGGCCTATGCGATGGCCCAAGACAGGCCCTGGGTGCTTCAAGGGGACTTCAACTTCGAACCTGAGGCTCTTCAGGAATCGGGATGGCTGCAGAAGGTCAGAGGGGCACTTGTGGCACCAGAGACCCCAACATGCAGGACCTCGAGCGCACAGCAGGCTCAACTTGTCCCCCAGCAGGACTCTAAAGGCACACTGGACGATTGGGTCATATTGGAAGAAGTGGCAGGTCCAGTTGAAGCTGCCGATGCTAGCAGGGTGCTCGACTTCTTTGCGGTTGCAAAGGTGTTGGCCACGCGTGTTGAGGAGATCTCGGTCATGGACCAGGCCCCCATGTGTACCCGCACGCGCCAGTCATTTCAAAGTTTAAGGATCTCAGCCACGTGTCAACGATCAACCAGCAAGTTCAGTTAAGTTGAAGGCCTCCCCCATGGAGCTTATCGGACCCTTGCAGGCCCCGCAGGTGCACAACTGGTCTTGGGATGTGGGTGCCCCGTCAGACCTGGACCTCATGGTAAAGAAGTGGTTCGGTTTCTCGGAGCGTCGTCTGATCCAGATCCACGGGATAGACCAGCAGAACTCCCGGGCTTTCGCGGGCAGGGCCGCAGGGCCCAAATCGAAAGTGTTTCCTCAGACCGGTTTGGAAAAAGGCCCAGAGGCGCAGGTTTCTAGGTCGACCACGGCTTGGATCTCTCATGTTGCGCTGCGCAGGCGAACTTGTCAGACACGGGTAGGAGAAGTTGGCTGCAAGGGCCGCCTGCTCCTCGCTCAGTGGTCCAGGGACCTGAAGGCCATGGCCGCTGACATGCGCCCGTTCGCCGCTGACTCCGAGCTCTCGCCCGAATGTTTGAGCACCTTCGCCGATGCGGTCACTACGGGCGACGAGCCCGTCCACGACGTCTTGCATAAGATAGACGAGGAGGTTGAAAGCAGGAGACGGGAGGACTCAAGACGTTCACTGAAGGAGCGGAGGAGCTGGGCGGTTGAGAGTGTTAACGGAGGGGGGAAGGCGGCTCACAAGTTTGCTAAGAAGATGGCATCGAACGTTACTTCACTTCTCGGCGCCGAGGGCGTCCCGCATGTCGGTGCTGGTGCTCATTCTACGCTATCAGATGAGTGGTTACCTCTCTGGTGCGTAGCTGGTAGGCAAGATGAGCACCCCTCGCAGTGGTCTGTCCCCGACGATGAAGCTCAGCTTGAACCCATATATTTGGGTCGGTTCCTGAAGGTTTGTCGCGAGTATGCTCCAGGGGCTGGATTGGGGCGGGATGGTTCCCACCCACGATGGGCATTGAACCTCACGGGGAACACGTTTGAGGACAGACCACAGGATTTGCTGGCTTTCATGACCAACATGGTCTTCTTAGACAAGCCCAACGGCGGCGCGCGCCCCATCGGCCTTCTCTGCCTCGCGCTGCGCCTGTGGTCTCGACTACGTCAGCCATGCTGCCAGGCATGGGAGAAGAAGCATGCAGAGGCCGCTTATTGGGGCACGGGGACCCACAACACGTGCGAGAGGGCGGGCTGGGCCCACAACCTCTTGGGAGGCTTCTGCAGAGAGGTCGGCTTTCAGAGTGGGTCTGTCTTGGTAGATTTGACCCGTTTTTACGAGCACATCAGGCATATAGATATTAGGGCTGCTGGGCTCCAGTATAGGTCCCCCATCAAGGTCCCCAGAGGGTACTGTTCGATCTATGCTGGATATAAAACTCTCGTGTCTGGAGGATCAATATCGTCGGCGTACGCGGCGAATGCACCTGCGGTGGCAAGATGCTCGGGGGCGACAACACTGGCCAAGTTACTGCTGCTCCGTCCTCTCCTGCTCACTCTGCAAGGTCGCCCCAATTTATTCATCCGCAATGCGGTAGATGATGCGCCGCTTCAGGCGTGCGGGCGCCCAGCTCAGGTTGCGCAGGTGCTCGCAGGTGCAGTCCGGCAGCTGTTCTCGTGCTTCGAGGAGCTTCACCTGCCTGTGAACATCAAGTAAAAAGAAGTACATGTGCACGCGCGAAGTCCAAGCGCATGTTGCTGGAGCTCGGCGTCTGTCAGCATCGCCTCGGGTCGATCACGCACGCAACCTAGGCACAGATGCGACTACTGGTTCACGACGACGAATCGGGGTGCAGAGGGCGAGGTTCATCGATGCTGGATCGCGCTCGAAGCGTCTTCGGCTCCTGAGGGAGGCCAAGGCCGATGTGGCTCTCGTGCAGAGAGTGGGGGCCACGGCCTCAGCTCTTCAGGTCAGTAGAGTTTCCGGGATTTCGCCGACGGCCATGCATGGCCTGAGGCTGTCGGCGGCCCATGAGTTAGGGCGCCACCCAAAAGGCGCCTCCTTGGGGATTAGGTTGCACTCGCTTCGCCTCGGGAAAACCGTGGATCCCTTCGTGGCCTATGTCGGCCACGTGGCCTTCCATTCGGCTACCGCCGTTTGGGACAGCTGTCCGAATGCTTCGATTTTGAATGCGACGGCTGATGCAGTCATAGCGCAAGCGAGTTCGAGGACGCACCCGTGGAGAAGAGCCTCGACTCCTGCGGACGTGGCTGTTCTCAGCCTGCGTCGAGTAGGATGGAGTTTCGTGATTTCCGCACGGTGGAGTCGGACCTCGGGCAGGTCTGGAATCTGTCCCAGATATCCCCCGTCGAGTTTCGGCTGCAGGTTAGAGCTGCGGCCATCAGGGCGTCTGACAGGCACGCATTGGAGCAGGTAGGCGATGACCTCCCAGGGTACCCTCTGTTCTGGGATGCTTCGAAACCTCTCATCCGATCCTCATCCTCCTCCTGGAAGCCCCAGCGTCAGAGGTCCCTGAGGAGCCTGTTAAGCAATGTGCATTGGCATCAGGCCAGGGCGCACAAGCTTGGGTACCACACTTGCTGCAAGTGTAGGACTTGTCAGGAGGAGGCGGGTAGCTTGTTTCATCGGCAATATCGATGCTCGGCCCACGTGGCACTCAGGAGGGACATGGTCTCGCCGCAGCTAGCCAGCAGGGCTGCCCGTGTGTACGAAGGAGGGGGTGAGCTCGCTGAGAGATTTGCGCGCGCGATCTTCCCTTCGCCGATGGGTATATTCCCTGCCCAGGAGCCCGCGCAGACTGCGCTCTGGATCAACAGGCCTGGGTCAGGCCGACTCAGTGGCTTAATTTCCGCGGACGGGCGCGCTTTCTGGCCAGGGACCCCTGGGCTTTCGAGGGCTGGTTGGGCTTTAGTCCAGGCCGATCCCCTGGGCAATGTTGTAGCTGCCTGATATGGGCCAGTGCCTTTCTCCCATGGGCCGAGACAGTCGGCTAAAGATGGAGAGGACTATGCAGTGCATATGATTACACAATGTGCGATGGCGCCAAGTGGTTTATACTGTGACTGCCAAGGAACCCTGGAAGTCCTCTGGGGTGGCCAGGGGGCTGGGGCCTCGGCTGAGGGGCCCAGGGCCCATCTCTGGGCCCCGTCCTGGTCGAGTTTCTCTCCTGGGAGCCACACGGCGACCAAGACGGCAGCGCACTGCACGATGACAGACGTCCACAGTGGCAAGACGACCCGGTGGGAAATGAAGGCCAACGGTTCGGTTGATTCTTATGCGAAGGTGGGTGCAGCCAAGCACAATCTTCGCGAGGCAGATGTGGATTTGTACAGGGGTCTTAAGTGTCTAGTCAAGGAGTCGGACAAGTGGGCCGCCAGTGTAGAAGTTCTCCTGCAGAGTCAGTCTGACAAGCGTCTTGACACTGCGGGGCTCGAAACAGCTGAAAAGGCTGTTCCCGACACATACGAGCATCCGCCCTTGCCTGAGCCAGAGATCGACGTGTCTGAGGGCGGGGACGGGGTGGAGCTGGGGTTGGGGGGACGGAAGGGTTCGACTGGGCCGATGTGGCCACCTCTGCGTTCTTTGTGCAAGGCCATGCCCTGATGCGCTGTGAGATCGAGAGTCCTGTCCGTGCGGGGGTGCCCATTGTATTTTGTGAAGTGTGGTGCCTACTGTGAGGACTACAGGCCAGGGGACCTGCTCAGAGCAGGGTGTAACCATCGGCCTCGGTCAGCTCAAGTAAGGCACCAGCTCAAGAGAATTCGTGGCGGTAAGCACCACCATGGAAGGGCCTCGTCTAAGAACCTTGCCGTCTCCCAGCCGTGCGGGCTCTCGGAGGCGGAGAGGGATCTCATGAGCGTGCGCTGTTCTTCCTCGCCCTCTCCTGCCGCAGGGATCGTATGCCTTGCGAGGCTCGGCTACGCCTCCCGAGAGGCCGTGCTGGAGGCTTTCGGCCTGCAGGAGTGCGACCTAGACGAGACCAGGTCGCTAGGCGAGGCGGCGCGGCGACCTCCCCAGGGTCCCGAGGAAGAGGAGGCATCGGATTCGGAAGGAGAGGTTTTTTAGTTTTTGTCCCACTGACTTTAGGTCGCTCCACAACAACAACCTCCTCCTCCTCCTGCTCATCCTCCTCTTTCTCCTCCTCCTCTTGCTCCTCCTCCTCGTCCTCCTCCTCCTCCTCCTCCTCCTCCTCCTCCTCACCCTCGTCCTCCTCCTCCTCCTCCTCCTCCTCCGCCTCCTCCTGCTCCTCCTCCTCCGCCTCCTCCTGCTCCTCCTCCTCCTCCTATTCCTCCTCCTCCTCCTCTTCCTCCTCGTCGTCCTCCTCCGCCTCCACCTCCTCCTCCTCCTCCTCCTCCTCCTCCTCCTCCTCCTTCTCCTCCCCTCCTCCTCCTTTTCCTCCTCATCCTCCCCTCCTCCTCCTCCTCCTCCTCTCTCCTCCTCCTCCTCCTCCTCCTCCTCCTCCTCTTCCTGTCCTCCTCCTCCTCCTTCCTCCTCCTCTCCTCTCCTCCTCCTCCTCCTCCTCCTCCTGCTCCTCCTCCTCCTCCTCCTCCTCCTCCTCCTCCTCCTCCTCCTCCTCCTCCTCCTCCTCCTCCTCCTCCTCCCTCCCCCCCCCTCCCTCCCTCCTCCCTCCTCCTCCTCCCTCCTCTCCTCCTCCTCCTCCTCCTCCTCCTCCTGCCCCTCCTCCTCCCCCTCCCTCCTCCTTCTACTCCTCCTCCTCCTCCTCCTCCTCCTCCTCCTCCTCCTCCTCCTCCTCCTCCTCCCCTCCTCCTCCTCCTCCTCCTCCTCCTCCTCCTCCTCCTCCTCCTCCTCCTCCTCCTCCTCCGCCTCACCTTACTCCTCCTCCTCCATTCGTTCTCCATAAAAATACCTCCTCCCTGTCACACCCCGAAGCCAGTTTTTTGGGCGGTCCGGGCGTTTCGCTTCAGACTTCCCCAGCATCTATGAACAGGGAGTTGGGGGAGGGTTTACTCCAACATCGTTGATGACTCTTGGGTTTACACTGGTCCTCCCCCTCTTCCTTCTCCTCCTCCTCCTCCTCCTCCTCCTCCTCCTCCTCCTCCTCCTCGTGCTCCTCCTCTTCTCCCGTAGCCATTTTGGTTCAAGGCTAAATGTTGTGAAGGGTATAGACGCCCGAGAATCAGTGATTAGCTTTGGCTGTTCGCCGCAGCCAAGGCTCAGACCATTTGGGCCACGTTCCGTCCACAGCAGCGTGTGGACCACCCGCCCCAGCCGCGGGGCCCTCTTGCACTACTCGTCCTGGGATTCGTTCTAGTGCGGAGGAAGGAAGCGGCATGGCGCGGGGCTGGGCCTGGGACAGTTGCAGCGGCTGGGCCTGGGCCTGGGCGGATAGAGGAGCTTCGAACTGCACCAGATGCGGCACAAAGCTCGCTTCGAAGAAGACGTCCGCAGGAGATGACGCGTGTGCCACAGGCGCCCCCCCTCGGTCGCAGCGGCCGCGTTCAGTCCCAGTCGCAGGAGACGCAGGGCAGCCAAAGGCAGGACGAGGACGGTGGCGAGCCAGATCCCGAGACCCTGATGCAGCAGCACAGTCAGTGTCAGCAACACCTGATGCCGAGCCTCACCCTGACGGGTGTCAGCCCGCCAACGCCGCCAAGCCTATCGTGGAGCACAGCGCCGCCATCGAGTTGGCAAGGGCGCAGGTGGCTTTCTGGAAGCAGTGGAAAGGGGATGGCAGCAAGGGGTATCGCGACGCGATCGAATGTCTCAAGCATGCGAAGCAGTGTGCCCTCCAAGAAAAATCACCAGATCAACAAGTCCAGGGCCTCAAATACCAGCTCGGACAGGCCAGGTGCAAGCTCGGCCACACCATGAACACGGTCAACCAGCTCACCCAGCATTTGGTCACAGTCGCAGAGAAGCACGCCAGAGCTTTGGACGATTA
The DNA here is from genome assembly GCA_963575745.1 of Prorocentrum cordatum. NCBI lineage: Eukaryota > Dinophyceae > Prorocentrales > Prorocentraceae > Prorocentrum > Prorocentrum cordatum. Next base: position 98,996 of record CAUYUJ010014952.1, on the reverse strand, counting down.
CCAGGAGGCGCACGAGGACGCGCATCGCCTGCAGACGCAGCTGCAGGTGGTCCAGCACGCCGCGGCCAAGCGCACGGCGCAGGAGGTGCCGATATCAGATGCCATGCGCTCTCTCATCGCCGCGAGGATCGGTAAGCCTGCTGAGCACATTCCGAAAGGGCTCGACCAACACCTCCTGGCCATGGCGAAGATTCTCGAGCCCATCGAGCACCAGCAGAAGGCGACGGAGGAGATCAAGGCCGAGGAGCGCGCTGATGATGACGAGGACCCACTTCCAGGAGTGGGCCAGGATCTTGAGGGTGAGTCCACCATGGCCGAGGTACCCCTAGATGCCGCTGCTCTACCTGTTCCCAGCGACGACGCCGCGCAGATAGAGGCCGCCAGGAAGCGCGCAGCCGAGTAGCTTGTCGACTGCCAGGCCCACCTCGCCAAGCAGGAGCTCCACGCCGAAGGAGCCAGCAAGAAGCTCAAGCTGTCGGCGGAGACTGCTGCTGCCCAACATGCCGCAGAACGTCCCGCGACCCCAACGCGTGGGTAGCAACATCCGCATCACCACCATCAACGGCAGCTGCTGGCCGCAGGTCATAGAGTATATCCTCTCTGAGCATGCCACAGATGAACACGTCATCTGCGCACGGGAGACCACGCTGTGCACCGCGCAGTCTATCACTTACGCCAGTCAGTGGCGCGAGCGTCATGGATGTAAAGTGTTGTTTGAGATGGGCACATTCATTTCTACAGGCACCCCGTCAGCTGGAGTTTGCGTTTTGATCAGGGAAGATTTTGACGGTGGGATCCAGGACATGAGAATTCCTAGGAAGGCTGGAGATATTCTTCCTCAGGGAAACCTGGTCGGTGCCAGGGTAGAGCTGCCTGGGTTCGGTGCCATTGGAGTTCTATCCGTGTACATGCAGGCCAGCACCGGGTTGAAGAGGACGAATTTGAACGCGCTGGCGGCCACCGCCGTTTTACAGAATGAGTATCAGGTACCCAGATTCATAGCAGGGGATTTCAACGCGAGCCCGACCAAGCTCAGCGAGCCTGATTTCGCACAGCACGCTGGCATGCAAATCACACATTCCTCCTCCCCCACGCGCAGAACCAAGACCTCCCGAAGTGGTTTGGACTACTTCGTTTACAGTGGATGTTTGCAACGTGTACTTCATGAGCCCCAAGTACACACAGCATACCCCCTGTCCCCACACCGCCCTGTTAGTATGCGCATCGAGGCGGGAGAGAATGTCACAGCCCCCGTTCTCTGCAAGCCGCAGCGCCTGCCCACTAAGCCTGTTTCGGGCCTGGGCCACCTGAGCGAGCGAGGGTGGTTAGCCACGGAAGCAGCGCTCGACGCCGCAGAGGGGATCCTGAATAACGAGACTGCCACGCCGATCCAGGGGGGGAAACAAGCTGCCCTGAATCAAATGCATAATGTTCTGGCCAGGGACCTCGAGGTTACGATTGCCGAGTTGACGGACACGATTTTGAAAACGAATTCTCGGCCCAGGGCCTGCCCTCCCAGGGTCAAATGGATCCCAGCGAAGCAACTTCTGAACGAACATCGAGCCGCCTGGAAGTCTCACGCTGGACCCCTTCGCTGGCTTAGGAATATCGTGCAGCAGTTCTGTTTCAAGTTAGCGAAGTTAGACGCTAACGACCTTGGCGAGATTATCGAGCGCCTCGAGGATCCACCTACCGAGTTCAACGAGTCAGATGTTCTCCCCGAGTGCCTAGAGACCACCCACCAGTGCCTGAATTCCCGTGTTCGGGGTGCGAATGCCAAGGTCATGGGCCCCGACCTGGAAAGAGCGCCCTGGGCGATGTTCTAAGATGCATCTCGAGGCTTCTGGACCAGGAGATCGATTGGGAAAAACGCGAGGCTGCTCGCAGGAAAAAAAAAAAAACTGGACGGACCGACCTTCCAAATGGTTCGAACTTGAATCTGCGCGACTCAGCGACCTTTGGGAAGCCACGGTGGAAAGGCCTCAATACCATGTCCCCCCAGGGCCACTGGAGCCGCATCTCGCCCCAATTGAACCCCAGGACCCCATCGAGGCTGCCAAAAGGTAGTCACATGTCACGGCTTCGACATGGGACGGATTTCACCCTTAGCATTTCCAGAGCCTGTCGCTGGAACAAGCTGGCCTAGTCTGTCGTTTTCTGCATTTCGTCGAGAAGATCGGTTCTATGCCCACCCAGTTGCAGGCGATTGTCTCGGTCATGACCCCCAAGCACAAAATCAAAAATGCCCCCCCCCCCCCCGACGATGCCAGGGACGCACAGAATGTGGTCCAAGGTCCGACAAAGAGAAGCTCGACGATGGGAGGCAATGCACCGACGCCCTCTCCTTGCCCACCAGGCGGGAAAAAAGTGTCACCGACATTGTTTTTTTTCGCCAGAGTCTCTAGGCGGAGCACGGAGTGATCTGCCGACAGCCGCTCCACTCAGGAACTGCGCTGTGGGACCCCAGCAACAACTATGAGCACATTAGTCACCGGAAGCTGATAGAGAGGGCCCACGACACAGGCAGCGCCCTCCTGAAGGTCATTCTAAGCCAGCACAGCAGCACGAGACTGGCTGCTACCCGAGACCTGGTCCAACTGGTGGACCACCCTACCCGAGGTATTGCAGCTGGTTGTGGATGGGTTACCTTTTTTTTATCTCAAGTTTACAGTCTGGGACCCCCGGGCGCCTGGACCCTCCAAAATCCCCAGAGAACCGACTGCATATGTTCATCGACGACCCGTTCCTTGGACAACAATATAACGACCCGCAAGCCCTTGTCCGACAGCTGCAACAATCCGCGGCTAGGCTCGCCATCCTTGTGCAGGACGAGTTAGACTGCAAGCTCGCACTGCACAAGGCCCAGGCCATCGCTCCCACCGCCAGACTGCGTGGACTCCTTCGGAAGGCCCTTGGGAAGTACGCCAGCCCGATTGGTGCACTTTGTTTTTGGTCGGCGGGTCGAGAACGGGCCTCTTCCGGTCAAGAGCTAAGCGGAGCGCGCGAAGCACTAAGTGGGGAGACAGGGCGCGGGCGGGCGGGACCCCAGGCGGCCGGAGGGTGCGGAGTACAGGCGGCGCCGAAGAGCTTGCACAGGAAAAGGTACGCCTTGGACAGGAGCCGGGGGCGAAATCCCGGAGGGAGAGCGAAGTGGCGTCGCCGTGAACGGCGCGCCAGAATCACCATCCTCGAGTGCTGCGTAGGGAGGGCCGTGACCAGGTCAACGCCCGTGAGGTAGAGGAAGACCTGGTAGGCGAAGTGCACCAGGTGCCACCGACTGGTAAGGAGAGCCCCAAGAGATGAGGACGACCACGAAGGCGATGTGCAACGTTGTGCCACCGGGTGGTCGGTAGCGGCCTAGGGTGGTAGTCCAATCCACGTCCAGGTAGAAGCCAAGAGGTTCGGCCGGAAAGCCGATTGCGTCCGCCTGCCGCGGGCCGGGCCTGAGCCGCGCTGCCCAGGGTGAGCGTGGCCGCCGAGGCGGCAAGGTGCAGTGCCAGCACCGGGCCAGAGCCGCGCTGTGCCGGGCGCCGCCGCCATGGGAAGGGGGGAAAGCGAGCGGGGAGGGAAAAAGCGAACAGGGAGGAGAGAGGCCAGCGTCCCACGCCAGCCGGAATGCCGCCAGCGAGCACCGAGGTGCCCACGTGGGGACATGCCCCAATGCGTACACGTAAGACCCGAGGCCCCAGCGCGGGCGTGTCACGCACGTCGCTGGCGTACCAATGCGTCGCAGGTAACTACAGGGGGGACACAGAGTCCCAGATCCTTGAATCACGTCCAGCCGATGGGCACAGGGGGGACTCAGAGTCCCAGATCCTCGAATCACGAACAGCCAATGGGTAAAGGTAGGACACAGAGTCCCAGATCCTTTGGAAACAGCCGATGGGTACAGGGGGGACACAGAGTCCCAGGTCATGGAATCTCAAACAGCCGATGGGTACAGGTAGGACACAGAGTCCCAGCTCCTGTGGAAACGGGAGAGAAGGAGAGGAGGAGGAGGAGAGGACGGGGCCCAGGTGAACGGGCGGGGTAGCCAGCACGTGGACTGCGGGCGCCACAAGGGCGAGGGGTCGCAGGGAAAGGGGGGGAGAAGGACACGAAGTCCCCAGTCGGGTGTCAGGTGGGGGTGTGGTTCGGGGACGGGGACGCAGGTAGTGGGAGTGGTTGGCAAATTAGGCAGTGGTGCTGCGGGCCAGGTGTGGTAAGGCCGACGACAGTCAGCGCCGCGGGCGCTTTCCAGTCCAGGCGTCGTGGTACCCGGAACTGCGGGCCTGGTCCCCGTCGCGCCCGTCACCCTTAGCGCCGACTGATGCACATGCAGCCACCAATGTGAGAATAGATAGCTCTGCGGGAGGCTCGCGCCTTAGAATCAATAGAAGACTTGCCATGGCCACCCTGTACAAACGTTTTGTTAGACACAAACATAGAAGACACCGAATATGGTCGATTAGGATTGCGGGAGGGGACACACGTAAACTTTGGAAGACGGGACTTCAGCAGGCCCTTACGCATGGCACGGAAGTGGTTGGTGTAGACCCCCAGGAGCTCCAGAACCTCCAGACTGAGTACCTCAAGGAGGCGGGCCCCCGTTGTGCGAGACGCAGTCGATCTCTGAGTCTGGCGGTGCTAGGAGACCCAACGTGGAGAGCGGGACTCGGACCCGCCTTGACGCGGGCGACTACTGTTTGGCGCGCTGCGACACGTCCGAGTCATCCTCGGGAACTCCTAGAGCTGAAGGCCCTCGCTGAGTCCATCCTCCTTACCCCTCCCTCCAAATGGGCTGCCGAAATAGGCCCCTTTGGGGCTGCCGTGCTTTCCCTGCGCCGAATCGGTTGGAGTTTCTTTTCTGTTTTTGAGCTGCAGGATGCAAGCGGAGCCCGTCTGCCACTCACAACCTGCACGCCCAAAATGATTTCGCAAAAGATGCAGGAGGCCCTGGAACAAGCCGTCCTCAAGAAGGCAGCCCAGAAGCAAGGACACCCCCAGGAGACCCTTAATGTGGACATAACTAGGAAAATATTGGTGGAGCCTACCTTACCCAAGAAGGCCAGATCCACCCTGATTAGTTTTCTCACCCAAAGCATCTGGACTAACGCGCGCCTGCAGAGTGCAGGGTACGATACAGATGGCCGGTGCCAGTGCGGACATGCTAGAGATGATTTGAAGCATTGCCTCCTGCACTGCCCTCTCAGCGCCGCCCTTAGGGCGCCTTTCACGACCGACGAGCTTGACACGATTTCGAAGGTGTCTGATCTGGCCTTAGCATGTGGGTATCAATTCCAACCAGAATTCGATAATGGGGCTCCTGAGGGGGTTGGTTTCGAACATGCCGAGTTCTGGTGCAGAGACCCCAGCCTTAGGCCTGAGGAAGCCCTGGCTGGGGAAATGTTCACGGACGGGTCCTGCTTGAAACCAGGGGGCATAAAGCTTATATCGCAGCGGGCTGAACGGTCATATCGATCGACGGGCACGGGGAAGTTTTTGCCTACCTCATCGGGCGCGTGGGCAGTCACCTCCCCTCCTCCTCCCCCCTTGCTGAGCACTGCGCCGTGCTTGCTGCTGGCCTCAACGCCCACCCACACGCCCAGATGTACGTTGATCACCGAGGAGCCATAGACGTGCATAAGAAGGCTGGTTTCGCAAGGACCGATTTCTACGGAGCTTTCAAGGTCCTGGGCGGCGCTTGTCCGACCCCCCTTGGGCCGCGGCTGAACAAGATCAAAGCGCACGTCAATAATTCGGAGCTCCAGCCTGCCACTCTCGATTGGAGAAGGGCGAAAGGCAACGAGGCGGCCGACAAACTTGCTAAGATCGCTACCGCCCGAGCCTTACAGCCAAGCCAGAACGAAGTCGAAGCCCAGCAGCAGCAGAACCAGCTGCTAGCCAAGTATCTTAGATATGTTTCAGAGGCATTGCAGCTGTGGCCAACAGTAGCTCCCAAGGCAGGTGCCAAAGCTTTCGACAAACCAATCCAGAGTTTGAAACCGCCCACTGGAGCGGCCGCCGCTGGTCCCGCTTGGGACTTTCCCCCCCCGCCCTTGCCTGTGAGCCCGCCCCCTCCCTCCACCACGGACGGACCGAGAAAGCACCAATGGCACCCCTGGGGGGAGAGTTTCATGTGCGCTGCTTGTAAACAACGATGCGGCAGTCAATCTGCCACGCAGGGACGAGCCCGAGAGACTTCCGATTTAGTGCCATACGTGTTCGGTGATGTAGACGATTTCACCCCTTTCAATGTGATCTTGTGCTGGAAGTGTGGCACCTTCACGGAAGACACAACAGGTTTCCAAGACCAGTGCCCTGGCGAGCCCCCGAACCATGGCAGAAGGCTCCAGAAGCAGCGTGCTATGGAGGGTAGACAACCCAAAGAGGCCGCAAACTCTCCGATGAATTTGAAACTTCCGATCCCGTTGGCCCAGCTGGCCTAAGAACTAGCTGAGCCAGCCCCCACCGACCTCGAGATTGGTAAACCGAGTGGGGAGCTGTAAGCCAGGAT
>CAUYUJ010014952.1:0-90000 GCA_963575745.1 Prorocentrum cordatum | reverse complement strand
TCATCACCAGCATCCTTATCACCAGGACCATCAGCACCTTCATATAAATCTTCATGTGCGTATTCATCATCATATTCATTATCAGCATCACCATCACCATCATCACCATCATCAACAACATCAGCGCCATCGTTAGCGCCATCGTCATCATAATAGGCATCAGCATCATCATCATCATCATCTTCATCATCATGAGCATCATCAGCATCATCAGCATCATCATCAGCAGCAGCATCATCGTTATAATCGTCCTCCCGGGTGAGCCTTACTGGCGGTGCGATGGTGGTAAAAAAAAGCCAGAAGATGACGGAGATGCCTCTTTTACTGGTGGCAGTACTGGGGCCCTGTGCGCAGGGCCCCTGCCACTCACAGGGACTTGATGCCGCAAGGTGGTGGGTGGGTTGCTCAAAATCGGCCTGGCGCCCCATGGCCAGACACCGAGCAGAGAGGAGAATACACTCACATGTTGGCACAAGGGGCCGTATCCCCGATGAGCTCAAACAGCGGTGCGATAGCGGCAGCAAAGGGGCGTGAGATGACGGAGATGCCTCCTTTCTGAGTGGCGGTTCTGGGCGCCCTGTGCGGAGGGCCCCTGCCAATCCACGAACTCGATGCCCCCCCGATCGACGGGAGTAAGACGCCAACAAGGGGGGAGGATCCCCGGAGGTGATGAGGCGCATAATTACTGGGGGCATCCCTAGACGCTGCGAGCGTCGGGGACCCATCCGACCTCACCTCGCTCGAATTCCCGCTTCTCATGGCACCACCGCCTGCGCCCGCACCGCACCGCCCAGGTGCACAAGGGGGACTCCCACCCCCGGCCGCGGCGGAAGGATGAGGGTCCACGAGCAGGCAAAGGGCCCCCGCCGTGGCGACGCCGACCTGTGGGTGGGGGTTCAAGACGATCCCGAAGGCACGCCACGGTGCCGCTGCAGGCAGGGCCGCGAGGGCGCGCGAAGCCCTGCCCACCTCAGGCCCCACGTGGTTGAGGCACCCCGCCCGCCCTGGACTCCCACCCCCGCCGCGGCGGAAGCATGGGGGTCCACGGGCAGGAAGAGGGCCCCCGCCGTGGCGGCGCCCACCAGAAAGTGGGTCCGCAACACGACCCCAGCAGAGGGGCGCCGGACTGTCACTCGGTCCCCCCCTATGTTCGGGGGCCGCCGCCGAGCCCTGCCCAGGACGCGCCCCAAGGCGGGCGGCGACGGCCCCTGAGCGGGGGGTACTCCTAGCGGCCTACGCGGGAGCCGCTGGCTCCAGCTGGGATCGCCTCGCCTCCGGAGCAGCGGCCCCGAGGGCCAGGGGCATCCCCCACCGGCCTGGCGGCCATCGATGGCCGCCCGACCTTCGGCGGGGGCCCCTGCCGAGGTCCCAGCCGGGCCCGGCCGCGCCGCGCGCCGAGGCTGGACGCGGCTCGCGGCGCCGCGAGGGCGAAAACACAGAGCCTGCTGGGCTCCATTTTCACGGCAGGATCGCAGAGCCCCTGGCGGCGGCCCCCGCCCCGAAGGGTCGCGCTGAGCCCCGCCGGTGCTGGCGCTCGCGACCGAACGGGCGCAGCTCGCGGGTCACCGAGGGCGAAACCACGGAGCCTGCTGGGCCTGCCGCGCTGCTCGGTCTGCAGGAGCGGGAAATTAACCTTCGCGTTCCACGTCAAATTATACACCTTGCATCGTAAGTGACCACGCCCAGTTGTGAGCCGCCGCAGCTGCTCCAAACTGCCCTGGTTGCGAAATTGTCCAAAATTGCTGTCTCTCCCAGCGCTGATCTCTGCGCCCATCGCCCCTTTCCCTGGCCCCCTTGCGGCCTGCGGGCCGCCGGCCGTCGGCGAGACTGCCGTCGCGAAGCTGTCGGCGAAGACGTCGGCGAGGCTGTCGACGGGGCCGCGGGCCGCCCGCCGCCGGCAGGGCCGTCGGCGAGGCTGTCAGCGAAGCCGTCGGCGAGCACAAACTCGGAGCCCTCCAAATTTCCGTCGCGGCCTGACGGCCCACGGCCGTCCTCCAGCTGCCCCTCGCGCGCCAGGTTCGCGGCGCCCCACGGCGCCCCCTCGCGGCGGCCCCCCTCGCGCTCGCACCCGGCCCTGGGCCGTGCGACCACGGGGCCCAGCGTGACATCAGCGGCGGGAGCAACGCGCGCGCGCTCCTGCTTCGCGCGCGCCGCAGCGCCCGCGGCCGCCGGGGCCGCGGCCGTCGGAGGCGGCCCCGCCCTTTGCAGCCCGGCGGCGAGCGGCCGCCCTCCAGCTGCTCCGGCGCCGCGGCCAATGGCGCTGGTCTCCAGCCCCCTGTCGCAGCAGCTGGCCGCGCGGGAGACCGCCGACGCTGCTCGCCCGTCTTGCATCGCAGGCGCTGGCCCCGGAGTTGTAGCCAATGATGATGGCACCTAGCTTCTTCTTGCAGCAGATCGATGGGCAGCTCGCCGAGCAGCTCCGGGGCCCGCTGCCCTGCGCGTCTGCCCGCGCCGCAGGCGCTGATCCGGGCGCCACCGCCAATGGCTATGGTCTCTAGCTTCCTCCCGCGGCATTTCGCAGAACAGCACCGAAGCCTGCTGCCACGGCTCGTCCGTCCCGCACCACAGGCGCTGTGCCCAACGTTGTTGCTGATGACGCTGGTCTTCTGACTTCCTTCAGATGTCCGCTGGGCAGCGCCGGAGCCTGCTGCGACGATTCGGCACCCTCGCACAGCCGGCGCCAGTCCCAGCGCTGTAGCCGGCGGCGCCAGTCCCCAACATCTTCTCGCGACAGCTCGCTGAGCAGACTGGGGCCCGCCGCCAATGCTCGCCCGTCTCGAATCGCGGGCGCTGGCCCCAGCGTCGCGGCTGATGGCGCTGACCCCCAGCTGCCTTTCCAAGCCGCTCGCTGAGCAGCGCTAGAACCTGCGGCCACGGCACGCCCATCCTGCACCGCACGCGTTGATCCCAGCATCGCGGCCGATGACGCTCGCTTCCAGCGTCTCTAGCAGCAGCCCGCTGCGCCGCGCAGGAGACAGCTGCCAAAGCTCGCCCGCCTCGCATCGCCTGCGCGCAACCCAGCGTCGTTGCTGACGACGCGGGTCTCCAGCTCCCTCACGTTGCAAGTCGCCGAGCAGCGCCTGCCGCCACGGCTCGCCTGTCTCTCATCGCAGGCGCCGCTCCCAGCGCCATGGCTGACGACGCTAGACTCTAGTTTCGCCTCACAACAACTCGCCGCGCAGCGCCCGGGCCCGCGGCCGCGGATCGCCCGATCGCATCGCAGGCGCTGTTCTCCGCGATGTTGCTGATGACGCTGGCCCCCAGCCTCCCTGCACCAGCTCGCCGGGCGGCGCTGGAGCCTGCTGCCACTGCTCGCCCGTCTCGCATCGCAGGCGCTGGCCTGGCGATGTAGCCGTTGGCGCTGGTCGCAAGCTTCCGTGCGCGGCGTTTCGCTGAGCGGCGCGCACAGCAGCGTCGAGGCCCGCTGCCGCGGCTTGTCCGTCTCGCGCAGCAAGCGCCGATCCCGGCGCAGCCGCTGGCGACAACGGCATCCTGCTTCCTCTTGAAGCAGCACGCAGAGCAGCGCCTGCCTGCCGCTGCGGCTCGCCTGCCTCGCATCACAAGCGCCGACCGCAGCTTCCTCTCGCGGCACCTCCTGAGCAGCTCGTTGAGCAGCGCCGGGGCCTGCTGCCGCGGATCGCCAGTCTCGCCCTCTGGCGCGAGGCGCCCGCCACACTTGAGCGGGGGCGCCTCTGGCCCAAGTCGCCCGTCACGTTTGGGCGAGGCCGCCGCCAGCGCGAGCCACCCGCCACTCGCGGGCGGGGCCGCCTCTGGCTCGAGACGCCCGCCACACCTGGGCGGGGCCGCCACTGCTGCGAGACGCCCGCCACACTTGGGCGGGGCTGCCTCTGGCGCGAGCCGCCCGCCACACCTGGGCCAGGCCGCCGACGGCGCGAGCCGCCCGTCGCACCTGGGCGGCGCCGAATCAGGCACGAGCCGCCCGTCACACCTGAGCGGGGCCGCGAGTGCCAACCCTGGCGCTGCCGCTAATGACGACGGCCCCCAGTTCACACTGCAGCCGCTCGCCGAGCAGCGCTCGAGCCTGCTGCCGCGGCTCGCCGGCACCGCATCACAGGCGCTGACCGCGCCGCTGTAGCAGTTGACGCCGGTCTCCAGTTCCTCCCGCAGCAGCTCACGTGCCAGAACCAGCTGCCGCGGCCCTCGTCTCGCCTCGCAGGCGCTGATCCCTGCAACGTGGCTGGCGGCGCTGGTCTCCAGCCTCCACTCGTTGCAGCTTGCTGAGCAGTGCCGGAGCCCGCTGCCCCCGCCCGCGCGTCTCGCACCGCGGGCGCTGATCCCGGCGTCGCGGCCGCCGACGCCGGCCCAGCCTCCGGCTTCTGTCTTTCGCAGCAGCCCGCTGCGCCGCACCGGTGGACGCTGCCGAGTTCGCCCGTCTCGCATCATGCACTGAGCCCAGCGTTGCACTTGGTGACGCCGGTCTCCAGCTCCTCTCGTCGCAGCTCGCCAAGCAGCGCCAGGGGCGCCCCCCTGGCTCGCCCGTCTCGCGTCGCGGGCGCGGCGGACTCCAGCTTCCCGCAGCTCGACGCGCAGCGCCTACGCCTGCGGCCCTGGCTCGCCCGTCTCGCATCGCGGGCGTTGGTACCAGCGTTGTAGCTGACGACTCCAGTCTCTAGCTCCCTCTCGCCGCGGCTTGCTGGGCAGCACTACGGCCTGCTGCCACTGCTCGCCCGCGTCGCATCGCAGGCGCTGGCCCCAGCATTGCAGCTGCTGGGGCTGGTCCCCAGCATCTCCCCGACGCAGCTCGCTGAGCCGCGCCGAAGCCTGAAACCGTAGCTCGGCCGCCTCGCGGCGCGGGCACAGGCCCCAGCGTCGTAGCCGATGACGCTGGTTTCCAGCTCACTCTCGCAGCAGCTCGCCGAGCTGCGCCAGAGCCTGCTGCGACGGCTCATCCTTCTCGCATCGCGGGCGCTGATCCCCGCGCTGGGCCTGCAGCACGTTGGCGATGCCGCGATGCCCCTGCAGCCCGGCGATTGCCATGCCCACGGACCCCCGGTCGCTCGCCATCGGGGCAGCCTGCAGCGCTGCCACGACGGCGCCGCAGTCGAAATAATCGCCTGTCCTGGGCGTCGCGAGCCCGACGCGCACGTCCTCCACGCCGGCCAGGCTCAGAGCGAGCTTCCTGGCGATGACGAAGCCCCCCTGAATGAATGGGCCGATGCCGTCGAGTGCAATGACGGGTCCTGCTTGGCGCCGCAGATCTCGTCGCCGACGCATCCCGGGCGTCGCCCCCCTGCATCTCGTAGAAGACGGGGCGCCCAGGCCTTGGGCGCTCGCCGTTCGCGCGGACGAGGGCGCCAACCTTCCGCGCGCGCCCCCGGGCGCTGCCGCCGCGGGCCATCGAGCAAAACGCCCGCGCAATTTACGGCCGAGCACGCAGTCGCGGCCAGGCGAACAGGCTTTGCACGGCCGCCCCATCGCGCACGGCGTCGCACGCCGCACCCCCCCTCTTCACCCGCCCCCCCTGGGGCGCGAGGAGTTCGGGCCTGGCGAGACGCTTCACGCCACCGCGCGCATCGACGTCGACGCCCCCGAGATAGGCCGGACAACGGTTGTCGCAGTCTACGGGCACTGACCTGTCCCTTGCGTTCATCTCGCTCGACCTCGTCATCACCATCTGCTGGTTCATGTTTTTCTTGGGCGCCTTCGCATGCGGCCCGATCATGCTCCACGATGTGAATCAGCTCTTCCACCAAGTCCTTGAACTTGCCCTACTCCAGCGCCATGCGGTCGTGGAGGTAGCCGCAGTTGACCTTGCCGTTGATGCCCTTCCTCGGGCCACTCTCTGGTTGCTTGACCGGCTGCGGCGCGGTCACCTGGCCGATACGCGGCAGCGATGGCGCCTCAGAGCTGGCGGCCCCCAGAACATCCTGAAGCGTCTTATTCGCCTGCGTCGACTGATTCAGCTTCGCTGGCGAGGAGGCGTCGCCCACCTCCCCCTGGATGCCATTGTCCGTTTTGCAAATCTGGAGCTACGCGAGGGAGCACGCATCGACTCCGCATGCGTTCGGGCCCTTGGATAGCTGCGGGATATCGGCGACGATATCCTGGTCATCCTGGCGCAACGGCCACTCGTACGCGTCCTTCTAGCAGGTCTCTCGGCAGCCCCCACCCTCAGGTGGGCGCCGCCGCGACGGGGGAGCCCTTCCTGTCCGTGGATTCCCGCCCTTCCGCCGCGGGAGGGGGCAGGGGACCAGGACGGGAAGGCTGCCCCAATCGCGCCGGGCTGTATGGAGGATGGGTAGGAGGGCGACCTGAGGATCGTGAAGAGGGGTCAAGACGATCGGACCCCGTCCCAAAGGGTCGCGTGGGACTCCCACGCTCTTAACGGTCGCCAAGCCGGCTCCGCCTGTACGACGGTGTCGTCCCTGGGAAGAGGCGGGCATGGCCACGGGCCACGGCATGCTGCCCGCGCTTGCACCCACCCTGCCACCGTTTGCATCGGCGGCCCAGGGCAGGTGCTAAGGGCCCCTCTCATTCACCAGTCGCCACGCGGCGTTGAGGGCGCGCGGCCCAAGGGCCAGCATCAGCGCCCAACCACTGTTCCAAATCGGCCAAGCGCCTGAGCCCAAGTGGCCACCGACATCGGGCAGAGAGGAGAATGCACTTGCGTGTTGGTATACGAGAGCGCCGTCATCAACGTCATCGTCATCAACGTCACCATCGTCATCATCATCGTCACCATCATCACCATCACCATCACCATCACCATCACCATCACCATCACCATCACCACAATCATCATCATCATCATCATCATCATCATCATCATCATCATCATCATCATCATCGTCGTCGTCGTCGTCGTCATCATCATCGTCGTCGTCGTCGTCGTCATCATCGTCATCAGCATCATCACCACCACAGTCATCATCATCAGCATCATCATCATCACAACCATCAACAATAACATCATCCGTCTTCTCGTCCTCCTCGTTCTCATCCTCCTCATAAGGTCCGTCGCACCTCCTCCACCCGAAGTCAGGATGATCTGGCTGCCGTTGCTCGCGAGGCCAAGGACCGGGAAAGGCGTATAGTAAGTGCCAGACCGCCCCGCCTGAAGCTGCGCCGGAGACGCCATGCGCCCCTAGGCGGGGGCATCTCCCTCCATCCCTCCTCGTCCTCATCGCTCATTTCATCTCAGATTCCTTCCCTCCCTCCTTCCTCCTCCCCCCCCACATCATTGCTCAAACCTTCCCATCCTCCTCGCGAACATCATCACCATCATCATCATCATCATCATCATCATCATCATCAGCAGCATCATCTTCATCATTATTATCATCAGCATCATCATCACGACCATCATCATCATCATCATCAGCAGCAGCAGCAGCGGCATCATCATCATCAGCATCATCATAATCACCATCATCATCAGCATCATCAGCAGAATCAGCATCATCATTGTCAGCAGCATCAACATCAGCATCAGTATCATCATCATCATCCTCACCATCATCACCACCATCATCATCATCATCATCATCAGGTACGGGGGTGAAAGGGAGCCCCCTGCAAAATGACAAATCCGAAAAAATTAAAATGGCTGGTTTTCCGTAGACGACCTCCCATCTCGTATCGGGCATCCACTCCTCGAGCCCTCACATCGTCGCTACGGAGATAAAGGGGAGTAATTGGTTCAGAATGATGACGATGAGGAGGGCGGAGGAAGACAGACTCCTCAACATCAGTATCCGTTGTTCTCCTCATCGACATCCTCTTCCGTCCGTCTCCTCCTCCTCCTCCTCCTCTCAATTGTCAGCCACATCATCGTCATCATCCTATCCCTTCTCCTCCTCCTCCTCCTCCTCCTCCTCCCTCCTCCTCCTCTTCATCCTACGTTTCCTGCTCCTCCTCCTCCTGTCGGTCCTGCCACCTCCTCCGTCTCATCCAAACACGATTCCTCCTCCTCATCATCCTCATCATCAGCATCATCATACCCCCCCCCTCCTACACTACACCTGCTCCGCCTCCTCCGCCCGCCATCCTCTGCCTCATGTGACCTCCCCTACTCATAACACTTTTCCCTCCTCCGTCTATAGGGGCGATGGGAGGAGGCTGAGAAGGTGGAGGACGAGCCATGTAGCGAGGAGGACGAGGAAGAGGAGCTGGACATTGGCATCCTGCTGCTCATCCTCCTCCTACCCCTTCTTCTCCTCGTCTTCCTCATCTTCCTCCAGCCCCTCTCATCATATCACTCCCCTTCTCCTCCCAGTATGAGAAATATGAGGGGGGAAACGGGATATGTGGAGGAATGATATGATGATGAAAGGGGGCGGTTGGTTCAGTGACGGTACGGAAGGGGGAGAAGGAAGAGATACTCGTCAACATCAGTATCATGCTTCTCCTCCTTCCCATCATCTTCCTCCTCCTCCTCCCCCTCCTCCTCCTCCTCCTCCTCCTCCTCCTCCTCCTGCTCCTGGTAAGTGTCCGCCACAGCATCGTCATCATCCTCCACCTCCTCCTCCTCCTCCTCCTCCTCCTCCTCCTCCTCCTGGTCCTCCTCCTCCTCCTCCTCCTACTCCTACTCCTCGTCATCATACGTTGCCTGCTGTTCCACCTGTTATTCCTCCTCCTTCGCGTTTCCCTTCCTTCTCATCAGCAGACTCATCCTCCTACACTTCACCTGCTCCGCGTCCCCTGCCCAAACCCCCTGCCTCATCTAACCTCCCCTACTCATCCTTACTCATAACACCTCCTCCCCCTTCCATAGGGGGCGATGGGAGGAGGCCGAGAAGGTGGAGGAAAAGCCATATAGCGAGGAGGAGGACTGGGGACTAAGAAGAGGCGTGAGATGATCAGGAAGAGGATGAAGAGGAAGAGGATCTGAGTCTTCCTGCCCCGCCTTCTCCTCTGTTCTTCCCTCTGTCTCCTCCTCCTCCAGCACGAAGGAGTGGGACGAGGAGGAGAAGGAGGAGGAGGAGGAGGAATGCGATGAGGAGAGAAGCGTGAAAATGGGCACGATGAGGAGGATACGGCCGAAAAGGATGAGGAGGAGGAGGGGCAGGAGGACGATAATGAAGAGTAGACGGACAATGATGCTGAGGAGCACGTATTCCTCCACCTCCTTGCCACCATCGTGCTCCAAAAACTTCCATGCCTCCCCATCACCATCATTATTTCACTCCTGTTCCTCCTCATATCCCTCCTATGAGAAGAGGAGGGGGAGAACGGAAGAAGAAGAGTGACCCCTCAACCTTATCCTCCTCCTCTCTATCCTTCTGGCCACTCCTCGTCCTCCCTTCTCCTCCTCCTCCTTCCTCCTCCTTCCTGCTTGCCCTGCTCCAGGGGGGGAGCAGGAGGGAGAGGGGTGGAGGAGGAATGGAATGGAGGAGTAATGGAATGGAGGGGAACCGGAATGGAGGAGTGGATGGAGGGAGAGAGGCCCCCCTCGCCTCTCACTCGTCACTCCTCCTCCCCCTCTTCCAGAGCAGGAGCAGGATGAAGACCATTCCTCCATACCAATCCTCCTCCATTCCAATCCTCCTCCTCCTCCATTCCAATCCTCCTCCTCCTCCGCCTCCTCCGCCTCCTCCTCCTCCTCCTCCTCCTCCTCCTCCTCCGCCTCCTCCTCCTGGTCCTCCCAATCAGAATTCCTGTGGAGGGCGGAATCAAGCAAAACCATAAAAAAACCTGGTGAACTTTCTGGGGGGGAGGGGGGGGGAGTTGCCCAGGATTAGTATTGGTTTTTGTTGCTGTTACTTTCTCCTATGGTGTTGCTTGATGATGCTCCGTAAGGGGGTTATGATGGGGAGGAGGAGGAGGAAGAGGAGGAGGAGGAACCAGAGGAGGAGAAGGAGGAGAAGGAGGACGAGGAGGAAGAGAGAGATAGAGAGAGGGGGTGGAAAATGGAAGAGGAGGAATGCGAAGTGGAATGGGGTTGGTTTGAGTGGTTTACGCCCGCTGTCATTCTGCAGGGGGAGCCTTTCACCCCGAAGCCCATCATCCTCATCATCATCATCATCATCAGCAGCATCATCATCATCATCAGAATCCGAATCAGCATCAGCATCAGCATCACCATCATCAGTTCCATCTTCATCATCCTCATCATCAACAACATCATCAGCATCATCAGCCTTATCAGCATCATCAGCATCATCGTCAGCATCATCAGCAGCACCATCACCGTCACCAATCGTCATTGCCATCAGTAGCATCACAACATAATCGCCATCATTGCCACCACCAGTAGAAACGCCGTCGCCGTCATCACATCATTGTTCCTAAAGCATGATCATACTATCCGTCCTCTCATCAACATCCTAATCATGCTTGTCCTCCTCGGCATCCTCCGCTTGCCCTCCCTCCCCTCGCGTTCCCTCATCCATTCCCTGATTTTCCCCTCATTCTTCTCCTTCTCCTCCTCCTCCTCCTCCTCCTCCTCCTCCTCCGCTTCATCTTCATTTTCTTCCTCTCAACCTCATCTCTCCCTTTCAAGTCCTCCCCATCCTCCTCCTCCTCCTCCTGCTCCCTCTCCCCATGCCGACGGCTGCCCGTCATACGCCCTAGGGAAGGGCACTCGTGCGAGAGGCATGGGGCGCCGTAAGGGGGTGCTGACAGCCCACTCCCAAGGACCATCACAACCTGCACCTCCTAGGCCAGGGGGTTGGAGCGACACTTACGTCCTGCTCCTATCGCTGCTGAGTGTCCTTCCCCATCACGCTCCTGCCCTGGTGTCCTTCCTTGCTTGAGCTTATCCTGATACCTCTGGTATGGTGAGGGCATTGGAAAAGACACCCACGGATAAGAAATCCAGAGTCTAGAAGCCAGTTGAACTCCAATCGTGGAACGGCCATGAATAACACGCCGCCCTCAATAGGTAAGGAATCCTCCAGGGTCCGAATCCTTCTGGGCACATTCCTCCTTGAGGAACGCCCCCACCGAATGCCCCCACCCCCACCCCATGGCTCGTGTGCGCGCTGCGGCGCACACAGTGGGGCAGACCGCCACCTCTGCTGCGGCACAGACCACCCCGCGCCCTCTGCCCCGATAAGTCGTTCTCTTCTCTCGTTGCAGCCTGTGGCTCCCATTGCCTGCGTACACATATGGTGCCAGTAGCTATCATTACTTCCCTCTCTCTCGCTCGCAGTCTCTCTATCTCTCTGTCTCTCCCCCCTCTCGTTCTGTAAATGTATGTGCTTGTGTTTCTCTCTCTCTCTCTCTCTGGTTACATCCTCCTCTGTCTCTCTTTCTCTATTACTTCCTTATGTGTGCCTCTCGTCTGAATGTTGCTCGCTCGCTCGATCAATATCTACGTATATATGTATGTAGATGGGTCCACACACAACCACACACACACACACACGCACAATTGTGCCACTAGGCGCCCAGTGGAGTGTCATCAGGTCCCTTTGAGCTCCCTAAATCCAACACTGCAGATGCTCGTGCAAAAGGGGCCCAAAAAAATAATCAATGGATCTCCTGGAGGGGAGGGGGGGTGTTCCGCGAGAGTTTTGGGCACGGTCGCAAGACTGTCCCAGAGGCTGGGCGCCGTCAAGACTCGGCAACTGAGTCCCAAGAGGGCCCCACGACGTTCCAAGAGGGGCTAGAGACGGCCCAAGAGCGCTCCGAGCCGCCCAAGCTGCCAGGCTGGCCTCAAGACAGCCGAACAGGCGCCTAAGACGCGCCAAGAGGGCCCCAAGAAGAGCCCCCAGAGGGCGCCAAGGGGCAAGAAACACTGATGATCCTGAGGCGCTTGCAGAAAAATAAACAAGTCTCTCCTTTTCGAGCTTCAGCCCGCCCAAGACGGCCCAAAGGGCTGCTGAGATCGTTCGAAGAGGGAGCCCGTCCACCAAAGATTGCCCCCGAGGGCCCCCGAGGCCCCACAGAAGCGCCCAAGAGGTCCCAAGAAGCGCCGAAGAGGCCTCCAAGAATCCCTCCAAAGGCCCCCAACTCTGGGCTCGTCAAGCGAGAAGCGGGCGCACACCCTTGTCTTCTGTCTCTTCCCTGCTTCCCTCCCTCCTTCACCCCCAAAAGCCTCCCCACTGGGGTCGGCGCAGATGGGGTCGGAGGATCACGCCGCATCGCCGATCGGCGACGTCGGTGCTGCATCGGCGCCGCCGGCGTGGAGAACGCTGGTGATGCTGCGCGATCCTCCCTCCCCGTCCGCTCTGACCCCATCTGGAAGGCCTGCACTCTGCCTCGTCCCCGTCCTTCCTCCACACTCCCGTCTGGCATCGTCTCCTCCTCCTCCTCCTTCGCTCCCTGGCGCCTGGGCACGGGGAGGCGGCGCGCGCGCGGAGGGGGGGGGGGCGGCGGGGCAACGCCTCGGGAGCCAGCAGCACCGATCTCCCGGGGATGAGGGAATACTAGGGAGGCAGAAGGGAGGTAGGGAGGAAGGGAGGGGATGACTTCCTCTTCCGCCTCCTCCTCCTCCTCCTCCTCCTCCTCCTCCTCCTCCTCCTCCTCCTGCTACTCCTCCTCCTCCTCCTCCTCCTCACAACCTCCTCGCCCACGGCAGACTATACGACAGGGGGAGAAGGGGCAGGGCAAGGAGGGAGGGAGGCATAAACTGTGTACCATAACATTTGAAAACATGCGAGTAACCTTCATCCGATGCTTCTGCGCAGTGCCACTTAGGCTGAAGAGCCCCTGGAGGACGAAAGCTACCTGCGCGTGGCACGCAAGCACATATCATCATCCATGCAGGCTTGACTGTCCTTTCGATCGGGGGAGGCGGCAGGCAGCCAGCGGGGCCAAGCCGCCACGCACACGTAGCCAGCGAAGTCTTGCTCTCTCGCTCTCTCTCTCTCTCTCTCTCTCGCTCTCTCTCTCTGTTTATCGTGTTCTCTCTCTCTCTCTCTCTCTCTCTCTCTCTCTCTCTCTCTCTCTCTCTCTCTTCTCTCTCTCTCTCTCTCTCTCTCTCTCTCTCTCTCTCTCTCTCTCTCTCTCTCTCTCTCCTCTCTCTCTCTCTCTCTCTCTCTCTTTTTATGTCGTTCTCTCTCTCTCTCTTTCTCTCTCTCTCTCTCTCTCTCTCTCTCTCTCTCTCTCTCTCTCTCTGTAGATATATACAAACAAATATCTCTCTCTCTCTCTGTTTCTCTCTCTCTCTCTCTATCTCTGTATCTCTCTCACTTCCTCTCTCTCTCTCTCTCTCTCTCTCTCTCTCGCTGTCCCCTGTTCTATGTGTAAATGTTGTGTCAGGTTCTGTCTCTCTCTCTCTCTCTCTCTCTCTCTCTATCTCTATCTCTCTCTCTCTCTCTCTCTCTCTCTCTCTCCTCTCTCTCTCTCTCTATCTCTCTCTCTCTCTCTCTATATATATATATGTATGTTTCACTCTCTCTATATCTCTCTCTATATGTATATACATCTTTTTATATATATATATATATATATATTATATATATATATATATATATATATATATATATATATATTCTGCTGGTACACACCGAATTTGAAGGATCGCTCCTTCCGCCTCAATTCTTGGCCCTGCATCCGTATACCTGTTAAGAGGGTGGGGCGCTATTAAAAGCAGGGCGGGGGGAGCAGGAAGGAGGAGGGCAGGAGCAGAAACAGGAGATAGCATGAGAAGAGACATGTGATTGAGGCGGACTCGCCCAGACGAGGAGAGGGAGTCTGGAGGACAAAAAAACATGCATGCGGAGAAACGCGAAGAATGGGCATGCGCAAAAATCAGAAAAGGGAGGACGCCGACGATACAGGAAGTTGGGCGCTCCGAAGTCGGGCTGGGCAAAAGCGGGTCCGAGCAGGAAGACATGGAAACGGATTTCGATGTAGGGAACTGGGGCGACCCCATCTTCGAAAGAGCGCTTTCTGCCGCTGCGGGCAAGGGGGTCAAGCCACATCTCGGAGTAATCCCAACAAGCTGGGACTTTCCCCCCTGAACTCCCTCCGAATCCTCTGCCTGGGTCGAAAGTGACTATGGGAAGTCAAATAACATCCGCTCCCATGGGAATCGAATGGCAGATAGCGTCCATTGCCCTGCTGGGGTGGTTCAGTATGGGGAATGGACGGATAAGATAAGATAATATAAGATCGATGTAATGATCTTTCCAGCACATAGCGAACACTAAGGTAAGTGTCCGGGCAAATAGGGCGCGCGTGCCTTGAGCCAAAGGCAACGGCGCGCGGGCTATACTCCCGATTATATATAACATCTCCCAAAGAGCTACCCTTAAAGTCGGGAGGGGAGGAGACGGAGAGTATAGCCGCGCAGCCGTTAGGCTCTACAAAGGCCGCGCGCGCAACTGTTTGCAAGAAAACAATGCATACAGACTGGCCGAACACCAGACTGTAAGGCGAGTTTCCTCGCAAGGCATTTCACGCAAATACAAGGCAGCCCCTTGAATGGTAAAGGGCTATCGGCCCGGCTAGAGGTAAGCCAAACGGGCCATACCTCACCGAGCAAGCGGGTATTAAGGCAAAGAGCCTGAATCACATTGAACAGGCTCGCTACCAAGCGTGAAATGTAAGGCTCGTTTCCGAGCACCTAGAAGGGCGCTTCTGTAGTAGGCGCCCATGCACCGCGGGGCAACAAAGACAGACTAAAATTGATTAAACTTAGGCTTGTTTCTGTCCTCGGGACCCCGAAAGGGAACAAACTGCTTCACGTCATATTTAAATGACTGGTTGCCTGACATCACTTCCAAAAGCAGCTCCCGATCGATGCTCCCCTTTGTATGCCCATCTGCGGTCATATCTCTAGTATCACACCACTGCACATTATGCACTATACCTATATCCATGAGCTCACGTATCCAGCTAATATGTCCAAGCAAGGTCCGTTCCGTCGGTATCTTAAGATCCTTGCTGGATAGCGATTGATATACCGACTCAGCGTCTATGGTAAGGGACACTTTAACAGCTAGGCCCCCAACCTCACGCATATCTCGTAGTTGTCGTGGAGTCAGAGCCCCTGCCTTGAGCTCGTGGAGAGTGATGAGCGCAGGGTAACACTCATCGAGGTTGTGTGCAGCTGCAAGTGCCTCAGCGGCATAGCTGGACCCCACCTGCAGTCGGCGTGATTTACATAGTCCGTCACAGAGGTGAACGACGGATTTGTCGTGAGGCGAGTTTCCTCGCCGTAGTACGTTGGCCCCGCGTATGCCATAGCCCTTGGTCTCATCGCCCTCCTCCCCAGTGAGCTTCCGATACCCCGAATCACTGTGCATGTCAACTTCATTCGTCGGCTTCATCCGAGGGAAGGTGATGCGCATCGGGCTGCTGAGCAGCTTTCGCGTCACAGCATTCAGTCGTCTGACTTGTAGGTTGGTGGGCTCTTGGATTTTCTGAAGAGAGACCACATATACCATGAGCCAGACTTGAGTAAGAAGGGCATAGGCGAGGGCCCCCCGCCAGCTGACGAACATGTCGGTGATGAGTTTGGTGGCTTCGGCATCGGCCGCCGCTCCTGTAAGTTCTGGATGTGTGATAGGACGTAGTTGTTTGATACACTCGTCCTGATCCATGATCACATCCCCTTGGTCTTTCTTGGCGTAGCGAACGGCGCAGTTCGTATATGAGTGTTTGTTAAGCTTGCATTTGCCAAACACTTTTTCGACACGTTGTACATGGTCGTCTATTTTTCTCTAGGCCTGTCATATTAATGTCACCGACATGTTTTGCCGTTAACAAATCTTGGCTGAATTCAAATTCAGGATCATAACTTGTCGGTGTAAGGCCTACAGCTCGCGTGGTCGTACGAAGCTTGAGAGAGAACGCTCTTGGGGCGTCCTTTGTACCCGTTCCTGGCTTGAGGCACCTGAGGCAGCGTCGGCTTTCGTCATAGGATGAAAAGCCGGGCAGTGTACGAAGTACCTGGGCACTTCCCGGTGGAAGAGTGAAGCAAACCATGCGAGTTTCCTCGCCGGTGGCATGGGCAAGTTCCTCATAGGTCAAACCCTTGAGGAACGCTTTGTCGATATCCATGGATGCTAAGATCCACTCTGGATGGCATGCCGCCTCACTTGCTAGGAGTCTCTGGGACTGCCTTCGAGCGGTTCCCAAGAAGGTTTCCACATCGAAAGCCTCAGTGTCCATAAGTCCACGAAGGACAAGTCTGAGACGGATGGTTTAAACGTTCTCGGTACCTACCTTCACAAACTTCCACTTATATACATATCTGGATGTCATGATGTTGTAAGCTTTGGATAAATCATACATCTCAAAGCACCTGTTATTAAGCCAGATCTTGAATTCAGTGTACAAATCTTCACTAACCTCTTTCGGGTGTGCTGCTATGTCGGCCTTGGTGAGTAGGTCGTCTTCCTTGACTACCACAGCACGTTTAGCAGCAGAGGATACATATACTCTCATCGTTGCGACCATATCAGTGTCGAGCTGTGCAAGTTGAGTCTGCTCCAACACTACTGTTGACATTTCTGATGCAAAACATAACTCAACATAGGGACCATATTCATCACTGTCAAGAGAGTAGCCCTCGTCAGGTGTGGTTGAGCATAGAGAGACTAGACAGGGCTCTTGTGGTTCAGGCTCGTCTCCGAGCGTTTCCGACAATACGATATCGTCTTCGTCCACAGATGCTGAAACCAAAACACATTGGTCGGGCAGCATAGTTGTTGGGACGCAGTAGAGATAATCGTCGGTAGTCGTCGTGGGATGAAGGTCCATACGTAACTCATCGTACCACTCTTCCAGCATCATGTCTTCGATCTTATGTTCCTCGTTGTCTTCATAGATTGTCGACAGACGGCCTTCACTAGGCGATGAAGCACCTGGGGTGTCTGGTGGAGGCCTGTTTCCAGGCGAATCGTGTTCTCCAGACGTGGTGCCCGAGTGCTGATACTTGGCCAGGTCGTCGTGAAATCCTAAGGAAGGAACATGTGAGGTCAAGCATTGGGTGAGTCTGGAATGAGTGCTACCAGTGACTTGAGGAATGTTCAGGCCAGTGCCCACACACTCATAATAATGGAAGGCTGGGCTAACATCATTGTCGTAGTGGATCAGCGTAGACCCGGTGGCGTACTTTACTGCAGGTGGACATGACACACTTTTGGCCAGTCTAACTGCTACTACGTGTTCTACTCGGAAATAATTTCGCACGAGATACTGTAGTGCAAGATGCACGCGCGGGTGAAACTTGCTGTCGTCTGAAAGATTGAGGTATCCCTTGTAGTCTGGGATGTAGTCAAAGACTTTGGCAGGTTTCCCTGCACCAAGGTGTGCTACATACGTAGGGACTGTTTGCATGGCCATAGTATCCACGCCAAGTTCCTGTGTAAGGAGGCATTCAATGTATAGCGTGTGACGAGCATCAGGATACATCACAATTACCTCACGAGATCCTGCCTTGACAACGATGCGTCCTCTTTCAGGCACGTTACGGATCACAGGGAATGTGCCGTTCCAGCCTCCATGATCGTCCTTGGTGGCAGTGGGTCGATGGTAGTCGACCAGATCCCCTGCTGAGTAAAGGCGAGCACCATCTGGAGGCGTTTTAGCCCTGAGAGCACGATTTGTCCTGGCCACAGCCGTGGCTTGAGTTATTGCTAGCCGTGGCTTGAGTTATTGCTTCTAGGCTAACTTCCCTCACACGACGTTCTCGTTCATGGCCTGACGTCTCGGGCCCCTTGGGAAAGTCAAGGGTGTCGAGGTCAGGAAGAAAGGAGGGCTGGCGTCCAGTGTGTGCTTGGCATGGCCATACTCCGATGTAAAACGCGAAGGCGTTGGTAACGAAGATGCCTTCAGCCAATACTCTAGTGAATACAGCAGGGATGTTGTGTCTGTTCAGCTCTTCCTCAATCATGTGGAGAACGCCCCTGAGAATACCGTTTCGTGACTCGATTGAAGTCGCGCGTTGGCCAGGCGCTCGGATACGGAGTGTTGTACCCTTGTTCGCCATCATGGCCTCAGCGGTATCATTGTTCAGGGCGCCTTCTCCATCTGAGTACAAGACTTTGAAGGGCCCATGATAGGCAGTCCAGCAGTAGTGGTAGGCGTCGAGTATAGCGTCACGTTCTCTGTCGGAAATCTCTTGGCCTGCTGCCAGGCGAATACAACGATCCACAACGTGGAATATGGTTCGTTTCTTGTAAAACATGAGATCCATTTCGCCTTCATCGAGCCAATTTCCAGGAAGGCTCACCGAAGGTAGTGTTGAGTTTCCTGGACGTTCCCATGCTCTGCATTCCCGACAGGTGTCACAAACTTCTTTGATCATATTCAGTCGAACGTTGTCCAGTCCCACTTTGTCTAGGATTAGCCTCATCTTGGGTTCCTTCGCATGATGCCACCGTAGGTGCAGTTTACGGAGTTCCTTTTTAACGACATGAGGTTCGCGACTACGGAGATTTTGCAGACTACGTTGGATATCAAATATTGTCCAGTCGGGCAGTCGTGGAGCCCCCGAGCCGGTGGAGGCAAGAGGGTCCCTTGTAGCTCTCCGCAGTCGGTCTCCTTCGTCAACTGCATCTGGTGGTGGTGGTGCGCCTTGTAGGCGACCGCGGCGGGCCGCTACCTGTGGCGGTTCGCCAGAAGACGCAGAAGGCGTGTTTCCACGCTCGGGGGCGTCTCGTAGCATGTCGTAACTGCTGGCACCAGATGTCGGATCAGCGTTCCCGAAGGATCGTGGTCGCGGTGGCCTGTTGTGTGCACCTTGGCGGCCACCTGACGCCAAAGCTTGGCCCTCGCCAGGTTTGGGCAATGGTTTCCACCAAGCTGGCACAGTCTTACCTTCGGGGTCACGATCATCTGGAAGTTTAAACGGTTCAGCAAAACGAAATTTACCAGGTTCGGTATCGAGGTGGTTCTTAACACCTTTGCTTCTCGCAAGATCCCTTTGGCATACGGGACATGGCCAATATACAGAGATAGAATCATGATATTTACACTGCGTAGGGTCTCTGTTTGTGGCTAGGACTGCCCTGTCGGACATTGTCGATGCATGCTGGGCATGTAGCCACTTTTGGGATGATACGATCGCCGATGCGTCTCACACCTTCTCCCAGTTCGGCTTGATCAGGAAGGTCAGCAGGGTAAGCATGTGCGGTGCGTGTAGGCGCGTTTCCGCGCGTAGTGCCAATGGCTTTCGCCAAATAGACGGCTTCCACAAAGGCAGACTGCAGTCGTCGAGTGTATTTTTGTGCCAGTGAAAGCTCTCTGTTGCACGGTTGTGCGTGCACATGCTGACCGTTGCATTTGAGTCGCTCAAAAGGTTTAAGAATCGTCTCGTCGTTGCTGGTGATATGTGTCGGCTTCTTAATATAGTGTCGTCGCACACTGATCAATGCGCACGGTTGTGATGCGTGGTCGGTTAGCAAGTTCTTTCCATGGGGAAATGTCATCCACCCATGTTCCTGTAGGTTGTTCGCGTATAAACCACCTCCGTGCATCATCTTGAGTGACAGCAATTTTACCACAGTAAGTTATGTGTGGTAAATCTTCTTTGTGGTGCTGTTCCCAAGTATTGTGGTTGACTTTGTTGTTGTAGTAGGATGGTGGTCCTGTGGCGCGGAAACTGGGCTGTAGCATGGGAACTCGCACGCAGCATATTGCGAAGTAGTGATCTACAGCCCGCTGCACCGAGGGGTCTCCCAGGTCGACACGCGCGGTCTTGTCTAAGTTGCCTCCTGAGGAGGGCCCCCTTGAGAAGGCAAGCTCTGAAATGCCACCCTCGCCGCCACAAAGCTCCAACATGTCCACGCAGTTGTTATGACCATAGCATAGAGTAGCGACTATGCTGTATATGTCAGCGCGCGTGTCGGGCATAGATATGGGGAGGGTAAGGAACAGGTCATCATCCTCATCGGAGCTTATCAGCTTAGTAGGGACGTCAGCGCTCCAGGTCGCCATAAGATCTTGTCCGAGTCCTGACAAGTCGTCGCCGCAATCGTCGTTTCCGTCTTCAACGTGTTTTTTGATGCGGCGAGGCTTGATGCCTGCTTCCTTTTCGGCTTTGAGCCTTTCCTTCTGCTTGATACGCGATTCCGTAGGTAAGACTTGCTCGTCTTGTTCGCCGGTCTGTGTGCCCATCGTCGTTGTTGAGTGGGTACATGCGTCAATCGCCAGAGTCGGGAAGGGGAGAGGACAGTCATCTATGATGACGCGTCTAGGTCTCTGCGGTGATTGAGTAGGCTCGTTTCCGAGCAAGACCGGTTCCTCGAATTGCCAATAGAACCGTGTGCTGATGTTGGCAACCCCTGCAGGTAGTGGTGCATGCCAATCATATCCTGTTGGTTGATCGGCTACTGAGATATCCTGAATAACCGCATTGGTATCCAGGTTAAATTGTTACACGTCGGATAACATCAGACCATTTCGGTCCTCCCTTGTTGGTCGTCACGTAGTGATGGATGTCATGGTCCGCGCGCGTATAGGAGTTCAAGTATATAGGCACGTTTCCGTGCGCGGTGGTGCTTCCCAGGATTTTGTCGTTAAGATGACGGATGAGGTAGTACGTGTCTGAGGTCGCCATTCAGCATGCCGTACTGTTTGGCCGTACCAATCCAACACATGTTGTGGTATCACCACTTTACACGTACATGCCCACAGCTTAGAGTTAATCGGTATTGATGTAGCTACCTGCATATAAGTACCACTCGGTGTACTGCCTTGCATATTGAACCGAATACCGAAATGACACAAACGCATCCGTATCACTGACATCTTAAGATCTTCCAGAGTATCACGTACTGGAGATAGCTTCCAAACATATCCTGGGGGACCAAACATTATGATTTTCATACGGAGCTTCCTGGTTTTCATCAAAAGGTTTTGGATACGTGACCAATGTGGGGCCACTCTCTTCCCTGGAGTTCGTACATACCAGTCACTCGGGTACTGGTCCATATGAGAGTGTAATCTCCACTGATCACCGCACCCAGGTAATCTGTGCCCACAGTCGTCATAAGCTCATTGTGGGAAATACGATCACATATATAAACTCGGGTGCGGAGGTCGGCGAAAGCCTCTCTCGCATCTTCAATGACAAAAGCTCTTTTGCTAAGGCAGGTCACCCCGCTGTCCTTGTTACCCCCCGGCCTTTCGGCCATCAGGCAAGACGACAAGGGGGCGGCGTCGCCCTGCCATTTTCAAGATAAAGAAGATGTGCCTGCAATGTCTGCCAGCATCCGGGCTTCCCTCAGATGCGGGAGCTCAGCACTGCAGCGCGCCGTGGCCTCAGAGGCGGATTGCTCCGCAGACGCCGCCAGCATGGATGGATTATCCATCGGCTGCTTCAGCACGCCCTTGGACCTCGCGTCGCTGACTGTCTGCAGCTCACGGTTCGCGTACCCCATCACTATCTTCCGGCGGGGCCGCACAGCGCCCATGGGTACACTTCCACCACGCTGGGCCAGTGTCCTGGCTACGAAGCAATCGAACGTTTCAAGATCGTCGATGCTATCGCCTCTCATCATAGCTTTGGCGAGCGTCTCCATCAACCCCTGAGGCAGGTTTCCCTGCAATTGTTTGCGCTCCTGCGCCGGGGTCGGCTCGCCCGTCAGCACCGTCTGAAATGAAGTGCTGCTTGAGCTCGAGGCGGGTTGCCCCGCAGCTCCAAATCGATCACACCTGATCGACAAATGCCCTGATGGCAGCTTCGTCGTCGGCATGATCTTGGAGCCCTCGGGGAGCTCCATCTTGACCTGTCCCTTCCCAGGGAATATCAGCTTCTCCTGGCCTCGTTCGAGCACAATAATAGTGCGCTTGTCCTGCATACGATCGAGGCCTAGGATGGCTGGCAGGCCTTTGCCACAGCCTGACACAATGTTCGTCTTGTACGAGTCGAGCTGGGTGAAGCCCTGGTACTCGCAGGCAATACTGAAGGTGCCTACGGTATCCGCTGGGGCCGACCCTTCGCCCACCCCGTTGATGTACAGACGAGAACGGGGTTCGAACGTACAAGAACGGCCATGTGCCTCAGCAGCCTGGACAAACTTGCGGCTCGTGGTTTCTCCCATTATGTTGATCTTCGAGCCTACACCGATGAGGATAGAGTTTCCACCATCCTCCAAGAAAGTCATACTCGGCTGCTTGATGTGCACTGTTTCTGAAGTGCCAGCTGTGCCATCTGGCGGGTTTCCCCGCGATTCAGTTGTACTCCCTGGCGGGTTTCCCCGCACTACGCTGGCACCCGGCCTGCATTCGGCCATACGTGCCAGGTCGATGTACTGGAAGTACGACACGTTCTGAGCATGTGCGCCACGCTCCTCCCGCCAGTTGGCATACTCATCACGCATGCTCTTATGCTGCTCGCGGGCGGTGCGTCTCGTCAGCGTCAGATACGAATGAAGGGTGATGTCCTGCAACCTCTCATTCGTGAGGTGATCCCTGTACTGCAACCACTCATCGAACTCCTCGTTCGTAGCTGAGAAATCGACGGCCCTGGCTGCTGTTGCTGCTGTTGCCACTGAGGAATCTGAGAGGTCCAACGACGCACTCTCAGTCTCAGGATTGTCGGCATCCAGCATAGAGGTTGTGTGCGCATTATCCATTTGGGTCTGGAAACGCCGAACACGCAACTCACGCAGCTGCTCAGGGTCCAGTGCCAGCTCTGCCCCGCCCCCACTCTGGGGAGACATCTGAGGAGCCACATGCGGGGTGTTAGGCAGGTTTCCCTGCTGAGGCGCCGTCATCGGGATAAGCTGATCGAAGTATCCCGTCTCCATCGGCGGCCTCACCTCCTCCGGCAGGTTTCCCTGCCGCTGGGGCTGAGCTGTCTGCCTGTCTAGCATCCTGGCTGTCATCTCCTCCACCATGCCCCTCAACTCCCGCAGCTCCCTTGCTGCTTGCTCAGGAGCCTGAGTGTAGGAGCCGGTCCATGGACATGATGACGCTATGATGCCAGGCGCTCGGCACATAGCACATGGTGGTTGCTGAGGGTCTCCCTCACGCTGATTTGAAACATGGCCCACCACATTCGAATTCCGGCACTCCTCATGGAATAAGTGGTTGCACCTCAAGCGGTAAACGCTCTCCCTGGGCTGAAACTCCTCGAGGCATACCGCGCAGGTATCCTCCATCCCAGTGAAAACTTCCACATCTGCTGCTCTGGGATATACCCGCCGCTGTCTCTCCAGGACCGTCTCGGAGTGCATGAAGGTCGCTGGAGGATCCCCTGCGGGGTCTAGCACTTCCGGCGCCACGGCAGCCACAACTGGAGGAGCTGCTGGCACGGAGGCTGTAGGCGTCACAGCGGGCGAGTTCCCTCGCATGGGTGAGCCTCTGTTCCTCACGACCTCAAGCGCGGCTGCGCGTGACTGATCACGCACGTTCTGCACGGCCTGTCTGCGCCTAAAGCACGCCTGTTGGGTGTGATATGTCTGACTGATATAAATAATCAGGCACACCTCTACTGCCAGACGATATCGAATGGGCAGTGAGCTGGACAGCCAAATCTGGCGTCGTCGGCGCAGGCATAAAAGCCACGTGCGGATACATGGACTGATCGCTACAGCGCACGTTTGTGAGGCTGTGGAATTGATCCGCCATTTCGCGAACAAACTTGTTCGGGACTCTGGGCCCATCAGGGTAATTACAGTGGCGGATCCATGCGCGCTGGCGATGGTCTCTGGCCCTGGACCATGCACGGGCGAGCATTGAAGGCTGGGATGAAGGCTCGCTGCCGAGCAGGATCACTTGGATTGGGACCCTCAGGTTCCCAGGACCAGGCTGGCCTCCACCTCTGACCACTCGGGTGGGGCAGGTTATGACTCTGCACCTGTTGCACAGCAGCTGCCACCCTTGCACGGTAGTCATCAGGCACACCAGCGACAATAGTTTGTCCAGCAAACGGTCGATGATGGCTTGGAGTGCCGGGCCGGTTTCACTGCTGACTCGCTGGAGTGCCGGGCGGCATCATGTTCAGGAGAGCTGTACCATGCTCGGCCCTGGCCGCGGCGATCCTCTCCATGAGAGTGCCACTCGTGGCAGTGCGACCAGGAGTCCCGAACGGAGACTGCGCAGGTGGCGTCGCCATTGGGGTCATGCCCCTCGGTGTGTGCATACTATGCGAGGGGCTACCAGGCATCTGCTCGAATCGAGCAGGCTCTCCGAAGATGCGGCCGAACGTCTGCGGGTCTCCCTGCGGTTCGGGCATCTCATTTCTGAGTCCATTTAAGGGCAGGTTTCCCTGCATGGCCTGACGATTGCGCGTCGCCATGGCGGACACGGCTCCAAGGCCAGCGGCCCAGGGGTCTTGCTGGTACAATCTGTCCGCCAACTGCTCCACCTGTTCAGGATTTAAGGCGGCCGCGATCTGATCCAGATCTGAAGTGCTGATGGCCTGCCAAGATATGGCACTAGGCCCTTGGCTTGGAGCGCGGCTTGGAGCCGCGCTTCCAGCCTCACTCTCGGTGATCATAAAGATCTGGT
Source organism: Prorocentrum cordatum (assembly GCA_963575745.1). Classification (NCBI taxonomy): domain Eukaryota; class Dinophyceae; order Prorocentrales; family Prorocentraceae; genus Prorocentrum; species Prorocentrum cordatum. The sequence goes on along the minus strand of CAUYUJ010014952.1, from coordinate 65,682 downwards.
GGACTCCAGGCTGGTTTCCCAGCGCGGCAGGGTTGTAGTGGTCCCCAACTTCTCTGCGACCGTAAACCATAGGAGGGTCAACGCCCTCTTGGTCGCGAGACCACTGGTACTTGACACTAGCACTGCCCACATCAGTCCACCTACCCGGGGCCGTCATCAAGGTGGTGGAGACGCGTGCTCTGCGGTCACCCAGATATTCTGGGTTGCGCCACTGCTTCCCCGTGGCCAAGTCTTCTACGTGGGAAATATTGCACGGTTCAATGATACCGTCAATTCCCTCGGATAGAAGGACTCCATTGTCAGACCAACAAAATTTTATTCCATCCTTCAAGGCCTTGTGCCAGTCCACAAAAATGATGATGTTGGAATCTGGATCCCACCCACTGTTCACATTGCGACGGAGAACCGTCGGCACAAAGTGGATGCGCGACCGGCCTGACCCCTTTTTCTTCGAGTTGTGTTCTGAACGACAAGAGAGGCCATGCCACATAATGCCTTCAGAGGCATTCCATCGAGTGCCATGCATGGCAACCTCGGGGTATGGGGCCGGTCTCCCGGCAGGGTTGTCGTGCAGTACGATGTACTTGCACAACGACCATGGAGCCTTCAGCGTCCACGAGTGTCCCTGAGAGGCCCGGATGATGATGTCGGACTTGCCAGAGTCCCGCACTAACACCTTAAACTGAAGGCGTTGTTTCTCTTCACCGTCTGGTTCGCGGACATGAACAACCTCCATCATGATGGCAGCCAGCTGGTCCACCGTTCGGCCGTATAGGTTCGCGGCGATGACTTTGGCCTCGTCACGCTTGGGATTGTAACCATCATGTCTCGTATGTCCGTGGTGCCACGGATACTCATTTACGAGCTCTACGAGGTTGATCCAGCCATCATGATCATCGAATGTATTCAGGCTCCACGCAGGACTGCGTGGTTTGTCAGGCGCGTGTCTACACACCCTACTGAGAGCCTCACTCAGTTTCTTGAGGGTGTGATTCTTCCTCGGGGTAATGTTTTCTTGCCTGCACTTCTTCATGAATTCCTCATCGGCCGAGCGTATCGGCGGGAGCTTCCGCAGGGCAAGTCTATCCCTGATCACGGCCTGACTCCCACAAGTGAAGGATGCGCCCCCTGGGCGGTGCAGCTGATCCTCGGGCGGGTCTCCCCGCACAGGAGCCTCTGTCGCCGATGAGGCTGCGGCCCCTGAAGAGGAGGAAGCTGCAGCGGCAGCGCCTGGCGGGTTTCCCCGCGGTGACTCTCGGCTGGCGCTGCCCCTAATCGTCGGCACCCAGGTGCCCCTAGACAGAGCGCCTTCATCGGACCTTTTGGAGCCTGCCGCCACAGGCGAGGCTGGCGCAGGGGCGTACCCTGTGCGCTCGAAAGCCTTAGCCTTGCTGGCGATAGATCCGCTGCGACTAGGCGGGCGTCTACGTACTTCGACAGGTTCCTGAGGTGGCTGTCTGGGGTTAGGTCTCTGCGCTGGAGTGGCTCTAGTCGGTGATCTCGGCGTTTTAGAGCGAGGCACCTCCATCTGCACATCTGACCCAAGCTCCTCAGAGCGCGCTGTTGTTTTCGGTCTCTCCTCCGAAGGCGACCTAGGGGCTGGTGTTTCATTCTTAGCCTTCGGTTGAAGTGGAAGTGGGGGCTTCTTCGCCTCCTTCATGTAGATCTTTTGAAAGTCCATCAGCATCTGGCGAGTTGCCTCGCGGGTGCGTTCCTCTGCAATTCGTCTACGTTCCTCATCTGCCGCAACTCGCTGGGCCTTCTGGTCATCGTTGCCCATCGGTTCTGGCCGTTGGGACTGGCTGGAAACGCCGGGCGAGTTTCCTTGCATTCCAGGAAGGCTAAAGAGCGCATCTTTTTCTTCCTGGGTTATGGGCACCAGTCCCCTCGGAGCTGGAGGAGGCTGAACCTCCTCGGCATTCGGCCTCATATGGGCTGTGATCCCGAGACGACGATTGACCTCTGCGATCTCGTCTTGAGTCATCGGGATCAGCGGTGGATGATCCTCCTTATGAGGAGTGCGGCATCTATTCGGGCTCAAACCCTCGTTGAGCCCCACAGGGCATCCAGGCCTATGCTCCTGAAATGGCTCTGAGCACGGCCCACAAACTGCATGAGGTCTGTACAGTTTGCGCGCTGCAATGACATGTCGCAGCTGCGTTCGTATCTCTTGTATTTCATCAGTACGAATGTTCGTCGCAAGCTGGTAGCCACCGCGTATGGACTTACCCTGAGCATCTCTGTAGGCTGGGTTGCCTTTTCCGAAAGCCGAATGTTCCCCTTTCCGACGCCTAGGGTCATTGTAGGGAAGCAATTGGCCCCCTCGCCGAAGAGCATGCTCCTTTGGGCCAGCTTGCCTCCATTCACGAGGGAGCCGTGCTTGCGGATGAGGCTCCTCTCTGAGGCGTGGATGAGAACGAGACCTCCTGGCATGCTCATCAGAAGAGGCTGCTGACGCAGCCCGAGCGGGAGCCGGCGGGGGCTCCTGCGGAGGCCCCTGCGCGATCCCAGGCGGATCGTCTAACAGAGGCAGGTCTCCCTGCTGGCTGGAGCCCGGCGCAATTTGCGCTTGCGCCAGTGGTGGTGGTGCGTCAGGCTCGTCGGGATCGAAGTCCACCTCTTCCTCACCACTGACCTCCACCATGAGGATTGTGGTTTCGTCCTCGCACAGCCCGCAACCATCACCCTCTTCATCTTCTGATGTAGGATTGCCAATGATGACGGTCATCGGCACAGCCGGGACGGGCAGGTTTCCCTGCGCAGCCGGCGTCTGAGCATCGCTTGGTTGTCCCGGCGTAGGCGGTACGGTTGTCGGCTCAGGCTCGTTGCCGAGCACAGGCTGCCCGGCGATCTTACGCATGGCCGTATGGCTGGGCCAGAGTCCCGCCGCCTGGAGACCCCATCCTGGCGGAGGAAGAGCCTGGCCGCGCATGGCGATGGCCCTTTCAAGGGCCTGGCGCCATCTCCCTCTGGAGTACCACACATGCCTCTGCACGTCCTCAGGGTGCACGCTATCAATAAGAGTCAAGGCTGCCAGCGCTAACTCCGAGTCGTCGCAGGCGTCCGTGTCCTGCAGCATCATGGCACCAGCTTCGATGTTTTCTTGACTCTCGGGATATGCTATGGTTAATATCTCGTGCATCCTCATGAGGGTTTGCAGTAGGCAGTAGTGCGCGTGGTCCGTACTCGCCTGGGGCAAGCGAACCAGGGGGTAAAAATGGGCCCCCTGGTACGCCCGCAACGAACGCTTGAGACTCCATTTCTATTAGTTCAGCGTGGTTTCGAGGATAGGTAGGCCTGTTTCCAGGCATGAGGTCGGGTGGAGGTTGCAGGTTGCGATCAACCTCTGAAGGCGAGGCCTCTACAGTGACGTCCTCGTCACTGCTCTCGTAGGCCATGATGTTGCCTGGGTCCCCGAACATCCAGTCGAAGAAAGATAAAGGCTGGTGTCCCAGCGTTCCGTGATCCACGGGAGTGAGCTCGTTGTTGCCGACAACGAACCTGCGGAGGTACTCGAGGTAGTACGCGTACAGTCCATGGCCATACGCCTCGAGCTCGTCGACGTTGTCCACGCAGCTAACCCAAATGTAAAATATCTGTTTCATGGCCTCAAAATCCTGGAGGCTCAGATATTCAATAAATTGTTCACTTGAGCCAAAATGGACTTCGGTCGATCTGCCCTTTCCAATTCCCTTCGCTGGACAATCTTTGAGAAGATGATCGGTACTATCGCACTCATGGCACCTTAGGATTTGGCCGGCTCTACCCCGCGGGTTTCCCCGCCTACCTTTGCCTTTGCCCGAGGTATCTCCGCGGCCTTTACCACGGCCTTTTCCCCCGAAGAGAATCTCATCATACTGATCATCTGAGAGCCTCTGGAGGAAGGCCGCGACGCCTCGACCATTCAACCTACGGCGACCCCTTTTTCCTTTACCTTTTCCTTTAAGACTTCTCCGTATCCTCCTCCTAACACGACGCACTGGTTTTCGTGTAAACCTCCCCCACCTCCGTTTTGCCTGTTGTAATAACCAAAACAAGTATTCAGCACGCTTATTATCACTTTCCATATTCATGATATCTGGCCAATCTAGAGCTTCAACACCGTCTGATGATACAGTATCGGCGTCGGTGCCGGAGTCGAAATCGTCGTCTCCCAGGTAGGTGGATACACCGTCGGTTAGGGGGTTTGATTCACCCCATAAGGAGCGGTGTGGTTGAGGTTCTCTAGGAGGAGGGCTGGCTGCCCAGCTTGGTTGTGATCGATCCGCTGCTAGTAGAGCAGTGGATTCTCCAGGGTCGTCGGCCCATATGCTTGAGGGCCCGTTTCCAGGCTGGGCTTCAGTGGTTAAGGTAGTGTAGAAATTCCCACTACCAGATCCCGCTCCCCTTCCAAACACTGATCGTACATTACCAGGAGACCGTTCTGATAGGTGACCTATCGAACGCATCCTCTCCAGCAACTCATCATACTGTTGTTGTGTTCGGGGCATTTGGTGATTGAGTGGCTGTAAGAGTTGCATGGCTCGCTGGTTGCCGACGCCTAAGGCGCGGAATCGGATCGTAGTTAGTAGTTGGAAGTTGGGAAGGTCAAATCCCACCGACTGTGCCTCAAGTCGGGCCATTTCGATTCGGGTGAGGGTGACATCGGTTCGTTCTCCGCGAGGCACATGAAAGTCGATGAGCTGTGTGCCGGAAGTGAGCTGGCGCTCATCTTCCAGGCGCTCGAACTTCATGCTTAGGAGGAACATGATGTAGGTCACTGGGTCGGTGTGGACCCCATCGATGTCAGCACCATAGTTTATAATGTCAGGTGGTTCCCTCATGGCGAGTGTCCTCGCTAGGCCACCCAGGCCGCGTTGTATGGTGGCCGCTTGGGCCTGTGGCGTCATACGTCCACTTGTGACGTTGAGCCACGCGTTGACCTCATAAACGTACTCGCGGAAAGGTACGTTGCCTTGAGGGTCCCAATATGGGCCATGTGTTTGCCCATCGGTGCTGTTATCTCCACGACGCATGTGTCCGATTGCTGCCCCCAGCGCGAACCATATGATGGCGAATATAACCAGCCCAAGGCTGTGAAGATAGGGGTGGTTATTAGGCGCGTTGCCGCGCTGGGGTAGCGCCCTGTCAAGTCTTCGAGGCGCTTTATCTCGCGGGTCTCCCCGCCTCTCCTTCAAGTACTGCGCTTTTGGCTCGTTGCCGAGCGGTTGGTAGTAGCGCAGTGATGAAGCGTATATGGTACCAATGTTGTTGTCTAGACGTCGTACCTCTCGTGCTGCTTCTTGCTATTGAATAGATCTTCGTAAATGTACTGGGACTGTTGGCGCAGGGTGGTAGTTGGTCACGAAGATCGTGCCGTGTAGTGTGAAGATAAGAAGAGCAAGAGCTGACCACACGAGAGTGCGGCCAGCTCCGCTACCAAGTCGAAAGTGACTATGGTAAGTCAAATAACATCCGATCCCATGGGAATCGACTGGCAGATAGCGTCCATTGCCCTGCTGGGGTGGTTCAGTATGGGGAATGGACGGATAAGATAGGATAAGATCGATGTAATGATCTTTCCAGCACATAGCGAACACTAAGGTAAGTGTCCGGGCAAATAGGGCGCGCGTGCCTTGAGCCAAAGGCAACGGCGCGCGGGCTATACTCCCGATTCTATATAACATCTCCCAAAGAGCTACCCTTAAAGTGCCTGGTCATCCTGAGGTCAGGGCATGAGGAGGAAGCCGAGGAATGAGGAGGAACCTGTGGAATGAAGAGGCTGGGGAATGAAGGAAAGGGCTGAGGACTGACGAAAGGACTGAGAAATGAGGAGGCTGTGGAATGCTGAGGAGTCCGAGGAATCAGGGGGACGCGGCTGAAGAACGAGGAGGAAGCTGAGCCATGACGAGGAGTAGAAGACTGAGAGAAGAAGAACCTGAGCAATGAGGAAGAGGCTGAGGACTGAGGAGGAGGCTGAGGAATGAGGAGACCGTGCAGGGAACACGGTCCGACAAGCCCTCGCTTTGCCAGTGAAACGTAAGCCGACGAATCGCGCCTCCAAGAGTCCCCAAGATGCATCCGAGACGCCCTCCAAAGGCTCCCAGGAGGCCCCACAACGACTGGACTGCACGTGGTCTGGACGCGAACACCGCGAAGCGAGAGGAATCTCGCACGCGACATCTCTGAGACCAGCGCTGCGGGACGTGCGCCTGTAAGACGCCTGGGAAACGCCACGCGGGGGCACCTGTGGGACGCCTGGAAGACGCCCTGCAGAGGCGACTTTAAGACGTTTCGCAGAGCGCCTGTGAGACGCCTGCTCATAAAGGCGCCTGAGACGCCTGAATCGACCCCCCGTTCCCAAATCAAGAAAGGCGCCCTGCATTCCAGCGGCAGGAGCACGAGTGAAAGCTGTGAACTGGCTTGCGAATATGGTGCAGCACATCCTCAGCTTCGCTCAGAGCGCCGTGGACCCCCTGGGCTCCGAGGTTAGAGGACGACGAAAGGAACGCCTTGAGATACCCAAGTTTGGAGTTAGCAGAGCCCTGGCGCTATGGGAAGAGATGGACATCAAGGATCTTGCTGCAGAAGGCCTTTGCCAAGCCGCGAACAAGGAACTAAAGACACCACTCCGCATTCTGCACATCAGCGAACAACTCCAAGCACCTGTTCCTGACCCCCCAGGCGTCCATGACCTGGGCGCGCACACTGGCCCGGCAGAAGTGGGCAGTCGGCTTGATGCCCAGCGGCGCCGCGGCAAAACAGACCAGATCCTTCCAGCTCGAGCTTACCACCGCTTTCTCCTTGTCCACAAAGGAGCGATTTTCACCGTACATGGTGTACAGCTCACGCATGATCTTCTTGCACCCGAACTCCCTCGCCAAAATCTTCGCGTTCTTGCCAGAACCGACCGACACGTCGGTGGGCGCACCTCCCATCGGGGACTGCGCAGCGAGCTTGCTCCACCCTGTCCCCCGCCCAGAAGGCGAAAGCACGAGACCGCCTGATTGCCCTTCCTCGTCGCGTAGTGAGTCAGACCACGCATATGAATATGAAGTCGTTTTGATACCCCATCTCCTTGCACGGCAAACTCATCATCTTTGAAATTGGCATCCTCCATTTACGGCCGAATGGACTGGCGGATGGCCTCCCTGGTGACGGGCGTCTGGGTCTGAGCCACCAGGACCAACGGGCCCACGGGACGATCAGTCCCCCCACCTCAAGCAACGCAGATAAGTGGTTCTTCCTTCTTGATGGCACCGGGGACGTCCCTGAGATTCTGCAGCTCCGACTCCGACTTCTGAATTCTCGAATCACCAAGGTCTACCTGTCCATCACCTCCACCACCAGGGTCTCGACCTTAAGCATCTCCACAAGGCATCAGTCCACCTTCTTCGGTTCCACTGGAGACCAGAGGCGCGAGCCCAACGGGGCTGGCGCCGCTCGTCCCTGCACGTCGTAGATATCCTGAGCGCGGGATGTCGATGTCGAACTCCTCACGGTCATCTCCATATCCTGCCATGCCACGGCAAGGAGGAGCGGGCTCCTTGGCCCCAGGGACGATGTGGCAAAGATCACCATCATCATCATCCAGAAGACCATCCAGAAGAGGGTCGTCCATCGCCTGGTACGTCCTGTTGGGCGCCTCGTCCGAACTGTTCCTCCCGAGAACACGATCGCCATCAAGTTCGAGCAGTGCTGCCGACCAGCTGCTGTACGCGCCAGCGCCCGTCGCCGCAGTGGCAGGCCCCATCGCAGCTCCCCAGCCGCCCCCGCGGCCGACGCCGTTCCTGCGCGGATGCGTCTGGGCGCCCCCTTGAGCCAGAATGGCTACGGACCCCACCCGTCCTCCTCCCTCCTCCGCCTCCTTTCCCCCTCCCCCCCTCCCTCCTGCCTCCCTCCTGCCTCCTGCCCCCTCCTCCCCCGGGAAGGTCCTCGCCCACATCTGCTGGCCGGCCTCTTTCCGCCTCGGCGCGGGGCGGACGACGGCGGGCGGCGGTGGAGGCGGGACGCGCCCCCGCGCGGCTAGGCAGCGCACGAGGCCGCGAGGATTCCTGGAAAGACGACGACGACGACGACGACGACGACGACGACGACAGCGACGGCCTCTGAACTGGGTCGTAAGTAGTTCATGGGCTCCCTGGCCCGAGTGCGAGGAAGGGATTTTGCACATACCCAGCGCACGGAGAAGCGATGGCCTGGGACACCCGCAGGCAGCGGATACGAATACGCCACCGTGCCTGCGGCACGCTGAGGCGTGGAAGAGTGCCAAGGGCTGCCTGGCAGGGTTTCTGGAGTCATCAAAGGGACCCCCCCAACCCCTGGCTACGCTTCCCTAACAGCATCCCCCTATTATGGGGGGGCCCTGGGCGGCCATGGCGCCTCCCTGGGGCTCTCCGAAGCTTCCATGGCGCCCAGGAAGCACACCCAGGCCGCCCAAGAGGCCTCCAAGGCAGCCCAAGAGCTGCCCCCATGCGCCCAAAATGGCCTCAAGACGGCTCAAGAGGCCCCAAAGAAACCCCATGAGTGCTCCAAGAGGACCCCCAAGAGGGCCCAAAGAAGGAAAAAGCATCGACTCTCATTATGGGTTTGTTCTTCACGTTCTCGCCGTTTCGAGCTTCCGACACTCCAAGGCGGCCCCAGGGGCCCCCAAGACTGCCCCAACACGACCCAAGAGGCCCCCAAGAGGGCCCCCAAACGGCCCAAAAAGCGCCCGAGACAGCCCAAGGGAGCCCCAAGACGGCCACAAAGGGGGCCCAAAAGGGCAAACACGAACCGACTAATCTAGCCTTCCGCCCGAAAAGGCCCCCAGGAGGCCCCAAGAGGCCTCGAAGAAACCCCAAGGGGCCCACAAGAGGCCCCAAAGAGGCCCGAAAGACCCCAAAGAGGCCCCCAGACAGCCCCAACGAGGCTTCAAAACTGCATCCAACTACTGCTGCTGCTGCTGCTGCTGCTGCTGCTGCTGCTGCTGCTGCTGCTGCTGCTGTTGCTGCTGCTGGTCCTGCCAGTCCTTCTCCCGTTTTCTCCTCCACCACCTCGCTCTCATCCCCATGCCGCCTCCTTCGCCTCCTCCACCTCCGCCCCAGTCAGGTCCAGTGAGATCTCTTGCCTCAGGCTCGAGTGATCCAGTGCGTGCCGCCGAGGCGATGAAAGGCTACGTGGTCCGCCACTCGCATGACACCCCTGCGCCTCTCGCGTGCCTCCTATCCCCATCAAAACCCACTGCACCGCACACCCATCCCCTTCCACCCCGCGTCCCACCGATCCGATCCTCACATCTCCAGTCGACGCCCATGACCTCCCCTCCGCTCCGCGCCCCATCGCCAGCTTTATCCACCGCTCGCGTGTTCCTTTTTTCCCCCCCGTCCCCACATACTATATATACATATATATGTATATCTATATATATATATATATATATATTATATATATATATATATATATATATATATATATATAATATATATATATATATATATATATATATATTCGTGTCTCCCCACCCTCTAACCTCCACTTCCTCTACTCGCATTGCCGTCCCTCCACCTTCACCTCATATGTGTGTTTCCCTTCGGAAGTCATCCCACTCCTTCTCATCCACTCCACCCCTCGGCTTTCTGTTCAGCCTTCCCTCCCGTCCATCTGTTCAGTTGCCGCTTTTTCCCTCCCTCCCTATCATCTGATAGACTCATTTCTCCCTCCCCGTATCCATCTCTTTCATTCCCTACTTCACTCAGAGTAGCCCCCACCTCCCCCATCAATTCGAACGTGGCATGAGCAGCGGCCACGAGAAAAAGACCAGGCAGACCATGTCGCGGCCTGACCGCATCCCCCACTCCCCCCCCCCCCCCATCCGCCCTCCCAACCCCCATCGCGCGGGGGGGGAAGGGAGAGATGGAGCGGCAATGGCCGGCAAGGGAAAGGCGGAAAAGGAAAGGAGAAGCCGATCCGAGAAGAGGCAGCAGGGAGACGCGGCAAAAAAAGAGAGGGAGAGAGAGAGAGAGAGAGAGAGAGAGAGAGAGAGAAGAAAAGAGGACCGCCGCCCTTCAGCCATCCCGAGAGCGCATTCCCAGCAGGTGCGAGTTGCGAATCAGAAGGACGAAGAGGAGGAGGAGGAGGAGGAGGAGGAGGAGCGAAAGACGCGCTGAAGGGGGCGCGTGTCCGCGGGTTAGAGGCGCAGCGGGCCCGCGCCGCCCACGAGGCACCGAGGCAGCCTCAGGACGCGGCGGGCGGCTGCGACCACCTCCATGTGGTACTTGAGCTCCCCGTGGATGGCTGGCGTGCCCAGCTCGGCGCGCACCCGCATGATGTCGTACGTGCGGAAGGCCACAGCCACGCGTGTGATGGCGCGCTTCGGGCGGTCGTCGATGTTGTCGCTCTCGTGGAGCCCGAGCCGTGCGAGGACATCACCAGCAGGTTATCCCCGAGGCTGAGCCAGTAGCGCCCACATTCGCGGGCATGTAATGTAGTGGGTGATGTCGTCCCTGTTCTTGATATGCGAGACTTTGTCGCAGCCGAATAGGCAGTTCTTCTTGTGGGGATTGACGTGCATGCGGTGCGATGTCGTCCACGCTCCAGACAAGGTCTTGACCACGGGCCAGAAGAGCGAGGCCGTGGAGTTCGCCAGGTGGGTCCGCAGGTCGCGCCAGCCGTGTTCAACACTCGCAGGGAGAGCAGCACGTCCAAGAAGTCCGTCACGGTCGGATGCATCGGAGTCCATCATGATGTCATTGGCGGAGTAGATGTGAGGTGTGGAGGTGGCCGTAGTGGTAGACTGAGCGCCGTCGTCTTCCTGCGGGATGTTCGGGTTGGTGGCACGTTCCCGTTCGATCCAGCGACGGCGGGCGCGGTGTTCAGCAGCTTCATCAGCAAATTCTCGATGAGTGTTGGTCGGCATGTGCTCGGTGGTGTAGATATGTAGGCGGTGGTTGCGGGGTCGTTCAGCTCGATGCCATGCACCGTAACATATCTCCTTCGCCATGTCACGGCGAGCATTGGCTGACCCGCACTGGTCATCGAGGCAGGAGTGCGCATTGAACTGGGTGCGGTGTAGAACAGCTGTGATGTACGGGACGCACCAGTCCATCCAGTCGTTGAAGTTGTCCATATCACGGCCGAAGAACACGCTGGGGATCCATCTTGCTGCCCAAGCTTCTGCACGTTCATTCAGGTACTTCATGGAGTCATGGTTGTCGTTCCCGTTCGGCTGCTCGGTCGTGGCAGGTGCCATCTGAGGTCCACCTTCAACAGGAAGTAGTGGGAACCAGGCGTGGAGACGGTGATGGATAGTCTTGTGGAAGGAGTCGCGGTACAGCTGGCGTTGTAGTTCCCGTAAGTATGCTTGTTGTGGAGAGGTGCGTGAAGTGGCACTCGAAGTAGCACCATTCGAAGCTATGAATCCAGCTTGTCTCTGATGAGATCCGCCAGTCCTGTCACGACTGGGCGTGTGAAGGCCACCAGCCCTGTCACGGCGTGGTGCCTGGTGGGCTCCAGTCCTGTCACGACTGTGTGTACAGATCCTCCGCCTTGTTACGACGGGATGCCATGATAGCGTGTCGTCCAGCAGCAGCAGCTTGCGCATGTGCTCGTTGAAGTATCTGGGCGGCATTCACCGTAGATCCTGTGGATCGCGTGGGACTCTTGAAGATGGATCCTTTGATCGTCACGATCAGCTTGTTGTGCAGTATGTCGTCGAATCGCTGAACGATGGAAGTGGCGTCAATCCAGCACGAAGCAGACCATTTTCCAACAACAACATCCCGTAGCGGGAAAAGTTCTTCAGCATGGGCACGGAATGTGTGAAGCAGAGGCTGCCAGCCAGAGATGGTGTTCGTGGAGGCGCGCCACATCGTTGCTGCGAGAAGCGTTTCAATACCCTGCGGGATCGTGGCGGACGCCCATAGCGTGAACGACAGGATGTCCATCTTCGTGAAGCTCGAGGGGGCTGCACGGATCAGCTTGTGGAGCCCGTGAATCTCCTTGGACAGGAATGCTGGGGAAGGCGGGTAGAGCTGGCCGACCTACGAGAGGCATGTGATGGCAGCGGAGTTGCACATATTGATGCACTGCTGGATGGGAGCGTAGGAGTCGCACAGGATCTGGATGCGCCCCCACCACTTGTTGGCAGGACCTTGCCATTGATGGTCGAGAGAAGCACCAGGGCCGATGTACACGCCGAGGTCGCGCGCAAAGCTCTTGATGGAGAAGTCTTGCCACGGCTCGTAGAGCTGGGTCAGGATGGCACGCATGCTCGCGGTGATCTCGGGCGTTGGCAGGGACCAGGTGGGTACGAGGAGCAGTTCTTCGGTTGAAGGCGGAGACCAGCGTGATGTTGCGCAGCTTGCAGGTGTGGTAATAGCGCGCCAAGATCCCGAAGTGCAGCAAGAACTATACCCAGGTCGTCGGCGCATGCGCTGAGCAGGCCTCTACCCAGAGCAGCAAGTTCCATCTTGAGGCCCTTGATGATGGGATCGAAGACTAGCGCCCAGAGCGTGCCGCTCAAGGGGCATCCTTGCGCAACCCCAGATTCTGCTAGAAGTAGCGGTCGACGAGTACCACCTAAGTCGAGGAAAGCAAATGGCATGTTGTAGCAGCACTGCAGGAGATTGAGAAAGACGCCGTGGATGCCCCACCGCCTTAGCCCACAACCACGCGTGCGCGAGGCTCGGGAACGCTGCGGCAATGTCCATGCTGGCGAAGCAGGGCATCATGCTGGGGGCTTCGCTGTTGATGCTGGTGGTACGGGCAATGGTGTCCACCTTGACAGTGCTGGAAAGAAATTAACGGCAACTGACAAAACCGTGTTGTTCTTCCTCGGTATCCGACGCCACGGAGCTGAGGATGCGGTTCGTCGCGGAGGCGATGATCCTGATGTCACTGGTCGCCATGGCGAGGGGGCGTAGACAGTCAGGACTGCGAGAGCACTCGTAGTTGCCCATGGGCTCATCACCCTTGGGGAGCATGGCCATGAGCGCGTAGTCCAGGTCGTGTGGGATCGGTCCACCGTGAGCAATGGAGTGGAGGAGTGTGTGGAGGATCTCGATGCTGCCTTCTGACCGTACCCATGCTCGATAAGGCAGTCCGTCGGGCCCAGGAGCAGAGTCACTGGCGCGTTTAGCAGCAGCTTGAAGTTCTTCAACCCCAGGTAGAGGCAGGTGGCGTGGAGGCATTGGTGGGAAGACCATGTCCACATATTGCTGCATCGCTGGGGCGTCAACGTGCTTAGCAGCGAACACCTTCGACCAGTGATATTGAATAGCGTTGTGCATGTCCATGGGGTCGTTGGCGACTGTCGGGCCTCTGCTGTCGGTGATGCGGACACCTGCCAGAATCAAGCGCTTCGAGAACGGCTTCCAGATCGCGCTGCGCTGTCCAATACGACGAGCACGACGACGCCATCGCTCACCAAGGTCGGGTCGTTGTTCCGCGTAGGCAGCTCGCGAGCGGGCGGCAGCAGCGCGACGTCGTTGTTCAGCGATCTGAAACTGCATGGCGGAGTGCTCGGTCTCGAACGCGGTGCGGTCGACAAGCGAGATCTTGTGGTGACAGATGTCGGTGTGCCGTGCCCCAGCAGTGGTGTCCTCTCGAAGTCGCTGAGCGAGAGTGAGGTCTTGGTACCAGACGGCCCTGGCAATACTGCGGAGTGTGAGTGCACGCGCCTCTGCTATGACTTGTGGGTCTTCATTTCTGCTCTCGAACGGATTGATCTCGGAGGCGGAGACAGAAGTGCTGGTGTCGCGAGCCTTGCACACCGCCATCTTCATTACGTGCCTCATTGTCCGCCAGATGGAGATGGGGTCGGCAGAGAGGTCGGCCATCTCGACAAGGCGATTGCAGTAGAACTTGTAGTGCTTGGATTCGAAGATGAAGGCGGGGGCGCCGCGTTCGCGGGCTGGACGTGGCTAACGAGGTCGAAGCCGTAGATGTAGAATCTTGCGATCGCTGACGGGCTCTCCTTCTCGGTCGAGCGGTCGGCCATCGGCAACAAGAAGTGTCTCGATGTGCGGGATGTTGGACGCGTTGATCGAGACGAAGCACCTGTCGATGGTCGCCTCCGTCATGTTGGCCACGGTGAGTGGTGGCCTTCGCACTGATCCCCATCATCTGTGAGAAGATGTGCTTCCAAAAGACAGGCTGGTAGTGGTACCGCTCGGCGGTGGGGTCCGCGGTGGGGCGAAGCAGGCTCTTCGGCGGCGTCTGGGCGATATTGAAGTCACCAATCATGCAGTAGTCGTGGTTGTCTGGGTGGAGGGCTGAGCGTTGAGCAGCTGCTTGCCAGAAGCACTGACGGTCAGAACCGCTGAGGTCGTAGTTGTGAATGTTGAAGATTGTTGTCTCGTGCTGTCTTGTCCCGTCCTGAATGCGTAGTTCGCCAATGCGCCCAGGGACGATCGCGCGAAATGAACGTAGAGGTCGTCGATCACGTGGCAGTTGGAGTTCAGCTCGGTCAAAGGGAACCAGGAGAGCGATTCCGCCTGCGGTCCCCGAGGATTGGCCGTCAGTCACTAGCGCTGGGTGGAAGGCGATGTACTTGTGGTCGGAGCCCGCGGCCAGGAGGTCCATGTCGGTGCTGTTGCCGTGCGTCTCTTGGATGGCGATGGCCGCTCGTTGCCGCATGTAACGGAGCAACAACTGTCGCGTGAGGGCCCGCCTTGTTGCCGATCTGCCATTGAGCGCCTGCGCATTCCACGAGACCAAGTTGAGGCCGTCGGCGCGTGGCTTCGCGAACCACGGCGACCATCGCATGCTAAAGCCACCGTACTGCCTCCAGTGGGTTGGCGAATGCGGCGGCCAGCGCGGTGGCCAATGGCGCATGCTCGGTGATAGGGATGCCAGCGGGGGCAGCAGCGTCGGACCAGCGGACCTGGGTGGCTGCATCAGGAGCGGCGCCAGCTGTGACCTGGACGATGGGAGCACCGTCGACGGACAGGAAGCCTCCAGCGCGGTGAACCCGAGTCTCGAGCGTGGGGAACTTGTCATTGATGAGCTTGTTGAGCTTGTTTAGTTGAACTTCTTGGCGGACCATGCGTGGCGACTTGTCCGCGGAGACGTAGAGGGCAGCGAGTCCAGAGTCCGATTCCACCTGGAAGCGTCGCCATTCACGACCTTGCCGAAGTGCGCGAAGTAGAGCTTGTGCTCGCGGAAGAGCAATCGAGTTGCCGCCAGTGAGTGTGAATGAAATTATCCGTGCTGGGCCCTCTGAGTTGATGCGGAGCGCATTGATGTCCACGTCGGCGGCTTCGAACCAGGAGGCGAGCGCAGTCTTGAGCGAGGCGACGGAGAATTCTGAGGCAGCCCCACACCAGAAGGTTGCAGCATTCGGTGGGCGGCCCCAGGCACCCCTGGCGTCCAAATCCATGGCTGGGTGGAGAGCTTCGGCATGACGAAGAGCTTGCTGTAGAGCGTCCACGCTTGCCTTGAGTTCGCCTTAGAGGCGTTCAGCACGGTCAGCACGGCCTTTGAGTTCGGTAATATCCCTCTCGGCAGACTCCTGGCGGTTGCTGAGCTGTTCCGTGAGCTTCGTGATGTTGGCCAGGAACTCAGCTTGCGCAGCAGCTGCAACTTGTTTGGATGGGGCTTCGAAGGCGGCGGCGGTTTTGTCGACCTGGGTCTGGAGGAGATCGGTGAGCACCTTCCTCTGGTGTGCGGGGAGGTCGATCGCGGCAAGCTTCTGAGCTCCAGCGGCCCAGGGGTCGGCAGCCGCAGTGTCCTTGCCCTTGTCCTTGTCGGTGTAGTCGGCCCAGGAGTCGGCGGAGCTGGCGACACCAGGCACACCCATCGCGAGGCTATCGTGCGCGGGGCCAGCGCTGGCGGCGAGAGATATGTAAGCTGCGCCTCAGCAGCGAAGGAAATGGAAATGCTCAACGCCGCGGGCACGGCGAAGGCGGCAAGCAGCGGTCCTAGCAGTCCCCGGACCAGGGGTCTCCGTGCTCTGCCACGGGGCACAAACATCTTGAGCCAAAATGGCTACGGAGGAGGAGGAGGAGGTGGACGACGACGACGAGGACGAGGACAAGGAGGAGGCGGACAATGAGGAGAAAGGAAAAGGAGGAGGAAGAGGAGGAGGAGGAGGAGCCCAGCGTAGAGGGGGGAAGAGGAGGAGGAGGAGGAGGAGGAGGAGGAGGAGGAGGAGGAGAAGGGGGAGGAGCGCAGGATGAAATGGGCTTCCGACGCCCCAAGATGGTTCCACTATGGCCCAAGAGGGCCCATAAGGGCTCCAAGACTGCCCCAAGAGCACCCGAAGGCGCCCCACGAGCGCCCCACGAAGCGATTCTAAGGGCCCCGAACCAAGGATCCCCCTTTTATGGTCGATGGCCTCCAAGATGGCCCAAAGAGGGCCGCCAAGGCCCCCAAGAGGGCCCCAAAAGAGAGCCCTGACAGGGGGCCCAGCGGGCCCAGGGCCTCCAAAACTGCCGAGGGGCCCGAGATGGCCCAGGCAGGCTGCCAAGAGGCGCCCAGGTCGAGAGGACGCCTGGGGGCCCGCCCGGGCGGATCCCGATCCTCGGCCCGGCGACGTCCCCTCCCTCTTTTCTCCACTGCTCCCGCGAGAGAGCCCAACGGGGGCACCGAGAAGCGGCTGGGCCAGCGTGCAAGACCGGGAAGGGGGCAGGGAGGGCGGCCGCCGCGGAGGGGGGGGGGAGAAGAGGCCACCCACTGCGTGCGCCTGCGCGTCCCTGGCAGGTGCAGCTCACCTGGGCCTCGCTGCTGGACGGGCTACGAGGAGAACTAATTGCCTAGCGCGCGCAGGCAGGCAGGCATCAGCAGAACCTACCGCCGGGGGAAGCTGCTGCTCCGAGGGCAGAGGCTGCAGCCGCCGAGGGAAGCGAGGCAGCGCCGTGGGCGGAGGGGCTGGTGGGGCTACGCGAACCGTCAGGCATGGTGGTGGCCCTGGGGCCCGAGAACCGCTTGCAGACGCCGAGATGGAGGAAAAGAACGCCAGGATTGAACACCCTCCGAAAAATACTCGACGCGGAGATCCCCAAATGTGTATCTCGTTTACTGGCGCTTCCCGCTATCGGCGACTGAATGTGAGAGAGCCTTAGCCTGCTACATCGCGGTGGGGGCTCTAAATGAAGTGGAACCGGAAGCGCAAAACAAGCGCCTGGCTCGAGACATCCCCACAATCTGGCAAAAAAACAGGCCCACGATGCACCGCCTGCGCCAGAAACATCCGCAGAATCTGGCCGCCAACGGGCCAGGAGCAGGAGGAGGAGCAGGAGGAAGAGGAGGAGGAGGAGGAGGAGGAGGAGGAGGAGGAGTCTGCTCTGGGGGCGAAGGAGTCCGAGCAGCAGAACGGGCGCCTCGCCAAAGACATCCCCACAGTATGGCCACGAGCGGGCACACGTGTCCCCGCCCCTGGCGGTTCCCCCCCTGCGGTGCCCAAGCGGTATGCCTGCTATATGCCAGTGATCCTCGGAGGCCCGTGGGTCGAGCATGAGCGGGTCTGGGTGTGCGTGTGTGTGTGTGACGGTGTGAGGTGTAGGTAAGTCCGAGGGTGAGTCTGAGTGTGCGTGGGTCTGAGTGTGAATGTTCGAAGTGTGACTGGAATGCGTGTACGAGTGTGCGCATCATCTGGCTGTGTATGAGTTGATATGAGCATGAATGGTCGGTGAATGAGTGAGTATGGGTATGAGTGAGTCTGAGTGTCAGTGTATCTGATTGTGTGAGGTCGATGTGCGAGTAATCTGAGTACGAGTGAGTCTGAGTGTGAGTGAGTCTGAGTGCGAGTGAGGAGAGGGAGGAGAAGGAGGAGGAGGAGGAGGACGACGACAAGGAGGAGCAGGAGGGGCAGCGAGGAGCGGGAGTGGGAGGCGGAGGCAGAACTATAGGGGAGAGAGAGAGAGAGAGACAGAGAGAAGGGAACAAAAAAAAAGATTAACAACAACAACAGAAAAAAACAAGTCTGATGGGGGGAAGGAGGGAGGGAGGACGCGGGGAGGGAGGTACCCCCACCCCCACGTCCCATGGGCAACGGCCGTTGCTCTAAGTGCACCCTGCCCCGGGGGTCGCCTCCTGCGCGCCTCATCGTCGTCGGCCGCCTCCCGGGGCGGGGGGGGGCGCACCGCTGTCCCAGACTCGTCGACGGCTTGACGACTCCTGCTGTCCCTCGTCTCGCCCTAGATATTGCACGATGCCTCCAGATTCATCTGCATATCTCTGGACTTACCGGTTCATCTGGGTGCACAGCGCTTCACACATCGATTCACCTCGGTCTACCAGGCCGTTTCCCCGCAGGTCGCTTGGAGAAGGGTCTCCAAGCCCTTGGGGGACGGACGCACCAGGGTTAAGTCGGGCCTGTCCCTCTACAGGAGGAATATTCAAAGAAAATCAAAAAATAATATGGGGACGATTTGGTGTAACATCTTTGGATATTTTCCAACGTTTGTTGGCCATTCCATATTCTTCGTCCAAAATCTCCCTGTAGGGGGACAGGCCCGACCCAACACCAGGGCCCGAGTGCGGGCCGGCGCCCTGCTGCGCCCTGCGGCCCTGTTGCCGGGAATTCAAATGCAAAGGATGGCCTACAGGACCTCCTCCTCCTCCTCCTCCTCCTCCTCCTCCTCCACCACCTTCTGGGCGTCGAGAAAAAGTCACGACGGGCTGTTTCTGACCGCGGCTGGGGCCTTCGGGGAGTCGCCTTCGGGCCCTAGGGCACTCACAAAAACAGCCTGGGACTACCAGAAAAGGTTATTCTAGGAATGGAGCCGAGAGCTCTAGGACCACGCCGTGAAAAACTGCGACATCGAACGTCTGTTAGGGAACAGAGTGCACCAGCGCTGCTGCAGGCCCAAGCGTCCCACGCTTGCAGAGCTTACGCCTGACATCTCCGCCTGTGCATTTGCGAGGCGCGGCTGGTGTTAGTTCGGGCATATCCTCCTTAGGGGGGATTTTGGACGAACAAATTTGAACTGTCAGAAGAAATTCCCAAAATAGCAAAAACAAAATAATCGAAAATCGTCCCCATACTATTCTTTGACCATTTGGGAATATTCCTCCTGTAGAGGAGCAGGCCCGACTTAAGTTAAGGCTGGTGGCAAGAGCACGATGGGCAGGACGCGACGTGTCGAGCTGCTCGCCGACTACGCACTGATGCGTCAGCCTGTTCGCGAACGACGGACAGCAATGTGACGTCGCAGTTCCACAGTTTTTCACTGCTACAGGGGGTGAAGGCTGAGGGTCCGGGGGGACGAAAGGGGTAGAGAATCAGCTCACGTAGCTGATTTTCCCAGTGCCTCCCGGCGCCAGGAGGCGCCCACGTATCGAGGAATGGGCCCGGCGGCGGGGCCGAAACCAGCTGCATGCAGCAGATTTCGTAACCCCCCCTTTCCCTATCCCCCCCTCTCGTTCGGCCCGAGAGGACAGCGGACCCTGAGCCAAGATTTCGATTCGCCACCGTACAGGATACCTCTTAACTGTCTGTTCGGAATTATGTGGTTTCCCCTTAGCTGTCTGTGAAGAAGTCTGTGGTTTCCCATGGCGACCCCCCTTCCCAGAACAATCCAGTCGGGGACCACCCACACTCCATACCTTCTGATTCCTGGCGCCTTTCGGCACGAAAGAAGCCCCTAGACAGCCCAGGACCGCTCCAGAGGGCCCCAAGAAGCCCCCATGACGACCCAACCAATCAACCCCCAAGGAGGCCAAGACCGTCTGGAGAGGGCTCCAAGACTGCCCCAAGACCGGGCCAGAGAGCCCCAAGTTGGCTCTACCGAGTCTCTTCGTGAGAGCTGGGTAGAACCATCGCGCCCAGGTTCGCTCCAAGATGCAACAGGGCCCCCAGAAGCCTTCCAGAAGTTCCAAGGAGGCCTCATAGAGAAGCAAGCAGCTAGATCAACATGAACTGTCGGAGGTGCGCTCGGAGTTCTTGAATCGACGCTGCACCTCCACCGGAGCGCGAAACGCGTCATCATGGGGCCCGGGGCCCAGCCTGTTCGGGAAAGATCGGCAGAACTGTTCTCTGATGTTTGCCTGTTTCGCTGGGCTTCCCCGGTGCCGCCAAGAACGAAGGGGCCCCAGGACACACAAATAAATACACACAAATAAAAATATTCCCCATATGTTCGCATGTTTTATGGGTTTTTGTCATCCCCCCACTTCCTATATTTTCCCATATTTTCCTGGGAGTCGACGATTCATTGTGTCTGTGTGTTTTCCCCCTCCTGAAAGAACAGGTACGCGTCGCAGAGAGCACGGCCACGCCGTGCCGCCCAAGGTTGGCACGGGTGCCTCAAGCCCTAGGGCGACGAGGTCTGCACACCTCCACCGCCGCCGGCCAGGCTCATCCTGGGCCCAGGAGCAGTGTATATTTACCAGCCTCGAACGTATCCCTATCCCTAAGATTGACACGCCAAAAGGCGATGACAATCTTAGGGATTCGCCCACAAAAAATAAGGGAATCCCTAAGATTGGCATCGTGATGAGGAGGTGCCCAGCATAGGGATAGGGATATGTTCCAGGCTGGTAATATATGCCTCCCTGGTCAAGTCAGGGGGGACGTGTACACCGCTCCTGGGCCCAGGAGGGGCCTGGCCAGCGGCGGTGGATGTGTATGGATCTCGTCGCCCTACAGCCCCCGCATTGGGAAGCAAGCTGTGCCTCGCCAGAGCCAACTTTGTTTTCCACCACAACGCATCGCCACTCAGCACGGTCAGCCCTGGCTTTGGAAGGTATTCGACAGACCCTGCAGACCAAGAAGGTACAAGGCCTCTACACAGCTAGCAAGCTGCCTACATCATCAAGGAACGGAAGGACAACAGAAGAAGGAAAAGGCAGAACAGGAACAGAAGGAAGAGGCAGAACAGGAAGAGGCACCGCCCAAACCAACTTATGTTCGTCCCAACTAGCACCGGAGAAGATCGCAGCAACTCTGTAGCGCAAGGCGCGCATCCGCGGGGCCGTCAGGTAAAGTAACGCTTGCTGTTGTTCCACGTGCCTCGAGCGCGACGGGCGCTCGCAGGCGCGCCCAGCCGCGTCAGCAGCAGCAGCAGCAGCAGTTTGAGCACCGCGGCACATCAGCAGCAGCAAGCAAGCATCAGCAGCAAACAAAAGGCCAAGCAACCCTGGATGCACTGACCGACCACGTGGCTGAGAGTGGCCAGCAAGGCCAAGAGCACCGAGGGGAAACGGCTCAAGGGGGGAAACATCGAGCTGCAATCGGCGATACATCGCCGATAAGGGCCTGATAGCCTACCCCGCCCAGGAACGTGCGGATTCGCGATGAGGCGCCTACTACCGATCTATCGGCGATGTATCGCCCTTTCCAGCTCGATGTGCCCACCCCCTGAGCCTACGGTCGGGAACTTTTACTTGGCGTGTCGCGGCGGCGGCCCCGGCGACACGCCATGCCCTGCAAACGGATAACGTATCGCTCCGCTCCGCTCCGCGGAGACGGGGGGCTGGGAAAGGCTCGGGACGTTGACGCTTGGGCACTGGGGCGTGGATAGCGTGTCGCGCCGAAGCGTGGTGGGCCACAACTGGCGGAGCGACACGCTAAGCCAAAATTCCTGACCGCATCCCTCAATTTTCGGACGGCTTTGACATCCTATCAGCCAGCGTTGACTCCAAATAGATAGGAGGGAAGGAGAAGGACGAGAGGTGGATGGGAGGAGGACGAAAGGAGGACGGGAGCAGGACGGGAGGAGCAAAATCAAGCAAGCGCAAGCAAGCAAGCGGAAGCAAACAAGCACAAGCGATCAATAACAAGCAAGCAAGAGCCAGCGACCAAGTGCAAGCAAGCAAGCAAAGGCAAGCACGAGCAAGCAAGCGATAGCAAGCACGCAAGAGCAAGCAAGCAAAAGCACGCAGCAGCAAGCAAGGGCAAGCGACTCATAGGAATCCATAGGATTCGCCATTGGAAATAGCTGGGGGGGCCATTGGAAATAAGGGGGGCATTGACAAAAGGGGGAAGGGGAGGGGGGTGCCATTGGAAATAAGAGGGGGAGGCATAGGCATAGGCATAGCCATAGGAATTACGGGGGAGGACATAGGAATTTGGGAAGGGGGGGCAACGGACCAATTAGTAGGGTTAGATTCAGAACTCCTGTAGAGCAAGCCTATTTGGATAATGACTCGGGTCTCCAGCGGCCATTCCTGACGATCTGGGTACTCCGCGGACGCTCTCGACGAGGCGCAGCTGCTGGAAAGCATCCCGAGGCTGGAAAGCCGCCGAGAACCGACGAGAACGTCTGAAAACCCGAACCTCGAACCTCGAAGGTTCCCCGCCACTGCCCCCGACTGAACCAGCCCCTCCCCGTCGCGGGTCCTGGAGGACCCCACGGGCACCCCGCTGGAGCAGCGGCTAGCTGGCGCGGCGAGCCACGAGGCCGCGCCAGCCGCGGCCGCGCGCCCGCAGGGGCCGGGCCCACGGGCGCAGCGGTGCGCCTCCTTTGGAGGCCTGGACATGGGCACCAACACCAGCACAGGGGGTCTGCCTCCACAGGGGGAAGACGATCCCAGGTGCCGGTATTGGTGGCAATCTCTCGGCCACCGAGGAAGCCCGCAAAGGGCCACCGGCAACGAGATCGGGAGCGCCATCCCTCGTTGAAAGCACGCCACCGGTTCGGGGATGGACAGACCTCCCTTTAGTAAAACGTGGTTTAGTGAAAACGACCTCGGGCCCAAACCTGGCGGGCGCAGGCCTGGAAAATAACGGCCGCGGCGCCCTCTCGAGAACCGAAAACGGACAATTCACTAATCGACGTGTCACTGTTGGGGGTTCTGTCCGCCCCCGACCGGTATTGGTGGTGGTGTCAACCTCCAGGGCTCCGATCCTTGGAACCGCCACGCGCCGCGCCGCTTCTTCGCAGCGCTGGCGGGCGCGAGCGCGACTGCCGGGCCGACGGGCCGCGCCGGACACACTGGGCGCACCAGAGCGGCGGACGAAGGATTGCAAAAAAAAACGAAGGATTGCAAAAAACGAAGGATTGCAAAAAAAAAAAAACCGAAGGATTGCAAAAAAAAACGTCCCGAAATTGCAATCCGGCGTAGAAGTGGCCGCGGAGGAGGGGGGGAGGAGGCCCGGACCGCCGAGAATCGACGGAGACCGAGCCGCGCGAAAAGCACGACGGACTGCTTTTGACTATCTTCGGCCTCCGGAGGCCCTCCTCCTCCGCTATTTCCGCTATTTGACGCGCCGTAAGGGTCACTGCCCTGAAGCGCAGCGCCCTCCTCCTCCTCATCATCCTCCTCCGGCCCTCCTCCTCATCCTCCTCCGGCCCTCCTCCTCCGGCCCTCCTCCTCCGTCTCCTCCTCCTCCTCCTCCGGCCCTCCTCCTCCTCCTCATCCTCCTCCTCCTCCTTCATCATCCCGTTCCCTTATCAATCACTCCTCCCTGTCGCACCCCGCGAAGTCTCGGCAGGACGGGCCGGGCGTTTCGCCTAAGACTTCCGCATCACGTATGATCCTGATGTTCATAATGCGCGGCAGCTTCACAAAAGGAGGGCGGGTGGTTTCTTAAACGGTGTCCCTCGCCCCCCGCACCGCGCACGTTCTGCTTAACGTGTTGAAGCTTTTTCGAAGGTGAACGGCGGTCAATCTTCAACATGTGGGTGGCTCTTGCCCCCTACCACGCACACTCTAGTTCAAAGTTTAACACCGTTTCACGGATGGAGAGGGGCTCCTTTTCAAAATGTGGCTCTCGCCGCGGCGCGGCGCCCATTCGTTCTAAAAGTTGCAGCAAAAGTTCCAAGGACACGCATTGTTGAAATCCCACAAACTGCGTTCGGGCACGCTAAAAGATTGGCACGACGCGCTAAGTATGTTGATTAGCGGTGTTGAGCACCCAGGGGTGGTGTTCAGGCGCGATTTAATATTGTCAGCACGCAACAGTCACGGCGATTCGCGGCGTTGAAGTCTCAAGAACGGTGTGATTGCACGATGGAAGATTATTGGACGGCTTTCTTCCAACGGGGCACTTCCCGCAATGAAAACCATGTTTTGTAGGGAACTTCGAGGAGGGAACTTGGAGGCAGGGTGTATTGCAACATCGTTGATGCATCTTGGCTTTACACTGGTCCTCATCCTCACCCCCCTCTCCTCCTCGGCGGCCTGGTGGAACAGGGCCGACAAAGTCAGTTGTCAGAAGTGTGGGGTTGCCAAGGCAGCCGCATTCAAAGGCCCACGGGCCAAGCAGGTGGAGTATAGTAAATACTCGTCAGGTGGAGGTGTACAGGCCCCGCCGTGGCAGATGGGTAAGTTGGCAGAGTTGGACAAGCAGCTTGAGCTCACGCGAAAGCAGCTCGACAACGCCAAACGAAACGAGAGAGAAGTGGTTGTGGAAAGTACATAGAGGTCGATTCGGGTGAGATGCATCCACTATTCAGATTTAAGGCAAGGTTGAAGGAGATCGATAATGTCTTGCGGGTCATCAAAGATCGCAGAGAGTTTGACAGCTGAAGAGAATAAGTTGCATGCGGAGCTCGAGTCGTCGAAGCCAGTCCCAGCGCAGCCTGAAGCTTGCAGCAACCTCCCTGGGTCCAGCCAGTCTGATGCAAGCCACTCCACGACCTCAACTGACGGTCAGACCACCGGAGGTATCTTGGGCAGCAAGCACGGGGCTCATCTCATATCTTCGAGCGAGGCCAAGGGCTAGCGGCGCGCACGAGGGTGCCGAGCGAGGGGTGGAGGCCTTCTTGGAGGGCCCCCCTCCGCCTCTTAGAACGGGTGGAGCGTATGGTTTCCGAGGAAACGGCCCCCTCTCAGAGGGCCCCTACCTTCCCACAAGGCCAAGCCCCCCCCGCCCTGCCCCCGACCAAACCCCACCCTAAAACTGGTCCCCAGACCCCCCTCCCGTGGCCCGTCCTGGCAAGTCCCCCCGAGCTGCGCCCAGCGCCGGCGACGAGAACCTCTGGAAACACCCAGACGGCGACGTCGAAGCCGAGGCCCTCGTCGCCGTCGCGCGCGGCGGCGGCAGCACGGCGCCCGCCCCGGGATGCCACTCGGCCGCGCGTGGTCCGCGCGAGCGCGCAGCGGGGCCGGGCCTTCCGCGCCTCCTCGTCCTCCTTCGCCCGCCTCGCTCGCTCCTCGGCCCTCCTCGCCTGGGCGGGGCCGTCGTCGTCCTCGGCCCTCCGCGTCCACGTCTTCGTCCCGCGCCGTTGCCCTCGCTCCCGTCCACGCCCTCGTCGTCCTCGCTGACCCGCCTCGCTCGCTCGCTCGGCCCTCCTCTCGCCTGGGCGGGGCCGCTGCTGGGTCTCGCCCCCCAGCCTTCGAGGATCGCGGGAGGGGAGTTTTCGGACGTCTTCGGCCGGCTTCGTGGAAGTCTTCGGCCCTTGATGGGCCTCCAGAGGCGAGGCGAGGGTTCTCCACAACCAGAACGATCACCGTACGAGTAGGCGAGACTATGTACAATCACGAAGCGCTTGAAAACGACACCTTCCAGGTTCATGCAAGTCATTTCACAACCAGAGGGCCTACATCACAACCACGAAGGAGCCCTCTGTACCACCAAGAAGGGGCTCTTCACAAACAGACGGACCACTATAACACCAGACCAGCCCTTGACGTCCCGCAGAGGTTCTGGACACACCTCTACTTATGACGCCAGGGGCCCATTGGACGATCAGCAGCTGCTCTTGGGCGATCTCCAGGGGACCTTCGACGATCTCCGGAGGCCCTTGGGCGATCTTCAAAGGCCCTTGGACGATCTCCAGAAGTCCTTGGACGATCTCCAGAGGGACTTCGACGATTTCTGGAGGCTTCTGGACGCCTTGAAGACGCTCTTGGACGCCTTCCAAGCGCCTTTGGACGCCTCCGACAGGCCCTTGGACGATCTCCATCGGACCTTGGATTCCTGGAGGCACTTGGGAGCTCCCGGCGGCCCTTGGACGCCCTCCTGAAGCCCTTGGGCACCCTCCTGAGGCCCTGGACGCACACAAGGGGCC
The DNA here is from genome assembly GCA_963575745.1 of Prorocentrum cordatum. NCBI lineage: Eukaryota > Dinophyceae > Prorocentrales > Prorocentraceae > Prorocentrum > Prorocentrum cordatum. The sequence continues at coordinate 39,826 of CAUYUJ010014952.1, read as the reverse complement.
CAAGGATGCCCTCAAGAGGGCATGGGGCGCCCTCCAGCAGAGTCTGGACAGGAGGGCACCATCCGTCGCCACTCGTCATCGTCGTTCCCGGAGGACCGAGGGAGAAGGACTTGTTTTCACATCCACTGCAGCCACTGCAGAGCGTCTCGCGGAGCAGTCCGCGGGAAGCCAGGGCTGGACCTGACGAGCCCCAGACCCCCCAGCCGCGAGGAGGACCAGGTGGAGCGCCGACGGCACCGCGACGGAGCACCTCCCCGAACTCCACGGCAGGGCCGAAGAACTGCCGCGGCCCGCCTGCGGGGATGCTCCCGAGCACCGTCCGAGCCCGCTCCCGCACGTCCAGCACCGCCGCGCCGACGCGGAGCAGCCGACGAGGCCCGACATCCGCCAGCGAGAGATCAGCCCGCTGGCGCACGTCGAGGCCAGCCCCGAGCCCGAGCGACAAGGCGCGGCCGCCGCCGAGGCCGCGGGGAGAGCAGCGGGCGCCGCCGAGGCCGACACCCACCGCGAGCCTCAGCTTCCGCCGCCGCCCCACGGGCTGAGGGGCAACGACAGGGGGGGACTGGCATAGGGGGGGATGCATCGACCAGGAATCGGCGATACATCGCCGATGGATCGGCGATCAGCCTCCGATAGTGGACCCGCACCCTCCTGGACAGGCTAGGGGCTATCGGGCCCCGATCGGCGATCCATGGGCGATTCGGGGACGATGCATCCGCCCTCATGCCCATCCCCCCCCTATCGTTGTCGCTGACGGGCGCGCGGTGGCCCTGCCTCGGCGCCGCCAGCGACGGCGCCGCCGGGCGGGTGCGCCTGGGCGACGGCCCAGCTCGTCGTCGCCCTCGGCGCCCGAGGCCGCAGCAGCCCCGCCACTGGCGTCGCCACCGCCACGGGCCGACCTGCGCGCCTCCGCCTCCCGCAGGCGGCGCCGCCACCGCCGCCGCGGCCTCGGAGCGCGGCGGGCGAGAGCCCTTCGGCCGCAGCAGCACCGTCAGCAGCAGGCCGCGCAGGCCGCTCGGCGATCGCCCACGGCGATGCCGACGAGGCACAGCGCGCCACAGCAGCGACAGTACGCCGCGCGGCGCTCCAGCGAGGACTGCGCCGCGGACAGCCGCCTCCACCGAGGAGGCTGCATCGGGCGCAGTCGAAGCTCCTCTGGGCCGCGCCATGCCGATCGCGGACCGGATCGGCCATCCCCGAAAGCAAGGCGCATGACCCTGAAGGCAAGGGGGGCGCGAGGGCGCCCAGGGCGCCCGCCGTGCGACCTCGTCTTGCCCCCCGAACCCGAACCAGGGGGGGCAAGGAAAGAAGCACGGTGAAAACCTAGCGAAGCGCGGGCACCTCCCGAGGGCACAGCGGCAGTGGCACCCGTGCCCTGCACAAAAGGAGGCCGGCCGGCGGGCCAGCCGCCGGCGCGGCCGGAGGGCACAGTGCCGCCACGCCCCGTGCAGAGGCCACGGAGCAGATGCGGGCACCTCCCGCGTGGTCCCAGCTGTCGCTCCTTGGCATCCCTGCTCTGCCGTGCCTCCTCTAGGAAGGCACCAACTATACACCAACACCGATCCTGGCCAGGATCACCCTGGGCCAAGATCGGTGTTGGTGTATAGTTGGTGCCCTCCGACTCCCCCTCCCCCTCCTCCCACTCGAAGCTCGAAGCCAAAGGCAGTGCCACCACGCCCTACTCACACGGAGAAGCGGCGTGAAGGCGCCGAAGGCGGCCTGCCGCGCCCCTCAAGCAGGGCGGACTGCGAGCCAGCTCCAGGCAGACCCCGTGACAACAGAGAGGGGAACGGGAGCGCAAGACACGCGTGAGGCACCAGAGGCCATCCACCAACCAAGCGAAAGATGATCGCAAGACATACGGGAGGCTCAAGGGGCCGTCGACGAAACAAACGGTAGACGTTCGCCCTCGGCGCGAATACGGCGCCAGAAAAAGCACCAGCCTGCGACCCCAGCGGGGACGTGAACCGCGGCAACATTGGGATCCCCGAAGGCAAGGGAGGGACCCAGTCCCACCACGGCCTGCCCCCCTCCCCCGGGGGAGGCTCCCCCCAAACCCTGAAAAAGGGCGCCCAACCTCCGCCAGTCCTTGGAGGGCTCACCCGGGTACTTCTGCCCCGCCCATCTGGCGGCACCGGCCATCCCGTCAGCCTCCAGCCGACGGGGGCTGGCAATCCTCATCTCACCTGCGAAGGAGAAGGAGAGCGGGGCCGAACGACCGCTTGAGCCAAAATGGCTAATTACGGACGCGGAGGGAGGAGGAGGAGGAGGAGGAGGAGGAGGAGGAGGAGGAGGAGGAGGAGTAGGAGGAGGAGGAGGAGGGGGACCAGAGTAAACCCAAGATGCATCAACGATGCTGCAATACACCCTCCCGTCCCACGTCCCCTCCTCAGAAGTCCCTACAGACCTCCCTTTCCAATCCAACTGTGGACCATGCGTGCGAGACTCCCACATTGGAAAGAAACCCACTGCAATGCATCCTTTCAACGCTTGAGACGACATGCGAAAATGTATGATCATACAGTTCGGCGAGGCGTTTTTTACGCAGCGAGGTGTCCAGCGAGGTGTCCAGAGAGCTCCCCTCTTTTTAACAGGACCGCCCCACCTGCGTAACTCGTGCACGCAAAGTTTTACTGCTGGCTACGACAGTCGACTAGGTCCCAAGCAAGAGCCCCACAATGGAAAGAAGCCGCCCCCCCCCCTCGTGCAGCTGAACCAGGTGTTGAGAATCCTGGCTCGCACCTGAAGAAATACGAAGGGAGGGCCCGATGTTGAAAAGAACCGCCCTTCATCCGCGCGGCTGTTGCATGGGTTCAAGCGTGCGGTCTTGCCATGTCGAGGAAGCTCGGGCGACACCCGAGCTTCGAGAAGGAACCACCCGCCATCCCCCTGTGGATGCTGCAAACTGTAAGGCGAACGCGCGCGGCGCTGCGGCGAGAGCCCCGCTTGGAAAAAAACAAAAAAACAAAAAACAAAAAAAAAAAAAAAAAAAAAAAAAAAGCCGCCAATCCGTGAAGCTGGTGCGAACCACGGGGAGGGCATTGGATCAGGAAGCACTGTACGAGGAGTCCAAGGTCTGGAAGCCGGTGGGAGCCCGATCGTGAGCTGGCCATGGATATCACTGCCGCCGTCATCAGATTAGGAATCCTCCAGGGTCTGCAGCCTCCTGGGCACCTTCCTTGACCAACGCCCGCACCGTACGAAAACGAGTGTGCACAGCGCGCGAAGTCGAGGGCCCCATGTTGAAAACGAGCCGCCGTTTATCCTTGATACCGTTGCAACATTTGCCGATGCATGTGCGCTGTGATCAAGCGACGAGACCTCCATCTAGGAAATTGCCCCCCCTACATCCTTGAGGTGGCTGCACGCTATTATGTCGCATGCGCGGCTAAGGCGAGAACTCAATCTTGAAAATGGCCCGCCCTGCGTCTTGGAAACTGCTGTGAATCCAAAGCTTCACGATCATACACGGTGGGGAAACTTCAGCCCAAACGCCACGCCCACCTTACCGATACGTTTGAGGGTGCGACCGGGAAGAGCTACGCATGAGGAAGAGGGGCGGAGAAGCGAAAGAGGCCCAGAAGCTTGCCGAACAGAGTCCCAAGAGGCACTCAAGAGGCCTCCAAGAGGCCACATACATGTTACAGGTTCGCGAAGTACGTAACACCCCGCAGTTGCGAATAAGAGTGGGGGGCCCCTGTGGGGGGGGCTGCGAGGACGTCCTCAATCTGCGAGGCTCTGGAGAAGCCCGCCGCAGGCGCCAAACTTTTCCGAATTATGCGCGCCGATTTTTTCGCTAAAGCATTGTGGGTGGATCGCGGGGTGGGTCGCGGGTGGGTCGCGGGTGCGTCGCGGGCCGGGTCACGGGTGGGTCGCGGGTGCGTCCCCTATGGGTCGCGGGTGGGTCGCGGGTGGGTCGCAGGGTGGGTCGCGGGTGGGTCGCGGGTGGGTCGCGGTCGCGGGGTGGTCGCGGGGTGGGTCGCGGGTGGGTCGCGGGGGGGTCGCAGGGTGGGTCACGGATGGGTCACGGGGTGGGTCGCGGGGTGGGTCGCGGGGTGGGTCGCGGGTGGGTCGTGGGCGGGTCACGGGGTGGGTCGAGGGTGGATCGCGGGTGGGTCGCGGGGTGGGTCGCGGGGTGGGTCACGGGGTGGGTCGCGGGGTGGGTCGCGGGGTGGGTCGCAGGTGGATCGCGGGTGGGGTCGCAGGGGGGACAACGACAACAAACAACAACAACAACAACAACAACAACAACAACAACAACAACAACAACAACAACAACAACAACAACAACAACAACAACAACAACAACAACAACAACAACAACAACAACAACAACAACAACAAAAAACAACAACAAAAAACAACAACAACAACAGCAACGACGACAACAACGACAATAACAACAACGACAACAACAACAACAACAACAACAACAACAATTACAACCATAACAACAACAACAACAACAACAACAGCAGCAGCAGCAACAACAACAATACTTTTAAGACTGTTCGCCCTTATATGCTTGAGTGTCCAATAACTCGTATTTCCCGAACCCTCGATACCCGCCCTCTTCGTCTTCGATCGAACCCCTTTTGGGGGGTATACCTTTCTTCCCTGCAGGCCGAGCCCCGGCAAGCGGCCGGGCGGCCGCGGACCGTCGGCCTGGCCAGCGGCAGCGCTGATCGGCGGGGCGGCCGCGGACCGTCGACCCGACCCGAAGAGGGACGGACAGGGGACCGACGACGACGACGACGACGACGACGACGACGACGACGACGACGACGTCGAAGACGACGGCGACGACGACGACGGCGACGACGAGCGAAAGCGAGAGCGAGAGAGAACGACAGCAGGGCCACGAAGGGCACGAAGTAGGCCACGAAGGGCGACAGCGGGGACACAAAGGGAATGCGTGAGCGCGAACGATCGGGGGCCACGAAGTGCAGATAATGCGGGACCACAGAAGGCAACTATGGGGCCACTGAGGGTAGCAACTGGGCCACGTAGGACAGTGAGGGGGACACAAATGGCGACAGCGGGGCCACGAAGGGCATGCACATGGGGCCAGAATGGGCGCGACTCCTGGGTGCCTGGGTGTTGGGAGCGCGGCGCTTGGGCAAATTGCAAGAAATTCCAACGCAAGGCCATTCTTCAGGAAGTTGCAAGCAAGTCTCCAGCGAGAGCGCGACTCCAGAGCGCCGGGAGAGCGATTCCTGAATAAATTGTAAAAAAGTCCCAAGCGAGAGCGCGATTCCAGAATAAAATGCGAGGAAGTCTCGGGCGGGAGCGGGGGTCCTGGCTAAATTGTAAGGAAGTCTCAGGCGGGAGCCGTTGTTGTTGTAACCCGGGGCCCAGGGGGCCAGTTTGACCAGGAAGACTTTTCCCTGTCAAAAAACAGGGTGCTAGCGTCGAGGGGCACTTTGATTGAGAAAAACAGTATGCACCGGTGGGGGGGGTCAACAATAATTATTCTTCAGAAATGAGAATTCAACAACAACAACAACAACAACAACAACAACAACAACAACAACAGCAACAACAACAACAACAACAACAACAACAAATCAACAACAACAACAACAACAACAACAACAACAACAACAACAACAACAACAACAACAAACAACAACAACAACAACAACAACAATCATTTTACCCGAACGCTCAGTGTTCTCCCCAGTGCCAGGGTTTTCTTGCGACACCAGCCAATACCCCCACTTCGTGGGGGGGCCGTTCAAGCTCTACCAAATATCCAAACGACTCTTCGAGACCACCCACACCCAGCTTCCCGCCCTATGACGTTGGGACACTTCACTTCGTGGCGTGCGGACGACCCTGGCTACTACACTGGCGTGTAGCACACCCAGAACGCAAAGTCTGTCAGATGATACTTCTTCTGGTAGGTGGCTTGGATACTGGTGAGTAATGACATGGACCAAGACTGTCGCTGAAATACCTCCTGGCACTTTAACATGACATACGCAGCAACAAGACAAGCGTCCGCCGCCATTTTCGGGAATACGATGCAACGGTCAACTGACGCCACGCTGCAAGCTCTCGCATACCAGCCTTGCTCTTTGTCGGAGATACACGCGTGCGCAGTCTTCGGCAGCACCTGGCCCTGGAAAGTCTTCTCGTAGGCCTCCACCACAGGACCCGGCACCACATCTTTGTATACGAAGGCATCTGGATACTCGAGTGCCAACCTGGCATGCCGTTCGTGTTCACCAAAAAATACCGACAGATTGTGCAAAGGCACAAACTCTTCCGCCACGCCCAAACGCTGACATAAGGATACACGCACAGCCTCCAAGCCAGAGCTGTCCCGGGCGCGACAGCCAACCGCCCATTTGTGGCCGAGCTTGCTGTCCAGAGAAACCAAGGAACACAAGAACTCCCACTCCTGTTGCTCTAGGTGGTCGCTGGTCCAGTATTCGCCACGTTGCTCGCGATAGCGACGATACGCTACGAGCCGCTGCGTGGTCCTGCAATCCACGAGATACTGCGCCAGTAACTGCTGTTTCACCTCCTCGGCCGAGACGCCCTTCTGCAGCTGCTCCAGGACAAACTCCCCGCATACGTGGCGATGTATGTCCTGAGCATTCTCCAGCAGTGCCAGCTGCTGGGAGGGCGCCTTCAGCCACTTCTCCAGGTTTGAACGATCTGCAAATACCCCGGTCTTCGCGCGATACTTGTCCACCAGCGCTCGCCCCCTCAAGCCTTCAACGTAATACCAGTACTGGAGGTCCCTGCGCGACAACGCGTAGACGGCGCAATTGCCATGTTTGGCAGCGTCTCCGAGTCGATACGTGCCGAGCCACTGTTGACAGGCAGTATAACCCGCCTCATACCCCCAGGCCTTCAGACGCACCTGCATATTCCGGTAATGGAGGTCAAGGCCCAGGTCGGAGACCTCCTCTCGATACCGCTTGCCGCATGCCGCCTCTACAGCATCCCCCGTCAGCAGCTTTATACAAACCACATCTGTGGAGGAAGAAGCTGCCGTGGCCTGCTGCTTCGATACGGGCTCCTCCCAGTCGACCGCGGCAGGCCGTTTGGCCACGCGGGCAGCTCCGGCGGCGGCTGGCCGTTTCAATACCCCGCCTGCGACCTGTGCCGCCGGGCGCTTCAATACACGCTTGGTGACGGCCTGGGCGGATGAAGCCGCCGCCTGCACTGAAGCGCCCACCGACGCATACACATCGCACCACTTTCTCAACACTGAGCGGGACACCAAGACAGCTTTCCGTCGCATACGCAACACGGTATGCAACGTGTGGCACTTCAGCCCTGGATATACAGCGCGCATGTGGTCACCAAGTGCCGCGTTGAGCTTTTCGGCCGTGTCATACTGCAAAGGTCCAGAGTCAGGGTGATACTTCACGTACCATTGCCTCAAAACCATACCGCTGACAGCGACGGGAGGATCGCTCTCCGAGAGAAGCTGCGAGAGGACCTCCGCAGCGGCCTCGTCGGCGAAGCTCTCCCGATACTGATTGAGTCGAAGACGCTCGCCCATACATTCCTCCACAGCTTGGGCAGTGTTCAATGCCCCCTTGGCGCCCCACTCCGTGCTGAGCCACTTCTGGCATACCCTGGCGTTAGCAGATACAGATAAATGTCCCAGGAGCCACTGCTTCAAGACGGCCCCGTCAGTGGTCCCCTCGGGCATGTCTTTGCGAATACGTTCTCCATACCAGGTCTCCAAGTGGCCAGCGTTCTGCACTTGGACAAGCGTGTCTTTGGATGAATACTGCAGTAGCCACGCCGTTGCGACCCTATCTGGCACATACAGTGGTGGATCCAACTGTCGGAGCGCCCGGCATAATTTGAAAGCGGTATTATACTCAATGCCCAGGTGGCGGATGGCAGAGCCGTGCTGCTCCTCCAGCTCCTTGGCGCTAGAAATACTGACCGTGCCAGTCACAACCCGATACTTGGCCCACCAAGTCTTGCACGCCTGGTGACTAGCATTGATACCCTTTGCCCGGAGCGCCTGATGCAAATAATACGCACTCTCGCAGTCGGCCAAGGGAGGCCGCGACAGCTCAGGGCCATACTGCTCGTGAAGGTCTTTCGCCGTCAAAGCCATGATCCAAGAACACAGGCGATACCTTGATCCGAGATGGCTACGGATATGTGCGTCAGCAGTCGGGGGCCTTCCTGGGGCCGCTTGGGGTCCTCTTGGGGAAGGGGGGAAGCCTCCTGGCGCGGTTTGGGGTCCACTTGAGAGCCTTTGGGGGGCTCCTTGGAACCATCTTGGGGCCTCTTGGGGGCTTATTGGACCCTCACGGCGGACTCTTGGGGCCTCTAGAACGCCTCCTGGGGCCATCTTGGGGGTCTCTTGGAGCCACCTTGGAGCCTCTCTGGAACCTCTTGGGGGCCTCTTGGAGTCCTCTTGAAGCCTCTTGGGACCATCTTGGGCGCCTCTTTGGGCCTCATGGACGCCTCTTGGGGCCATCTTGCGCGCCTGTTGGGGCCATCTTGGGTTTTAAAGATTCATCAAGAGACCGCGAATGGATTTCGAGATTTTTCGGATGAGAAAGTAGTGCGTTTTCATATGTTTTCTGAACATCGCATCTTGAAATTATTGAAAACCCATTGTGTTTGGCAGGATTTCGACATGCGCGCGCGGCGGCCGCGCGCATGTGCACTTCGTCTCATTTTTTGCAAGGGATGGTGGCCCTCGCAGGCGCGCAACCGTTGTTGGAGAAGTTCAAAGCACCTGAAGAAGTAGCACGCAAAGACCCTTTTGACAGAAATGTTTAAAAAGTGGTGTGTTTCCTATGAATCCGCAAGAGCGCGCGGAAGGACATTTTGACAATTTTTTCTTAAAAAAACATTGGGTTTTTGATGTTTTTATGTTAAAATCGTTACGAAACCTAAGGTTTTGGAAGGATTTCGTCTTGCGAGCGCGAATGTCCACTTTACCTTATTTTTTGCAAGGGATTCTTGAAATTTGATCAACTAAGAACAAGAATTTTCATTTTCTATTGTTTTTTGCAAGGGAAAACGAGCGTCAACAAAAAACCGGATCCGGGGGTAATCCACTTTTCTGAAGCTTTCGCAGAAAAATGATGAAAATGTAGCTGCGGCCTAGGTTTTGGGCGGGGGGCGTGCACCAGGGGGTCCAACAATAATAATTCTTTAGAAGTAATAGTGTTCAACGACGACGACGACGACAACAACCACGACGACGACGACGACGACGACGACGACGACGACGACGACAACAACAACAACAACAACAACAACAACAACAATAACGACAACGACGACAACAACAACAGCAACAACCACAACAACAACAATAACAACAACAGCAGCAGCAGCAACGACAACAACAGAAACAACAACAACAACAAGAACAACAACAACAACAACAACAACAACAACAGCAGCAGCAACAACAACAACAACAACAACTTCAACAATAACAACAACAGCAACAGCAACAACAACAACAAAAGCAACAACAACAACAACAACAATCATTTTACCCGAACGCGCGGTGTTCTCCCCAGTGCCAGGGTTTTCATACGACACCAGGCAATACCCCCACTTCGTGGGGGGGCATTACAAGCTCTACCAAATATCCAAACGACTCTTCGCGACCACCCAAACCCAGCTTCCCGCCCTATGACGTTGGGACACTTCACTTCGTGGCGTGCGGACGACCGTGGCTACTACACTGGCGTGGGGTACACACCCACAGAACTTGGTCACTTATTCGGGGCGCGCATGTGCCCAGCATGGTGCAATTGTGCCATACAATACATAATACAGAGAGACGAATGTGTCCCGCATGGTATTATTTGACAGGGATGATGGCCCTGGCAGGTGCGCAACCGTTGTCGCAGAAGTTCGAAAAAGTTGCTCGCAAAAGCCCGTTTGACAGAAATGTTTAAAAAGTGTTGGTTTCCTACGAATCCGCAAGAGCGCGCGGGATGAGATTTTGACATTTTTTTGTTGAAAAACCATTGGTTTTTTGATGTTTTTATGTTAAAATCGCTCCGAACACTAAGCTTTTGGAAGGATTTCGTCTTGCGCGCGCGAATGTCCACTTTACCTTATTTTTTGCAAGGGATTCTTGAAATTTGATTATATTAGAACAAGAAATGTCATTTTATAGTGTTTTTTGCAAGGGAAAGCGGGGGGGAACAAAACAACCGGATCTTGATCACATCGAATTACCTGAGGCTTCCTCACGAAAATTATGAAAACGTGGCTGCGGCCTAGGCGCGGCGGGGGGGGCGCGCACCAGGGGGCCCAACAATAATTATTCTTTAGAATTAATAATGTTCAACGACGACGACGACGACGACGACGACGACAACAACAACACAACAAGCAGAATCCTCACCACGGATCCCCACTAGAGCCACGCACCCAGGGACAATGAATGACCGTTCGGCCCCCTCACTCTGATCATGCGCGGCATTCGCAGCCTCACGACGACCCAAAAAAGCTCCCAAGAGCGCTCCAAAACGGCCTGCAAATCGCCAAGAGGGCCCCGGGACAACCCACGAACATCCTAACAAAGCCCTAAGATTCGCAAAGAGGGCCCCCGAAGAGGCCCGAGACGGTCCAAGAAGGCCAGAAGGCAACCCAACAGGGCGCCAGGAGGGCTCCCAAGACGCCAACAGGGCTCGTCGACCTCCAAACGCCAAAATGGCCGCAAGGAGCCCCAAAGACGCCCCGGCAAGCCCGAGAGAGCCCTGGGAAACCCCCAAAACGCCCCCGAAAGCGCCTCACGACAACCCCGAGCACCAAAGCATCGGCCACGCGATGGGATCACAAAAGATCCTCCCTCGGCTACTTCCCCTCCACCTCTTCCTCCTCCTCCTCCTCCTCCTCCTCCTCCTCCTCCTTCTCCTCCTCATCTTCCTCCTCATCCCCATCATGTTTGATCACTCCCTCCCCTCCTCCTCCTCCTCCTCCTCCTCCTCCTCCTCCTCCTCCTCCTCCTCCTCATCCTCCTCCTCTCTCCTCCTTCTCCTCCTCCTCCTCCACCTCCTCCTCCTCCTCCTCCTCATTTTCCTCCTCCTCCTCCTCCTCCTCCTCCTCCCCTCCTCCCTCCTTCTCCTCCTCCTCAGCCATGTTGGATCAAGTCCCTAGCGTATCACTCAGAACTTGACGTTGCGGCAAGGGGGGATTACGGCCCCACAGCTCACAGTAGCATCAGCAGCAAGGCTTCACACTCTATACCGTATCGCCCTTCTCTTCGGTCGGCGCACCCCTTGCTCGCGGATGGTTTCTCGGGGTGCTCGCCCGTGGCGTCAGAAACTGCCACGCCGCTGGGGAGGCACGTACACATATCAGTGGTCCGCGCCGCCGTCTGAGCGTCCTCCTCCCGCCGCGGACCAGGGCTGGTTCACGGCGGCACGGCGCAAACACTTCGTCGCGTGCATCGCCTGCGGCTGCACGAAGAACACCCAGGGCTCCCTCCGCTGCAAGCATTGCGGTTCGCCGCTCCAGAACGGCCAGAAGCCCGAGAAGGACACGGCCGTGGACACGGGCTCCTTCGCCGACGGCGAAGGCAGCGGCAATGGCAAAGGTAAGGGAGCTGCTGCTGCTGCCCCGCCTCCCCTGGAGCCTGGCCCGCTCCCCGCGATTTCGGTGACGAAGGCAACGGAGCTCGCAGCGCTGGCCCAGGCTGCTGGGGACACCGCGGGCGCCCACCGCTACCGCCAGCTTGCGGCGCGGGCGCCCCCGCCACCTGCGGAGCGGGCCCCCTGCGCGACAAGTGGCAGCAGGCCGAGAAGCGCCAGGCCGAGCTGAAGAGCAAGCTGCTGGCGCAGTACACCAAGCTCGAGCGCTGGCGGCTGAGCTGGGCCGTTCTCGTTTCGAGCATCGCGTCCATATCCAAGGAGCTCGAGGAGTAGAGGGCAAAAAATCCACCCCCATAATAACCACCCCGACAAGCGAGGCCGTTTAGCAAACGCACTCGAAGAAGGAATCGAACAGGACAGGGCTGTTGAATAAACGCCAAGGGCCGTTTAGTAAATGCCAGTTGTCCAGTCCGGGTGGTCTTTCCTCCCTTGAAAATACAGACCCACTCCCAGACAGAAGGCCAGGCCAAGGCCTGCGCGCCCTCGTCGAGGGCACGGTGGACCTCACCCAGGTGCTCGCCGTCGACAACCTCCTGGGCACCTCCGCCCGCAACGCACAGCACGACCTCGAGGTGTCCGACAAGGAGCAGCCACGGCAGCCGAGGCACACCGCCGCCAAGAAGATCCGGTCCGCCCTCGCTGCGGTCTTCCAGGGCGCGGTGGACAAGGCCAAGAGCGCCCTGCAGGACCACGGGCGCCACAGGGCCAGGCTCGAGGGCTCGAGGACGCCACCTCCAACGCCGTACCAGGAGGCGCAAACGCTGCGGGCCAGGGATCCGCGAGCTCGGCCCGCGGCGCCCCCGCTGCTGGCGCGGCCGCGCCTGCTGCTGCAACGGCTCCTGCAGATGCTCCTGCCCATAGCAACATCCGCGACAAGCTCAAGGCCGACCTCGAGATCACCAGCGCCCGGGGTCGTCGTTCACGCCGGCCTCCACGCCACGAGCGGCGGGCCCCAGCAGCTCGCCGAGCGGTCCGACGAGGCCGCCCTCTTCTACGCGAACATTAGAGAACGGGGCCCCCGAGCAGAATGCTGGGTGGCCACAGAGGGCAAGAAGCACCAGCTCCTTGCTCTCGTCGAGACCCACATCGGCACCGCCAACGCTTCTCACACCTTCCTGAAGATTGGTAAGGACGACTGGAAACCCTCCAAGTGCGACGCACTCCCGAAGCACCGGTCGGCCAGCGGCACCTCGGGGGGACGTCGCCTGCTCCACGTTCGACGGCCTGCGCAGCTACACCGAGAGCGTGCACGAGGCGGGCCCCTGCTGCGGCTTCGCGCAGATGGCCTGGCACCGCAAGACGGGCAATATCGTGGCCATCACCTACTACGCCGAGCCGCGCGACTCCATCGCGGGGCCCGTCCTGGAGCGCTCCGTCGCGCTCGCTGCTTTCCCCGACATGCTGGCCGACCCATGGCTGGTCACCGGCGACTGGAACACGTCGCCCACCACGCTCGCCGCGTCGGGCTCCCCCGAGGAGTGGAACGGCACCATCCCGGCCCCGGACGTTACGGCCACCTGCGACAAGGGCAGGGGCTCCCTCATCGACCACGCGCTCGTCAGGCACGGCCACGAGGACGCCATCTCCCTGCAACCCGTAAACGACCTACCTTGGGGCCCGCACATCGGCATCGAGGCCCGTGCAGGCGCAGCTGGCGCATGGCGGTATCAGGCCTTGGGCTTGCCCTCCCCCATGCCATGCCCGCCACGGCCCAAGAAGACGGCTGACCCGAGCGGCGAGGCCAGCCGACGCCGGGCCATCCGACCACAACAGCGTCGCCAAGCTCTCGACGGCCCCAAGGGGCGCGGAGTATGCGCCAGCCAGGCAATGTTGGGAGGAGGGACCGAGCGAGCGAGAATCTTGGTCATAACAAATACGCAGACGATCCGAACGGAGAGGGACGAAATACACGTGCAGAAAAAAACAGGCAGCGCTAGATCGGCAGGGTGAGCCCTCGGCTTACTGCCGTGGAAGGCTGGCGCAAGGATAATACGGTAGTACGCTGCAGCACAACCTTGGTACTCCTCCTCATCCTCCTCCTCATCCTCCTCCTCCTCCTCCTCCTCCTCCTCCTCCTCCTCCTCTCCTCCTCTCCTCCTCCCTCCTTCCTCCTCCTCCTCCTCCTCCTCCTCCTCCTCCTCCTCCTCCTCCTCCTCCTCCTCCTCCACTCCTCCCTTCTCCTCCCTCCTCCTCCTCCTTCTCCTCCTCCTCCTCCTTTTCCTCCTCCTTCTCCTGATCACATGTTTCATCATCATCCTCGTCCGCCAGCAGAGCGACGCGAACAGCAAGAATCGATCAGGATCCTCCTCCGACTCACTCCATACCTTTTCGCCCCCACTGATTGCGAGCTTTGCGTGCTCGCTGGGGGCGGCCCGCTGTGACTCCCACCCTGCCGGCTCAACAGAAGGTGGACCAGGAAGGGAGGACAGGGAGACCAAGGAGGGAGAAGAGGAGGAGGGGAGGAGGGGGAGGAGCCATCTACCTTGGTGGAGAAGAGGATGAAGGGAGAAGAAGGAGAAGGAGCAGGAGGAGGAGGAGGAGGAAAACGACGAGAAGGAGGAGGAGCAGTTGGAGGACGAGGAGGGCGACGAGGAGGTGGAGAATGAGGAGGCGCCTCCTCCGCCTCCTCTTCCCGCTGACGCGCAAGCTCCTCGGCCTGCCTCGCGTACTCCTCGGCCTGTCTCGCCTCCTCCTCCTTGGCCCGCCTGGCCTGCTCCTCGACTCTCCTGGCCTCCTCCCTCCTCTCCTCCTCGACCCTCCTGGCCTCCTCCTCGGCCAGCCTCGCCTCCTCCTCGGCCAGCCGCGCCCCTTCCTCCAGGGCGCGCCTGGACTCCTCCTCCGCCCGCCTCACCTCCTCCTCCGCCCGCCTCACCTCCTCCTCGGCGCGCCTCGCCTCCTCCGCGGCCACCTTCGCCTCCTCCTCGGCCCTCCTGCTCTCCTCCTCGTCCCGCATCTGCGCCTTGTGCCTCGCAGCCTCGCGCTTCCTCGCCCACATCTGCCTTCCCGACTCGACCCTCGCCGCGGCGGCCGCCGCGGCCGCCGCCGCGGCCGCCGCCGCGGCAGCGGCCGCGGCCTGCTCGGCCTCCAGGCGCCTGCGCTCCTCCGCCGCCGCGGCCGCGGCGGCCTCCTCCTCCTCCCGGCGCCTCCTCGCCTCCTCCTCCTCGCGCCTCCTCCGGGCCTCCTCCGCCAGGCGGCGCCGCGCGGCCTCCTCCTCTGCCGCCCGGCGCCGCTCCGCCTCCTCCTCCTCCCGCCTCCTCCTGGCCTCCTCCTGGCGCCTTCTCGCCTCCTCCTCCTCCTCCTGGAGCCTCCTGGCCTCCTCCTCCTCCTCACGGCGCCTCCTCGCCTCCTCCTCCTGCTCCTCCTGGCGGCGCCTCGCCGCCTCCTCCTCCTCCCGCCGCCGCTTCGCCTCCTCGAGCTCCTGGAGCCTCAACGCCTCTGCTTCCTCTTCCCGGCGCCGTCTCGCCTCTTCCTCGTCTCGGCGCCTCCTGGCATCTGCTTCCTCCTCCTGGCGCTTCCTCTCCGCTTCTTCCTCAAGACGCCTGAGCCTGGCTTCTTCCTCTTGCTGGCACCGTTGCGCTTCCTCTGCCTCCTCCTGGCGCCTCCTCGCCTCCGCCTCCTCCTGACGCCTCCTGGCCGCTTCCTCCTCTTTTCTGCGCAGCGCTTCCTCGGCTTGCCGACGTTGGGATGCCTCTTCCTCCTCCCGCCGCCTTGCCTCCGCCTCCTCTTGACGTCTCCTGGCTGCTTCCTCCTCCTGGCGCTGTACCTCCTCGGCTTGCCGACGCCGGGCTGCCTCTTCCTCCTCCTCGCGCCTCCTCGCGGCCGCAGCCGCCGCCGCCGCCGCCGCCGCAGCCGCAGCCGCCACCGCAGCCGCCTCCTCCTGACGCCTCCTGGCAGCTGCCTCCTCATGCTCCTTCCTACGCTGTTCCTCCTCGGCTTGCCGACGACGGGATACCTCTTCCTCCTCCTGGCGCCTCCTCGCCTCCGCCTCCTCCTGACGCCTCCTGGCCGCTTCGTCCTCCTCTCTTCTACGCTGGGCCTCTTCTGCTTGACGGCGACGGCTCGCCTCCTCCTCCTCCTGGCGCCTCCTCGCCTCTTCCTGCTCCTGCCTCCTCTTCGCCTCCTCTTGCTCCTGGCGCCGTCTGGCCTCCTGCTCGTCAGCCTCCCGGCGCCTCCTGGATTCCTCCTCTGCGCCTGCCCCCGAGGGCCGGCTGTCTCCGGCAGGCAGCTTCCAGTCCTCGGCGCGGGCCTGAAGGGCCTCGCGATGCGACGTGGCGAGCAGGATCTCCTCCACGAGGTCCATCTGCCCCTGCTCCGCGAGGGCGCCCACCTGGGCGTGCAGCGCCTCCGAGGACGCGTGCGCCTCGCCCAGGAACATGTCGACCATGGGCGCCATCTCCTCCGAGAAGTCGTGCTCCAGCATGGCCTCGAGGTTGCCCATGATGTCCTTGAGGTCGCGGACCTGGCGCTGCACGTCCTCGCTCGACGGCCCGGCCCGCGCTGCGGGCGCCGAGGCAGCCGCCGAGCGGGGCACCGCCGAGGCACGAGGAGCGGGAGCAGCTGGCGGCTGAGGCGCCGCGGCCTTCTTCCTGCCAAGCAGCGGCATGCAGGGCGCCGGCCGATGGGGCCAAAAAAAACTAACAGACGTGCATTAACTCGAGCCCGAGGGGCAGCAGGAAGAGAGAAGGGGGCTGGCGGACACACAGGCAGACGGACGGCCGGACGAGCAGGCAGGCAGACGGGCGCGCAGGACAGAGAGACAGACAGACGGGCAGGCAGAAAGACGGGCAGGCAGGCGACAGACCGACAAACAAACAGACCAATAAACCTACAGACGCACCTGACGGACAAACCGACAGACTGGCAGAGACACAGAGAAAGAGAGAGAGAGAGAGATAAAGAGAGACTAGAACGCGCGAAAGAGAGAGAAAGAGAGAGAGCAAGAGACGAGAGAGACGAGAGACGGGGGAGAGAAAGACAGAGAGCGAGAGAAAAAATGATATATATATATATGTATATATGAATAAAGAGAGAGAGAGAGAGAGAAAGAACAAAAAAAAACACAAAAAAACTATACAAACGAAAAAAAAGAGAGAGAGAGAGGGAAAGAAAGAAAAAGGAAGAGAGGCAGAGAAAGATAAACACATGGAGAGAAAGAGAGAAAGAGAGCAAAGAAAAAGTGAAAGAGAGAGAGAGAGAGAAACAAAAAAAAAACACAAAAATGGATGTGTATATATATATGTGTATATATACATAACTATATATATATTATAACGATTGAGCGAGAGAGTGAGAGAGTGAGAGAGCGAGAGAGCGAGGAAGAAGAGAAGAGAGAGAGAGAGAGAACAAAAAGAGAGAGAGAGGAGAGGACAAAAAAAAAGAAAAAAAAAAAAAAAAAAAAAAAAAAAAAAAAAAAAAAAAAAAAAAAAAAAAAAAAAAAAAAAAAAAACGAGAGTGATGGAGAGAGGGAAAACAATCAAACAAACTCAAAAGGAGTTAGAGAGAGAGGGAGAGAAGACCTGCAGGAAGTCGCGCGCACGAGCCCATCCCCCTCATCCGGACTGTGGGGGATGGGATGCTCCTGTGTGCGGTCGCGTTGCCGGAGCCCCAGCCCCCCCACACACACACCAGACGCGCCTGTGCCCAGGGGACCCCCCCACACACACGGCTCAAGCGTTAAAGCATCTCTCTATCCTCGAGCCTCGATCCTCGATGTCCTCCTCCTCCCCCTCCCCCTCCTCCTCCTCCTCCCCCTCCTCCTCCTCCTCCTCCTCCTCCTCCGCCTCCTCCTCACTTCACAAGGGGAAACTGGCGTGCGTCGCATACAGTGGGCGCCTCATACCGTGGGCGCCTCGTTCCGCAAGTGTGGTTGGAGGAGCGGCCTCGCCCCGCAGTGGCTGTTGCAGCGGCGCCTCGCCGCGCAGAATTCTCCTCGCGGGAAGCATCCACGAAAGGCAGATCGAGAAATCTGCTGCCCCTCCTGGCCATCGCTCGGACGTCCATTCCCTGTGTTTTTTTCGGTTTCGTGCGTGGTGTTTTCCGCTAAATGATCAGGGATGCTCCTCGATGGTCCTCGCACAGAAAAAATGCACACGTCCGAGCGATGCCAAGCCTCAGGAGGGCTATCCCCCAATCGCGCGACTCACGCACGGACGAAGCCAGCGAGAGTCGCGCTCCGCCAGTCGGACAAGAGTAGTTCAATCGCATCGCGATGGGGAGAACCCAATTGAAGGGGCCCTGGGACACACAAATAAATACACACAAATAAACGGATCCCCCATATTTTCTTATATTTTCTGGGTTTCTGTCTTCCCCCCCAATCCCCATATTTTCCCATACTCTCCTGGGAGTGGACGATTAATTGTGTCTGTGTGTGTTTTTTCCCTCCTGACCAATGCAGATCTGGGCGCCGCGCTGCGCGAAGGGGCCAACGCCTTGCATCCTCGAAGGCAAGGCCCTCTTCCTCCTCCTCCTCCTCCTCCTCCTCCTCCTCCTCCCTTTCTGGAGCGCCTCACACGAACGACGAAAAGAAACGGATCTTACGCGAGATGGCATGGCGACCTTTCGCGGTGGCTTACAGACGAGACCTAGGACAGAAGAACATCCTTCAAGAACGTGAGACCCTCCGCTGGCAAGAACACCGCAAACCAAAAGATCACCGAGAGTACTCTCCCCCCGAATGCACAAGGTCATCCCACTAAGACGAAGAACAGTAGGGTACCCTCACGCGCTTTGGCGGGGGGGCATCGCGCGGCGACGCCGCTATCAGCGTTCCGGTCTCGTTCTGCGACTCTCTGGGGGAGGGAGTACCTCTGAGATCCTGCTGTACCCTAGAAATGGAGTTCAATTTGAATCGTCGACTTGCTTGTGTGTTTGATTGCGTCGAGTTGCTTGTTCTCATCGTCGACTTCAACCGTCGATTTTTACTCGTCGATTTGTTTGTGTTCGTCGCCTTCGAATTTCCATAGTATCTAGCCTCCTGGTGCGGGCCGTGTTCCGGGCCTCCAGGGACAGTCAGAAACGGAACAGGGGATGGAAAGAGTCCAAGTCCAAGGGAAGTCCCCCGGAGGATTTCCCGACACGACCTGCAAAAGTTGCGATACCCCTTTAAGGGGGTGTGGTGCCATTTTTCAAACAAAATCGATCGGTGGTGGTCCTGGGGTCCCGGAACTGTCAGAAACGGACCCGGGATGAAAACGACCCCCAGCGAAGTCCCCCAGAGGATTCTTCGACACGGCCTGTAAAAGTTGCGTTACTTTTCCAGGGGGGGTCAAATTTGATTGGCAACAGCAAACGATTTTGCTTTTGTTCGGGCCCCAGAGCCATCACCCATCGATCTGGCTCGAAGCGTGGCACAGGAAGATGGGGTCTGGTGGTCGGGTCGTGAGTGTTCGCGATGTTGGAAATATTCCCATCCCTCCTGCGTTGGTCTCTCGTTTTGAATAGAGCACCTCGGTCGCGACCTTGTTTCCTCCTCCATCGGAGTGGCGTCTTAAGCAGATTCAGATTAGACGTTGCCATCCTTGAGGGGCCGGGAACTGCGAATATGTCGCCACTTTCGGGCGCTGCTGGAGGGCCCAGCGGAATGACGTTTTTCTTAGATCCAGTTAAGACATCGCCATCCCTAGGGGGCTGGGAACTGCGAGAAGGCCGCCACTTTCGAAGGCAGCTGGGGGGGTCAAACGGGATAACGCCCTATGCAATTCAACGAAAATTAGACCTCGCCTTCCCAGGGGGGGGGGGCTTCGAACAGCGAAATTGTCTACATCTGCGAGGGCCGAGAGGGGTCCAGGCGAACGGCGCCTTACGCAGATTCAGATTCAGCCTCGACTGCCCTGGGGGTCTGCGAACTGCAAGACTGTCGACAAGATCGAAGACTGTCGACAAGATCGAAGGAGTGACGCCTCACGCAGACTCAGATTAGACTCGCCTGCCCTGGAGGGCAGCGAACTGCGAATATTTCGCCAATCTCGGGGTTTGCTTGGAGGGGCCAGCGGACTGCCGTTTTACGCAGGTCAAAATGAAACCTCGCCGCCCCAGGGAGGCGGCGAACTGCAAAACTGTCGCCACTTTCGAGAGCTGCTGGGGGGGGGCCAGCGGAATGACGCCTTGCGCAAATCACAATCAAACCTCGCCGTCACGAGCTGCGAAACTGTCGACACTTTCGATGGCTGCTGGGGGGTCCAAGGAGTGACGTCTGGTCTTGCGCAGATCCAGATTCATCCTCTCGACCCGCGGGGGGCTGCAACCTGCGAAGATCTCGCAACTACCGAGGGGCTTAAAACGGGGAGCAATGGAGTGACGTCTTGCGCAGATCATTATAAACCTCGCCATCCAGCGGGGGCTGCGAATTGGGAGTCTGTCGCCAATTTCGAAGGCTGCTGGTGGGGCCAGCATAGTGGGCACCAAGCGCAGATTTTGATTCGAACCCCCACCCTTGGGGGGCTGCGAACTCGAATACGTCGCCACTTTAGAGGGCCGTTGGGGACGCCAGCGTAGTAGGCACCAGGCGCAGATTCGGAGTGGACTTCGCCATCCCTGGGGCGCTGCGAACTGCAAAATATTTCTTTACATTAACGCCTATATAATTAGCCAGCTTTGTGCTGAGAGCTCGGGGGGACCTTCAAAGGGGGGCAGGCGGAGCTGGAGCGACAACCCTACAGAAAATCAAGAGCGACGAGCACACTCAGACACGGCACAGAACATCCGACGCAGCAGCAGGAGCGTCCAGGAAGGTGCCGCGAGCGCGCCTAGAGGGGGAGGTCCCCCCGTGAGGTGTTAGAAGGCGTGGCCGAGCCACCATGGGCCCAAACCTCGAGCGGCGCCTGACCTGGCCACGAGGCCACACAGGGCCCGCAAGAAACTCGGAAACGCATCAGTCCCAAGGGTGATAGCCCCAGGGTGGGAGTGGCGGGGCCGAAACTGCAGCCATATTGGACAGTAAGTGGGGTGACGATTTCGGCGGCTAGAAACATTGTCGATGCTACTGTAAAAGCGTGTGTTGGAAAACGCGTATTTACATCAACGCCTCTATAATTAGCCAGCTTTGTACTGAGAGCTCGGGGGGACCTTCAAAGGGGGGCAGGCGGAGCTGGAGCGACAACCCTACAGAAAATCAAGAGCGACGAGCACACTCAGACACGGCACAGAACATCCGACGCAGCAGCAGGAGCGCCCAGGAAGGTGCCGCGAGCGCGCCTAGAGGGGGAGGTCCCCCCGTGAGGTGTTAGAAGGCGTGGCCGAGCCACCATGGGCCCAAACCTCGAGCGGCGCCTGACCTGGCCACGAGGCCACACAGGGCCCACAAGAAACTCGGAAACGCATCAGTCCCAGCCCCAATACGTCGAGACTGGCACACTTGCCAAAACACCCGCCTTGCAACAGATGAGGGAGGGAGGGAAGGGTGAATCATCTAGTTGTGCTCCAGCCCCCCTGTGAATAAACAACCCCGGTCCGAATGTCGTTCTGATCTTTACTTTGAAGGAAAACGGGTGAGGACAGGGGACACGTCAACCTGCCTCCAGGCACGCACCGACTATATCAAAAGATAAGGCTGATAATAAACACACACACACACACACACGAGAGTGCTGGCCTCTGGCCCGCCAAAAGGGCTGGGCGTTGCAACGCACGCAGATCAATGAAGCAATACTGTCAGGTCCAGCAAATCATGATTCTCGTGCGGCGCTCGCTTTGCGCCTGTGTCGAGTGCGAGAGGCGGTGCTGGGGCGACCTGTCGTCAGCACCCGTCCTCCGTCGAAACTTGGGAGCTCGACCTCCTGGCCGCGCGCGCGCTCTAACTCCTCCAGCAGATCCCTTGCTAGTGGGGTCTGAGCGGCGGGCGACTCCTGGATCCACCCAATCAGCGCCTCAGCAGGCGCCGCCCAGAAGCCCGCGCCTGCACGCACCTGCTCGTCAGTCATCCTGCCCAGCTGGCTGATCAGCATGTGGGTCTTCGTGTAGCGCGCGAGCGCTGCTGTCGTCTGCCACCTGCCCTTGCGGCGGGCGGCCTCCAGGCAGCCTCCTCCTGCCACGGAGCTGGCCGCCCCCGAGTGCCGCATGGCATGCGGGGGGCCCATGCCAGCAAGCCCTACGTCGCCCAGCGCCTTGTGCCACTCGCGCCTGAACTTGTCCTGCGAGACGGGGAAGAGGAGGTCCCTACGGGTGCAGCCCCGCAGCAGGGCACGCACCACGGCCGCTGTCACCGGCCATGAGAGCACCACGCCCTGGCTCGAGCCCGTCTTGACCTTCCCCCCTCTCTCGCGCCTGCCCAGGGTGAAAGCCAACTGGCCCCCAGGCCCCTCAGACACATCCTCAGCCCTTAGCTGGCCCCAGTCCTGCTCCCTGAGCCAGCCGCCCAGTTGCGCGAGCACCGCCGCCACCTCGATAAGCCGACCGGTGCGGAACATCCTGCCGATGACCAGGCCGACCGCTTCCATTGGGACAGGCGCGCCTTCGCCCAGCTGCCCCAACTTTTGCCACGGCTTCAGCGCCCTGGCCGATGTCGGAAGCCGATCCCTCTGGTCCTGGAACACGTGCATGAAACCGTTAAACAACACGTTGGCTCGCCCGAAGCCCAGCTGCCGCACGTAGCACATGTCGGAGATGTAGTCCGCCAGCGCCTGGCCCCTCGCCTCGAAGGTGTCAAAGTCCAGCTGGTTCCTCTTGACGTCGACCAAGAACTCGCGCACGGCCTTCTGGTAGACCCGGTTGGTCGCGTCGTCCACGGCGTGGATGACCAAGCGATTCGTGTAGTGCAGCCTGTCACGCTGCGCCTCGCCCCAAGCCCGCGCTCCTTTCTTGACCAGCGGCGGCGGGGCACTCGTACCCTTCGCTCTGGTCGAGCGTGGGCTCGGGCTGCTTCGGTCCCCCACGGCCCCCCTTGCGCCACCAGCACCCCGAAGGCTACAAATGTGCCGACCCAGCGTCGGTGATTTGGTGAGCCTGCCGCTGATGCAAGAGCCGCTGGAGTTGCTGTGGGACGCCTCGGGCCACATGCAGCTTGACCGTCTCCTCCGCCGCGCCGATGGGCAGCCCCCTCGACGGCCCGTCCGCCAGGTTGAGCTCCGACGGAACCCATCGGTAGTAGCCTCTGATCCTGCAGACCATCTGGATGATGCCCGCGACGCGGCAGAGGTGCAGCACGTCCGTCGCTGATGAGCGGCCCTTCTGCAGCGCGCCCAACGACACCAGGGAGTCCGTGAAAATCCAGATCCTGTGGCCCCAGGCCTGGGATGTCCTGCTCAGGTGCCTCAAAGTGGCCACCACTGTCCGCAGCTCCAGGATGTTGTTGTGCTCCTGGTGTTCCCACTTCCCGCAGAACAAGACGTGCCAGCGGTGTTGCAGCCAAAGGCCCCTCAACGGCATGGCGGTACCCGCCGCCTTGGCGATCTGCGGGCGACCCCCTCTCAGTCTCAGCCTTGCCCTGAGGGTATCGTCTCCCAGGAAGGCTCGAGCTGCCCTACGATCTCCGCATAGCATCTGCATAGCTCGAGAGGGTACGCGCACGCCAGCTGGGTCCACCTGAGGCCACACGGCGACTTGCCTCTCAGCTCTTGATGAGGCTTCTGAGTACGACCACAACAACGAAAAGTACCAGTACACCTCCTCGCCAGGCTGGTCATCTCTCACACTTGTGACGAAAGCAGTGGGCTTCTTCCAAGCTTCCCCAAACGCACAATAGTCCAGCTCCACTCTCCAGACGCCCATCTTCGATAGGACTTCCATGAGGGGCGGGAAAGTCCAGATGTAGCTGCCCGCTGGGTTCTCCAACGTGAAAAGTATCGCCATGGCCCCGCAGATCTTCAGCACCTCCTCCGCCACCAGGCACAGCAGGCTCCCCTCCTCGAGCTTGGCCTGTCTCGCCCCGTCGAGTTCGGGGAGGCCCCAGATGTGCTCCGCCGATCGCAGAGGTGGGGTTCGTGCCTTCGAAAACGTAGCGCAGGGGGGCGCGATGTGCAACCACCAGAACCATGCTTGGCGCACCCGTCTCAGCAACAACTCCAGGTTCTCGCTGACCAGCACGTCGTACTCGACCCCCTCCGAGATGCCCCACGCCTCTCCCCAAGAGTTCGTGATCTCCTTGATGGCATCCAGCAGCCTCGACGAGCCCGAGAACAGCTCCAACACCCCCGGGCGTCCCTCCCGTGGTCGCGAAGGTAGGTCCTCTTCGTCGCCGACTGCCTCCACCTCTCTCTCCATCTCGGTGTAGGTCTCCTCCACCTGGGGCCCCCAGAGCCCCTCGGTCCCCCGAGCAGCCTCCGCGCGCGCTTCCTCGGGGTCGCAGTCGCAAGCCAGAGATCCATATCCACTCTCCGAGGCGTCGGTCATGTAGGCTCGTGGCCACCACGGCGCCTCCAGTTCCGACTCAATGTAGATTGAAAGGTTCACCACAGCCGAGAGCTCGCTCTTGACCGTCTCTGGTAGCCTTCGCGGTACGACACACTCCTCCACCTCGTAACTTCTGACCCACCTATAAGTCTCGTCCAATATGGCGAAGGCGGACCTGAACACCATCATGGTCCACGTCCAATGACCCACCAAACTTGCCAGAACGGATGGAAGGGCAGTTTCCTCCAACGGGAGAGCCTCCGTCGCCTGGACAAGCTCCGCAAACTTCTTCGTCTGGACCCGTAGGACATACGGTCTCGACGCTGGAATAGTAAACCCCACTCCCGCGCCGAGTCCCTCCCCCCAGGCTTTCTTGTGGATCGCAAGGCCCTTGTGGTTCAAGAGCAGCTTCACCCCCTCCTTGTCGTGCAGGATTTCCTCCTCCTCGCCAGGTCCCTTCAGGGTAAAGCCGATGTAGTCGTCGATGTGCAGCATTAGGATGAGCTTCACCGCCACCTCCACAGACGTCTCTCCCTCCACCGCCTCGGTCGCGCTCGAGGGGAGATCCCTCTGCTGCAACGAAGGTCGAGTGGTGGATGTCAGACTGCGGAAGCTCGGGGTCGGCTTCCCATACGTAATGGTCGGCGCCCTCAGGGTCTCGAAACTCGCCTCCAGACAAGTATGTGCCAGAAAGACGGCCCATGCTGAGCCCATCACCAGGCTCGCTGCTCCCAGGCCAATCTCCGAGGGATCGGGCCTCTTGAACTCCAGTCCCTTCTCCTGGCCATACTGGTGCAGCTCCTGAGGCGAGACACCCTCCACGACAAAGAACTCCGCCAGCTCCGAGCCCCAGCGCAGTCGATAAAGCCAATCCGGCACGTCGCCCTGGAAGGAGACGAGCCGCCGCCCATGCAAGATCACCTCGTCTAGCTCCAGCAGGGCCAAGCCTGCGGGACTCCCAAGCGGCACCCACGGCGGCTCGCGAAAAAGAACGTTGACCTTCCTGCAATCCCAAATCAGTCGGCTCTTCAGTACCTCCCCTGAGTCGGGGTCGACGTCCTTGGCCACCGTGAACAGTCCCACCTTTTCCCGCACCACCTTCACGTAGTCCAGCATCCCCGCCTGGTACATACGGGACAGCAGCTCCAGCTTCTCGGTATTGCTCCTCAGCACCGGGTCCGAGTAGCTCTTGGTGTTCGCGTACCGCTCCCAGTCCACCTCGCCCGTGCTCTTGATCATCAGCTTCTGGAACGAATCGATGGAGTTGCCCGCGCAGGCCGAGAGGTCCTGGACACGAAGCGGCGTCGCACCTGGGCTGAGCAGCGAAACTTGCCCAGCTCGGAGAGGACACAGATCTCCCTTGTTGAATCTCGTCACTCTCTTGCTGCCCTCCTTCTTCCTCACCGTCGTAAAATAGCCGCTGCCCGTCGTCTCCTCGAGGTGGCTGAGAGCCACCTTCCCGTCGTTGATGTTGCCCCAGCTCGCCCGCCAGGCGCGCTGGTCCCAGATATCGCTGATGATATTCTTCTGGAGCGGGCTGCTCACCATCCACCTCTCCTTCGCCTCGCCCGCCGTCCTGAGGGGGGCTGGCGGCAACCAACCATTCGCACAGCCCGTGGCCATGCTCTTGATCGCCGAGATCGCCCTCGCCACCCTCCTCCAGGTAACACGCAGGCTGACAGAACTCATCCCCACACTTGATCTCCTGGTAGTCATCGGAAAGGGGAGGTCTGGCAAGGTCCTCAGCGGGTCGCGCTCCCGAGGATCCATTGACGATATCCAGGGATGGCTCCACCTGGTGACCTGCACCACGACGCACTGGATGACCAGCTCGCGGTAGGGGAACCTCGAGGATGTCCAAGTAGACCTCCTCCAGCTCGAAAATCTCCCGGGCGGAAAGGTCCTTCCAGGAAAGCTCGTAGAATACCCAACCCAGCAGGCCCACGATGAGCCCAATGAGGACGGCGGGGCGAGGCTGGCGAGCAAGGGCCGACGACCCACTCAAACAACGCGGCGCAGTGCCTATAGCACGCCCTTGGCCAGTGCTTACCACGATCGCACCGGCCGCAACCTATTCGCCGTCCGCGCCGCCTCCCCCACCACCACCTTGACTCAGGTGCTTGTTCAGGGTCGCGCGGCGCTTCAGCTTTTCCAGCACCTCCTCGTCGGCCTTCAAGTTCTCGCTGTCCCTATCGCCGTCCAAGCGCAGATACTCCTCGGCCAGGCTCCAGTCGACCTTGGACTTCCACTTGCCTCCATTATGCCCCTTAGGGCGCTGCCAGTCCGCTCGGCACTGCACCCGCTCGTAGGCCTTCCAGATCGAGTAGAGCCGCAGGCACGTCAGCTCGGACGCCTGACTGTTGATCAGCGCGTCGTGCTCGCCCGAGCTCATCATGCGGTCCAACACCATCGCCAGCATGTTCACCTCGTTCGCCACTGAGGACGTCTGCAGCTCCTTGGCGCGCAACCACTCCTGCGTCTCAACGCGGGCGGTCCGCCCCCCACGGTAGAGCTTCGCCAGCACCGTGGGCGCGACCCTCGTCCTGACGCCGCCCACCTGGGCGCCGACGGCAGGCCTGCACTGCTGCAGCTCGTTCAGCAGGCTGTCCTTGGGGTTGGTCGCCTCCAACTTCACCTGCACGATCTGGTCCTTCAGCGGGTCGTCGAAGTCGCCATTGAGCTTCTCCCAAGAGCCGCTGCTGGCACTGCTGCTGACTGGAGTCGGAGGTGACCCCGCTGTCGCTCTGGCCGAGCCCCTCTGGACCACAATCTCGTGCTCGTTCAACTTCTTGATGAAGGCGTCGATGTCGCCAACGCTGGGCTCGCCCTCCTCCGCCGCTCCCCCTCTCAAGGCGGCACCCTCGCGCCTGGCATCGCCAGGAGGTGGCGCCTTGGGCGGCGGCGGCATGGGAGGGCGAGCGCCCGCTCCTCGGGCATCTTGTCCTTCAGGTCGCTCATGGCCGACGCCAGCTCCGCCTGCCCTCTCGCCAGCTCGGTGAAGAGCGCTTGGGCGTCGGGCTCATCCTCGCTGTCCGCCATGTCGTGCCCGTCAATCACCGTCGTGTCGTCCTCACTCCCGCTGTCACTGTCCGAGCTGTCACCTCGGTTCTCGCTAGAGCTACTCATGTACATCCACGTCATGTAGCCACTGACAGCGATGCCTCCGATGGCGCACGCAATCTTCTCCAGGTCCCCGTTGTCGCACATGTCGCTGATGAACTCCACGAAGGACTGGAAGTCCTCGAAGGCCTGGAACGCTGCGCGTGCACCATGATACCCGCTGCTCAACAAGGACCCGAGCTCGAAGTAGCGCCACAGCCTCCAGCCGAGGAATGCCGCGGAGCCCCAGGCCCCCGCCGCTCGGTAGCTCCAACCCGCCACCATGATCGTGGATACTCCCTTGAACATCCAGCTCGCAGTCTGCGTCTTGGAGCTCGGCTTCTTCTTCCTCTTCAGCTCGGCGGCTTTGACCTTCTCCGACCTCGCCTCAGCATCCTTCAGCTCCGAGCGGGCGATCAGACGCTCTGACGCGATCAAAGCCGCATCCCGTTGCTTCTCGTTCAGCCCAGGGTGCTCCGTCCAGACGATGCCCTGCTTCGGCTTGCTCAGCGCAAACTTCTTGTCACGGACTCTCACGAACACCACTCTCGACCACCGTCCACACCGTGCTCTCAGCCTCTCCTACCCGCGTGAGCAGGAGGAGCGCCACCCCCGTCGGCTTCGTCTGCGACTGGAGGTAGAGCCTGTTCCAGCGCGCCCACGGCGCCATGAAGCTCGCCCGTGAGCCCTTGAACAGCTCCCCAGGCTCGCCACCACCGGGCTCCCTGAAGATGGGCTCGCTGTCCGCCTCCGCCTCGTCCTCGCCGTGCGTCAGGAGGCCTGGCAGCGGCGCCTCCCGCTCGCTGGCCAGGATGGCCAGCGCCAGGGCCCAGCTGACGGGCCCAGCACGCGCCGCGATGTCAGCGCCACCGCTGCCCTCGGTTGCGCACGCCGCCAGGCCGGCAGGCCCGATCGCCCGCCGCGCGGCGGGCCCCTCGAACACCCTCAAGGCTGGTGTGCTCCAGGGCTCGAGACCGCGGGGACTAACCCCGCCACTCAAACCTCTCGAGCCGAAACTGCAGCCATATTAGACAGTAAGTGGGGTGACGATGTCGGCGGCTAGAAACATTGACGATGCTACTGCAAAAGTGCGTTTGGAAAACGCGTAACCACTTTCGCGGGCTGTCCGCGCGAATACGTCGCCACTGTCGGGGGCTGCTGGGGGGGAGGCTGCTGGGGGGATGCAGATCGGACCTCTCCATCCCTGGGAGTCGGCTGGGCGAAGAAGGGTTCCAGACGGGACACATGATCGCCTGGTACAGGGACACCGTGGCTCGGCGGATGATGACGCGCGCGAGGAGGGGCGCCGTCTCTCGGGCGGGCGCGCCACCTCGCCCAGGCAAGCCATCACCCATCGCCCCCCGCCGCCGTCCGTTGACACGGCCGCGAAGCTGGTCAACCGCGCCAATCCGGGCCGAAGGAATCTCTTCATGGGGGCCCCAGGGCGCCGGCTATCAGGAAAAAAGCGAATTGGATTGTCGGCGCAACCTGGTGCCGACGATCAGCCCTGTTGGGCCTCCGTCGCGCAGAGGAAACGCGCTGGTCGCGCCGGTAGGCTGCGGCAGGGAGGGCTTCGCCGCCCCCGACGCAGGCGCGCCGCGCGGCGGACGCAGGCGGGAGGGGCAGCGCGGAGAAGGCACCGGGGCGGCCCCCACCGCCAGGAGGCCTCTGCTGGCGTGAGCCCATCCGGGGGCAGTCGGCGCGGCCTCAGCGGGAGCGCGAAAATCGGTTTGCCCGTCGCGTTGGCCTTGCCAGCGGCAAGGTCGGGCTCTCTGGACTCGCGCGGGCGGGGAGCTCCGATCCCACTGAGGAGCGCTCGAAGGGGGGCAGGGGCGCCCGCGGCGGGCGCAGCGGAGCCCGCGGGCGCGGCAAGCCCCTCGGGAGGTGACAGAGCAGGGGCAGGAGCTGAGGCGGGCAGATGAGCGGCTGGCGCGTCAGCTCCACGTCCGCCAGTGACGGGGGTGCCTTGCGGCGGCAGGGGAGCGCGCATCCTGCCCCCGCAGCGGAGCTGCCCCGCAGCGCGGGGAGGTGGCGGGGGGGGGGGGGGGGGGGCGCATCACCCAGCGCGCCCGGCCGCGGAGCCGGGTCGGATGCGGGCCGAGGGGCGCGACTGGGCGCGACAGCGGCAAGGCCCACGGCGAAGCCAGGCCTCGAGTCAATCCCTGCTGGCCCCGGCAGCGTTCTAGAGCGTGGTCCACCGACCCACCCGCTCGCTGATAGCCGCGGCCGGGGCGTGGCTGCCTGGGGCGACAACCGGCCAACCACATGATCGAGCGCTCCTGCCTGTGCAGGTCGCGCCATGGGCGCCAGCAGCGACGGGGATACACCCTGTCAGCGGGTTGGCCAGGTGCTCTCGCCCGCGCTGAAGCCAGGCCGCCTTCTGGGAGGGGAATCGGGCTGGGGCGGAAACTGTTGGCGAGGGCGGCCCGAGTCTGCACGATGGCGGAGCACAGCGCAACGCTGGTCGACCCGATCTGGAACTGCTCTTCCGCGCGATTGACATGGGTGCCAAGGATCTGCTGCGCGGGGTCATCACGGTCAGCCAAGCGGGGCGCCCCCTCGCTGGCGGCCCATGCCTAAAGGGGCCCTGACGGTCAGAAGGCCCTGGTCAGGGCACCGGTCAGGGCACCCACCCGACAGCCCGGGGTCGCTGGACACGAAACAGTTTGGCCCAGCAGCGAGACAGGGAGAGCCAGGAGCCACTGCCAGGTAACTGGCGGGGAAAATTGAGGAGCGCCCCGGGCCGCGACGCGTCGCTCGATCCACCGAACTAGCGGGGCGGCGATGGAGACAGGGAGGTCTCCGAGCATGGCTCGCGCGGGGCGCGGGGCCAGAGGGGCAAGGAGAGCGTCGGGCCCCCGGCCTGCGACTCCAGCGCGTCTGGGGGGCTCTCCCAGCGCAAGGGCTTTACGTCGCGGGCGCGCCGGGACCTATCCTGCCGCGGCGTCGCCACAGGCGCGCCCCGCGGCGAGTCGCGAGCCAGCTGGGCGCGGGCCGCGGAGGAGGGGGCGGCTCTAGTGGGCGCGGCGAAGGGCGCGCCAAATCCTGCTCAAGAGGACATCAAAGGAGATGCGAGCCCCAGTAGCCGCCCCGGAAGGAAGAGCGGCATATCCAAGGGCGTCAGCGGGGAGGAAAACGCGCACCCAAGTAGGGAGGGGCAGTGGGTAGCTGCTAACCCAGGCGACTGGAGATCAAGCCGGCCCCCCCTGCAGCTTCCGACTATGGGGCATTTTCCTGTTATGAAGAACAAGCCGTCTGAACCTGGATCCTTCAAACGGAAGGCCCGGTCGGGTCGCAGGGGGACAGCCAGCGGGCACGCGGGGCAGAACTGGGTTTAGACCTCGCGTAGCCGACGCTGGGGGGTCGGCAGGATGCGCGTCCTCTGCGGATCCCTATCGCCAGCATCCTCACGGCGACACCATTGGGCCATTCTGGGAGCCTTCTTGAACCTCATGGAGCCCTCGCAGGGTCGGCGCGGGCGGGCCGGGGCGGCCAGACCCACGCGGGCGGGACAGGTCGGGTCGAGCGGCCGGGCCCTAACGGGCGGGTCGGATCGAGCGGGCGGGACGCGACAGCGTGCTGCACAACAGAATTAGTACGACGCATAAGCCTAACAGGCAGGCCAAGACGGGCGGGCGGGCCCTAACGGGCGGGACGACTCGGGTCGGGCGGGCGGACCCCAACGGTCAAATCGCGCCAGGTCGGGCGGGCGGGTCGGGCCGGGCGGGACACTAAAGTGGAGCGCATAAAAGAATTGCACGGTGTAACCCAAACGGGCGGATCGGGACGGGCGGGCGGACGGACCTCGACAAGCAGGTCAGGTCGGGTCGGACGGGCGGACCTTAACGGGCGGGTGGGTCGGGCAGGCAGGACACGGAAAAAAAGCTCGGCGCATGATAGAGCTAGCACGACGCAACCCTAACGGCCGGTCCAGGACCCTAACGAGCGGGACGGGTCGGGTCGGGCGGGGCGGGCGGGACATATAGATTTAGCGCGATGCAACCCCCTGACAGGCGGGCCGGGTCGGGGCGGCGGGACTCTCGCGGGCGAATCGGGCCGGTCGGACGGCAACGAGGATTATTCGCAAGATGCAACCCTGACGGGCGGATCGGGAAGGGCGAGAGCACCCTGGAGGGCGAGGCAGGGCGGGTCGGGCCGGGCGAACAGGCCCTCACGGGCGGGTTGGGTCGGGCGGGCTCACGGACGCCTGGGTGAATCCACGCGCCGCCCTCGGCGTCGAGCCGGCCTCGATAGCAGAAGCCCCTGTCGCACCAAATCTTGCGCGGCTGGACAGGCTGGAACTGGGTGTCTTCTAGGGTGAGTGTGGGAGGGTCAACAGAAATCCTGGGAAGGGTTCCCATCGGGGGCGGCTCGCGCAGCTCGCGGCCGCTGCTGGTCTGCCCACTGCCGACAGAATGAGCCTCGGCCAGAGCACGCAAAGCCGGACGGGGCCCAACTTCGGAGCCGGCCAGGTCCTGGGAGAGCGCGCACACCACGCACTGCTCTCCTTCCAGCGCGGACAGGTCGGCTGAAGTCGTGAGCAGGCCCAGGACTGCCAGGGTGCCTACCAGGGGGAGATCAAGGGTCAGCAGCTCCTTCCAGGTGGCAATGCCACGTTGCTCCTTGGTGGCCTCGTGGCGGTGGGCAACCGCGACCAGGCGCGAAGCGGCCCTTGCCTGGAAGTTCTGCCCAGCAATTCCATGCGCCTGGCCGACGCCATCCCTCACGGGTAGTCGCGCTGTCTAGAAGGTTTGCACGAGCCCCGTGCTGCTTCGAAAACGTCGCCAACGAGGGCAGGGTTTGCATGCACATGGCGCCAAGCTGGCTTGGGTTCGCGGACAGGCAGCATCATGAGGGCGAGGATGCTGTTGGACCACTGAGGGGGACCCTATTGGGGCCTGGAAGCGCGTCTCCGAACCTGCGGGCGCGGCGATCGGAGCTGCGCACGAGCGCGAGCAGGTGGTCGACGGAAGGTCGGCCCTGGCCCCCATACACTCGCAGGCGGTGCCACTCCAAGCCGCCGCCGGCTGCTGTCTGGGGGCGCCAGCGGGGACACAGGAGGACAGCCTCTGCATCCACCGATTGTGCCCTTTGGTTCGCCTGGGCTCTGGTGGGGAACTCTCCTCTGAGATCTCCTTGTTCTGGTCGCTCCTTGGCTGGATACCTGCGAGCTGTAGAAGAAATGCCCCAGCGACTGCGTATCCGTACTTGGTCGGATCCAGACCTACCTCCCTGTCGTAGAGGAAACCGTCGTGGCTGACCAACTTTCGGAAGTGCTCCTATAGGTCACCTGGCGGACTGGAGCCTGGGCTGAGTCCATCAGCTAGGCAGCACATACCGCTTCGGCACGGGCAACTTGGAGGCCCCCTGCCAGCCAGTCCCAACGGAAGCCTGCTAGAAGCAAGCTCTGGAACATTGTCTCAAACCCTAGAACGCGTTTCTTCGCCACCTTCAGACGCCTCTTCGCCTTGGCCCATCGTACACGCTCTGCTTCGGTTCGCGCCTTTTCCACTGGCGGGGTGGGTCTTCTCCGACTGAGCCCTACTAGCGGGGAGGGGTTGACGGCAGCCGTCGGGGATTGTGTTTCCCATAATTCGCTGTGCTTCGCCCTGCGAATGAAGGGCGAATTATGGGAAACGCAAACACACACACACACACACACACAATGAGCCACAATTGCGCTCCCCAAACTGTGGCTCATTGAGTGCTGTTTGTTTGAGAAAACTGCGCTTCCCATCAGAATTCGAGCTCTCGGAATTCCGAACTTTGGAACGCAACTTTCTTCTACAAAACATCACCCACCCAGCCACAGCCACGTTTCCCATAACCCCAAATTTCTGGAAACGCAATTGCGACTCATTGTGTGCGGTTTGTTGGGGAAGATTGCGTTCCCCATAATTCAGAATTCGAATTCTCGGAATTCCAAAATTATTCGAAACGCAATTTTCCTGCAAAAAACGTATCCTGGCGAAGGACCCAACCATAAGCAATTGTAACGCGTTGTGGGTGCCGTTTTCGGTGGGGCTCCCTATGGGGCCACGAAACGCTGCCTTGGGCGGGAGAACCGCATGCGAACTGTGCCACTGGGGCGGGCCCCTTACTGGGGCCTTCGGTGGAGCTCCCTATGGGGCAACGAAACGCTGCCCCGGGCGGGGGAACCGCATGCGAGAGCAGTCACTGGGGCCTCCGGTGGAGCTCCCTATGGAGCCACGAAACGTTGCCCTGGGTGGGGGAACCGCATGCGAGAGCAGCCACTGGGGCCTTCGGTGGAGCTCCCTATGGGGCCACGAAACGCTGCCCTGGGTGGGGGAACCGCATGCGAGAGCAGCCACTGGGGCCTTCGGTGGAGCTCCCTATGGAGCCACGAAACGCTGCCCTGGGTGGGGAAACCGCGTGCGAGAGCAGCCACTAGGGCCTTCGGTGGAGCTCCCTATGGGGCCACGAAGCGCTCCCCTGGGTAGGGAAACCGCGTGCGAGAGCAGCCACTGGTGCCTTCGGTGGAGCTCCCCATGGGGCCACGAAACGCTGCCCTGGGTGGGGGAACCGCATGCGAGAGCAGCCAGAGCAGCCACTGGTGCCTTCGGTGGAGCTCCCTATGGGGCCACGAAACGCTGCCCCGGACGGGGGAACCGCATGCGAGAGCAGCCACTGGGGCCTTCGGTGGAGCTCCCTATCGGGCCACGAAACGCTCCCCTGGGTGGGGGAACGCATGGAGCTCCCTATGGGGCACGAAACGCTGCCCTGGGTGGGGGAACCGCATGCGAACACCCCCACTGGGGCCTTCGGTGGAGCTCCCTATGGGGCTACGAAACGCTGCCCTGGGTGGGGGAACCGCATGCGAACACACCCCACTGGGGCCTTCGGTGGAGCTCCCTATGGGGCTACGAAACGCTGCCCTGGGCGGGGGAACCGCATGCGAGAGCAACTGGGGCCTCCGGTGGAGCTCCCTATGGGGCACGAAACGTTGCCCTGGGTGGGGGAACCGCATGCGAGAGCAGCCACTGGGGCCTTCGGTGGAGCTCCCTATGGGGCCACGAAACGCTGCCCTGGGCGGGGGAACCGCATGCGAGAGCAGCCACTGGGGCCTTCGGTGGAGCTCCCTATGGGCCACGAAACGTTGCCCTGGGTGGGGGAACCGCATGCGAGAGCAGCCACTGGGGCCTTCGGTGGAGCTCCCTATGGGGCCACGAAACGCTGCCCTGGGTGGGGGAACCGCATGCGAGAGCAGCCACTGGGGCCTTCGGTGGAGCTCCCTATGGGGCCACCAAACGCTGCCCTGGGTGGGGGAACCGCATGCGAGAGCAGCCACTGGGGCCTTCGGTGGAGCTCCCTATGGGGCCACGAAACGTTGCCCTGGGTGGGGGAACCGCATGCGAGAGCAACCACTGGGGCCTTCGCTGGAGCCCCCTATGAGGCTACGAAACGTGTGAGGGGTGTGCCGAGAGCAGAGGCAAGGAGGGGGAGGAGGGAGGAGGGAGGGGGCAGCGGGAGAAGGAGACGCGGGGCACCGTCTCTTCAAAACGAGGACCCAACACCACAGGACGGGTGGGAATTATCCTGGCGAGTGACCCAACCATATGCAGTTGTGGGCACCGCAATTGTGAAACTCCCTTCTTCTTCCAACGAAGCGCTGTACTGAGTGGGGGGGACGCTGTTCTGGGTGAGTGGTGTGTCAAGTAAGGTGTCCGGGACGCATGCGGACGGTCCCACTGGGAGCTCCAGTGCTCCGGTGGAGCTCCCTATGGGGACACGAAACGCTGTAGTGGGCAAGTGAAAATGCCAAATTGGGCTTCCCGGACGCATGCGGACGGTCCCACTGGAGACTTCGGTGGAACTCCCTATGGTGCCACGAAACAATGTACTGGGTGGGTGACAATGCCAAATTGGGCTTCCGGGACGCATGCGGACGGTCCCACTGGGGGCTTCGGTGGAGCTCACTATGGGGCCACGAACTTCGGTGGAGTTCCCTACGGGACCACGATATTCTGGACTGGGTGGGTGATTATCCCGGCAAAGCAACCTACCAGCGATGTGTAGGAGCATATCTGGAAGCATTCCCCTTAAGATTCAGATGAGAATCCAGTTGTAGAATTCTGCTGTTCTCGCAGTCGCAGACGCATTCGTGATGACAGTCGCAGCGGCAACGGCAGTCGCAGCCTCAGCCTCAGCCTCAGCCTGCCTCAGCCTCAGCCTCAGCCTGCTTCAGCCTCAGCCTCAGCCTGCCTCAGCCTCAGCCTCAGCCTGCTTCAGCATCAGCCTCAGTCTGCCTTCAGCCTCGGCCTCAGCCTCAGCCTGCCTCAGCCTCAGCCTGCATCAGCCTCAGCCTCAGCCTCAGCCTGCCTCAGCATCAGCCTGCCTCAGCCTCAGCCTCAGCCTGCCTCAGCCTCAGCCTCAGCCTGCTTCAGCCTCAGCCTCAGTCTGCCTTCAGCCTCGGCCTCAGCCTCAGCCTGCCTCAGCCTCAGCCTGCATCAGCCTCAGCCTCAGCCTCAGCCTGCCTCAGCATCAGCCTGCCTCAGCCTCAGCCTCAGCCTGCCTCAGCCTCAGCTCAGCCTGCTTCAGCCTCAGCCTCAGTCTGCCTTCAGCCTCGGCCTCAGCCTCAGCCTGCCTCAGCCTCAGCCTGCTCAGCCTCAGCCTCAGCCTCAGCCTCAGCCTGCCTCAGCCTCAGCCTCAGCCTCAGCCTCAGCCTCAGCCTCAGCCTGCCTCGGCCTCAGCCTCAGCCTCAGCCTCAGCCTGCTCAGCCTCAGCAGCCTCAGCCTCAGCCTCAGCCTGCCTCAGCCTCAGCCTCAGCCTCAGCCTGCCTCAGCATCAGCCTCAGCTTCAGCCTCAGCCTCAGCCTCAGCCTGCTTCAGCCTCAGCCTCAGTCTGCCTTCAGCCTCGGCCTCAGCCTCAGCCTGCCTCAGCCTGCCTTAGCCTGCCTCAGCCTCAGCCTGCCTCAGCCTCAGCCTCAGCCTGCCTCAGCATAAAATGTGGCCCGGGAGTGGAGTTTTGGAATTTCGAAGAACACGAAGTGGCCTGCAGTTGGCTCCGGGCGTTCAAAACCATGCCCAGGAATGGAATTCTGGGAGCTCGAAGACCACGAAGTGGCTTACAGTTGGCTCGGGGCATTCAAAATCATGCCCAGGAATGGAGTTCTGGGAACTGGAAGACTACGAAGTGGCCTACAGCTGGCTCAGGGCATTCCAAATCATGCCCAGGAATGGAGTTCTGGGAACTCGAGGACCACGAAGTGGCCTACAGTTGGCTCCGGGCATTCAAAATGTGGCCCGGGAGTGGAGTTCTGGGAATTCGAAAACCACGAAATGGCCTACAGTTGGCTCGGGCATTCAAAATGTGGCCTGGGAATGGAGTTCTGGGAACTCGAAGAGCACGAAGTGGCCTACAGTTGGCTCCGGGCATTCAGAATGTGGCCCGGGAATGGAGTTCTGGGAACTCGAAGACCACGAAGTGTGTAATTGTTTGCTTAAAACGACTTCCGCGGTTTCTCCCCAGCACCCGCCAAAACCTCCCTGGGGAGTCAAGATGGTCTCTTTGGAAACCATTAGAAACCTATCAGTCTTCGCTGTTCGGTACAAATGCCACAATGAGTGTTTCGGGACGCTTGCGGACGGTCCCACACGGGCCTTCGGTGGAGCTCCCTGTGGGGCCACGAAACGCTGCACTGGAAATGTGAAAAAGCCACATTGGGTGTGCGGGACGCATGCGGACGGTGGCACTGGGGCCTTCGGTGGAGCTCCCTATGGGGCCACCAAACGCTGTACTAACTGGGGGAGGCGCATGTGGACGGTGGCACTGGGGCCTTCGGTGGGGCTCCCTATGGGGCCACGAAACGCTGTACTGAGTGGGGGGGACGCATGTGGACGGTGGCACTGGGGCCTTCGGTGGAGCTCTCTCTATGGGACCACGAAACGCTGTACTGAGTGGGGGGGACGCCTGTGGACGGTTGCACTGGGGCCTTCGGTGGAGCTCCTATGGGGCTATGAAACGAGTTAACGCTGTGTGGAGTGGGGG
Organism: Prorocentrum cordatum; assembly: GCA_963575745.1. Taxonomy (NCBI): domain Eukaryota; class Dinophyceae; order Prorocentrales; family Prorocentraceae; genus Prorocentrum; species Prorocentrum cordatum. Next base: position 2,777 of record CAUYUJ010014952.1, on the reverse strand, counting down.
GCAACTGGGGTGGACGGTGGCACTGGGGCCTTCTCCCTATGAGGCCACGACGCTGTCTGAATGCGGGGACGCATGGGATGGCAGGCATTCGGTAGCGCTCCCTAGGGGGACGAAGCGCTGTACTGAGTGGGGGGGACGCATGTGGACGGTGGCACTGGGGCCTTCGGTGGAGCTCCCTATGGGGCCACGAAGCGCTGTACTGAGTGGGGGGACGCATGTGGACGGTGGCACCGGGGCCTTCGGTGGAGCTCCCTACGGGGCCACGAAACGTTGTACTGAGCGGGGGGGCGCATGTGGAAGGTGGCACTGGGGCCGACGGTGGAGCTCACTATGGGGCCACGAAACGCTGCACTGAGTGGGGGGACGCTTGTGGACACTGGCACGGGGGCCTTCGGTGGAGCTCCCTATGGGGCCACGAAACGCTGTACTGAGTGGGGGGGGACGCATGTGGGCGGTGGCACTGGGGCCTTCGGTGGAGTTCCCTATGAGGCCACGAAACGCTCTATTGAGTGGGGGGGGACGCATGTGGACGGTGGCACTGGGGCCTTCGGTGGAGCTCCTTACGGGGCCACGAAACGCTGTACTGAGTGGGGGACGCATGTGGACGCTGGCACTGGGGCCGTCGGTGGAGCTCCCTATGGGGCCACGGAACGCTGTACTGAGTGGGGGGGGCGCATGTGGACGGTGGCACTGGGGCCTTAGGTGGAGCTCCCTATGGGGCCACGAAACGCTGTACTAACTGGCGGGGACGCATGTAGACGGTGGCACTGGGGCCTTCGGTGGAGCTCCCTATGGGGCTACGAAACGCTGTACTGGGAGGGTGAAACGCAGGGAAAAGGGGGAGGAGAGAGGAGGAGGGAGGAGGGGGAGATGAGGAGGAGGAGGAGGAGGAGGAACGCGGGGACCGTCTCTTCAAAACGAGGACCCAACAACACAGGTTGGTAGGGAACAAAACCCAATGAGCCACATTATTCCGAATTATGGAAAACGCAAGTGTGGCTCAGTGTGTGCGGTTCGTTTCTTTCATTCCCCACATCCTGAGTGGGGTTCTTGTTTTCCCAGAACATCCTCTCCTTCTCCCTCCCGCCTCCCGTGCTCCTCCCTCCCCTCCAGGGAGGCCCCGCCTGAGCGAGGAGGGTATCGGAAACCCATACTATTTACATGGTTTCGTGTCCCTCCCACCCCATCCAGGGAGGCCCCGCCTGAGCGAGGATGGCATCGGAAACCAATACTAAATTCACACGGTTTCGTGCCCCGCCTGAGCGAGGAGGGTATCGGAAACCCATACTATTTACATGGTTTCGTGCCCCTCCCACCCCTCCAGGTAGGCCCCGCCTGAGCGAGGAGGGTATCGGAAACCAATACTATTTACATGGTTTCGTGCTCCTCCCACCCCTCCAGGGAGGCCCCGCCTGAGCGAGGAGGGTATCGGAAACCCATATTATCGTCATACCTACCAGTGTGATCTCGCACTGTTTTATTTCGACCGTGCGCCCTGCTGGTGGTCGTGCTGGTGGTCCTGCTGGTGGTTGTGCTGGTGGTTGTGCTGGTGGTTGTGCTGGTGGTTGTGCTGGTGGTTGTGCTGGTGGTTGTGCTGGTGGTTGTGCTGGTGGTCGTGCTTGTGGAGGTGCTGGTGGCCGTGCTGGTCGCTGGTCGTGCTGGCGGTCGTGCTGGTGGTTGTGCTGGCCGTCGTGCTGGTGGATGTGCTGGTAGTCGTGCTGGTTGCTGGTAGTGGTTGTGCTGGTGATTGTGCTGGTGGTCGTGCTGCTGGTTGTGCTGGTTGTCGTGCTGGTGGTTGGTGGTGCTGGCTGGTCGTGCTGGTGGTCGTGCTGGTGGTCCTGCTGGTGGTCCTGCTGGTGGTCGTGCTGGTGGTCCTGCTGGTTGTTGTGCTGGTGGTTGTGCTGGTGGTCGTGCTGGTGGTGGTGCTGGTGGTCGTTCTTGCGGAGGTGCTGGTGGCCGTGCTGGTGGCTGGTCGTGCTGGTGGTCGTGCTGGTGGTTGTGCTGGTCGTCGTGCTGGTGGTTCTGCTGGTGGTCGTGCTGGTGGTTGGTAGTGGTTGTGCTGGTGGTTGTGCTGGTGGTCGTGCTGCTAGGTGTGATGGCTGTCGTGCTGGTGGTTACTGGTGCTGGCCGGTCGTGCTGGTGGTCGTGGTTGGTGGAGGTGCTGGTGGTCGTGCTGGTGGTCATGCTGATGGCCCGGTGCTGTTGGCTGGGCCTGCTGCTCTCCCTTGTGCTGGTGGTTGTGCTGCGTGTCGTGCTGGTGGTCGTGCTGGTGGTTGTGCTGGTGGCTGGTCGTGCTGATGAAGGTGCTGGTGCTCGTGCTGGTGGTCGTGCTGGTGGTTGTGCTGGAGGTCGTGCTTGTGGAGGTGCTGGTGGCCGTACTGGTGGCTGGTCGTGCTCGTGGTCGTGCTGGTGGTTGTGCTGGTCGTCGTGCTGGTGGTTCTGCTGGTGGTCGTGCTGGTGGTTGGTAGTGCTGGAGGTGTTGGTGGTCGTGTTGGTGGTCGTGCTGGTTCTTGTGCTGGTGGTCGTGCTGGTTGCTGCCTGTGCTGGCGGTCATGCTGGTGGTTTTGCTGGCCCCCCGCCCCCCCCTGCGCCCCCCCCCTTGCACTCGTGCCCCCCTCACCCTGAACCTCCACAAGCGCCCTCCGCCGTGCCCCCCCCGCCCTCGCTGGTGGTAGTGCTGGAGGTGCTGGTGGTCGTGTTGGTGGTCGTGCTGGTTCTTGTGCTGGTGGTCGTGCTAGTTGCTGCCCGTGCTGGCGGTCATGCTGGCGGTCGCGCTG
>CAUYUJ010014951.1:305861-365277 GCA_963575745.1 Prorocentrum cordatum | reverse complement strand
TCGACGTCGGCGTCGTCGCAATCCTCCTCCTCCTCCTCCTCCTCCTCCTCCTTCTCGGCACGGCTCGTCGGCGTCGGCGTCGTCGCAGTCCTCCTCCTCGGCACGGCTCGTCGGCGTCGGCGTCGTCGCAGTCCTCCTCCTCAACGTCGGCATCTTCGGCGTGGCCGTCGTCGCAGTCCTCCTCCTCCTCTGCAAGGCCCGTCGGCGTCGGCGTCGTCGCAGTCGTCCTCCTCCTCCTCCTCCACGTCGGCATCTTCGGCGTCGGCGTCGTCGCAATCCTCCTCCTCCTCCTCGGCACGGCTCATCGTCGTCGGCGTCGTCGCAGTCCTCCTCCTCGACGTCGCCATCTTCGGCGTCGGCGTCGTCGCAGTCCTCCTCCTCGGCACGGCTCGTCGGCGTCGGCGTCGTCGCAGTCCTTCTCCTCGACGTCGGCATCTTCGGCGTCGGCGCAAGGTCCTCGTCGTCGACGTCGGCGTCGTCGGCTGCCGGAGGGCACCACGCTGGACCTGCCGAGAGGCGGTCGGGCCTGGCGGCTGGCATCCTGTTCTTTCGTGCAAGCGGGCAGGTCCACCGCTCTCTCGAGCAGTGGGTAGGTCAAAGAAGGAACTGGCCCGTCTCCTTCTCCACCTCCTCCTCCTCCTCCTCCTCCTCCTCCTCCTCCTCTCCTCTTCCTGCCTCGCTGCCTCCTCTTCCTCCTCCTCCTCCTCCTCCTGCTGCTGCTGCTCCTGCTCTCGCTGCTGCTGCTGCTCCTGCTCCTGCTCCTGCTCCTTCTCCTCCTCCTCCTGAAGAGCAGAGGGGGGGAGCGGGAGAAGAAGGAGGGGAAAAAGCCGAGGCGAGCTGGGTTTACATGCTGCATTCGTCCCCCTCCCCCCCCGCCTCCGTTCCCCACGACGGTCCCTGTTGGCCACACGCGAGAGTGACCTAGGCAAGACGAACCTTTGGTTGCCGATCCTTGAATGCGATGCGATGATCGCGGCATGCGTGCTTGGGCTGCCTTGGGGCGACACTGAAAGCCTCTTGGGCCGTCGGGCTGTCGGAAGCCCAGAGAGTCGGGAGCGCGGAAATTCTGTCAAAAGCCAAAGAGTAATCAACTGTTTGGGCTTATTCGGGCCCTCTTGGAGGACCTCGTGAATCCCCGTCTTGTCATATCGGGGGACTCTTGGGCCGCATCGGGGTACAGCCTTGGGCAGGAAGGGCAATCTTGTCTCGGGCCGTCTTGGAAGCATCGTGGACGAGCTCGAGAGAGCTCCCGCGTCTTGCATAGAAGACGAAGCCCGGACGAGGATCAAATCGGGTGAGGATAAATAAATAATCTCTGAGATCCGGCAACTCTGGAAGATGTCTCGGGCGCCACGGCCTTCTCAAAGCGTTCTGGAACGCTCTGAGAGCGTTTCGGAACGCTCCGGACATGATTGATCCTCGTCCTTGCGCCGTCCGATGGAGACCCGCAGGCCACTTTCCGAGCGAGCTTGGGCTCGTCGGGTGGACGGCGTGGTGCACGCTCCTTCTTGGGAGCCGCTGGGGCGGCGCTCGATGCGCGGCGTCCTGCCAGTGGCAGCGCGGCCGTGGTGCTGGGAGGAGGGCGCGGGGCGCGCTCAAAATTGGTTCCTCGACACCCACTGGAGAGGAGGAAGGAGCCGACGAGCAATGGCGGCGAATAGTGATGATGATGAAGATGATGGTGACGATGACGATGATTATGATGCTCCTGATGATGATGATGATGATGATGATGATGATGAAGATGATGATGATGATGGTGATGGTGATGGTGATCATGAAGATGATGATGCTGAGTATGATGAGGTTGACGTTGTTGCTGGTGGTTGGGATGATCATGCGGATACATATGATGATGGTGATGATGGTGACGACGATAATGATGAAGATGATGATGATGATGCTGATGGTGACGATGATGACGATAACGATGTCAATGATGATGGCGGTGATGGTAATGATGATGATATGATGATGGTAATGATGCTGTTGCAATTGTTGGTCGTGATGTTGAGGACGCTGAGGATGACGGTGTTGAGGACGACGATAGTGATGACGATGATGATGACAAATGTGACGATGACGGTGATGATGATGATGATGATGATTATGATGATGATTGTGATGACGATGATGACGGTGATCATGGAGATGATGATGCTGAAAATGATGATGCTTGTGTTGTTACTGATGATGGGGATGCTCATGAGGCTGACGATGATGAGGGTGGTGATGGTGACGGCGATGACGATGCTGGTGATGGTGATGATGACGACGGTTACGATGACGATGGTGATGATCATGCTGACGGTGATGATGATGATGGTGATGATGCTGTTGCTGTTGGTGCTGTTGCTGTTGAGGATGCTGATGGTGACGAAGTCGAGATCGAAGGTGACGATGGTGATGATGATGATGATCTTGATGGTGATGATGCTGATGCAAGTGACAAAGACGACGATGATGATGATGGTGGTGATGATGGTGGTAATGGTACTGATGATACAGATGAGGATGATGATGACGGTGAGAATGTATATGCTGATGGTGGCGATGCTGACGGTGTTGAGGGCGATGATGATGGTGATGTTTCCTGTAGTGAAGATGATGGTGATGATGATGATGCTGATTATGATGATGATGGTAATGTTATGCTGTTGGCATTGAAGGTAATGCTGATGATGCTGTTGATGATAATGATGGTGCTAATGATTATAGAGATGGTGACAATGAAGATGACGATAACGGTGACGATGATGACAGTCGTTATAATGATTGTGATGCAGATGACAGTTGTGATGTTGATTGCAATGCAGATTTTTGTGATAACCATTGCAATGACGATGCTGATGATGAACGTGGTGGTGATTCTGATGATGGCGGTGATGTTGAGGGGGCTCACGACGAGATGACGAAGGTGATGATGACGATGTGGCTGTGATGATGATGGTGATGATTATGATGGCGATGGTAGTGCTGTTGATGGTGATAGTGGCGCTGATGTTATTGTCGATGTTAGTGATGCTGGTGGGAGTAATGATGGAATTGATGGTGCCGGTGGTGATGATCTTGCCGATGGCGATGATGCTGTTGGTGAAAATGATGATGATGGTGCTGGCAATGCTGATAATGATGAAGGTGTTGATGATGATGGTGATGGCGATGACGATGATGATAATGGTGGTTAACAAGATGGTGATGTTGTGGCTGCTGTTGGGGATGGTATAGTGATGATGATGATGACGATGATGATGATGGTGGTGATGATGGTGACGATAATGATGATATTGATGGTGTTTGTGCTGATGGCGATGATGGCGCATGTGGCGATGGCAATGAGGATGATACTTGTGATGATGATGGTGATGTTGATGCTGATGATGATGATGGGACGGGTGATAATGAGTATGGTGATTATTGTTACCGAAGGTAAGGGCGACGGTGATGTTGAGAATGCCGAGGCTGATCGTGATGATGAATATGTGATGGTGGCAATGCTGATGATGATCAGGATGCTGGTAACGATTGACGGTGGCGGTGACGATGATGATGATGATGATGATGCTGATCATGATGGCGATGTCTGTGATGGAGATGATGGTGATGAAGATGGTGACGATGAAGATGACGATGGTGAAGGTGACATTGATGTTGTTGTACATGTACTAAGTATGCTGATCATGCTGGTGGTCATGATAGTGCTGACGGCAGCGATGACCATGATGACGATTGTGTTGACAAGGATGGTAGGAATAGCAGTGGTGATGAGGATGATGATGATGATGATGATGATGATGATGATGATGATGGTGGTGATGATGACGACGGTGACGAGGGTCATGATGGCGGCGGTGCTAATGAGAGTAATAATAATGATGATGGTGGTGGTGATGAAGATGACGATGGAACTGGTGGTGTTGATGATGCTGTTGCTGTTGTTGTTGCAGATGATGATGCTGATGCTGATGGTGGTGATGATAATGATGAGGGTGTTGATGACGATGGTATTGATGGTGATGCTGAAGATGATAATGTTGAAAATAACGATAAACATCATGGTGCTGATGATGCTGCAAGTGATGATGATGGTGATGATGATGGTGATGTTGTTGGTGCTGGGGATGCCGATGCTGATGACGACGCTGCGGGCGATGTTGATGGTAATGGTGATTATGTTGATGATGGTGGTGATGGTGCTGCTGGCGGTGACGACGATGATGCTGATGGTGGTGATGATGATGGTAATGATGCTGATGGGTATAGCAAGGGCGATGGCGATATATATATATATATATGTATATATATACGTTGATGGTGATGTTGAGTGATGATGACGGTGACGACGGTGACGATGATCGTGGTGATGATAGAGGTGATGGTGGCGGTGATCCGGTACTGGCCGAACTACGGGTCGGAGAGCGGGGCTCGTCCACGCCGTGCGGAATTCCCGTGCACAGGCGCGGGGGCAACTCGTAGCCAGCCGCCGATCGGGCGTCTACCCGCCACGAAAAAGCGCGTTCGGCTGGGGATCCGGACCCCCCCCCCTGGATGGAGGGGGGGGGCCGAACCCCGCCCCCCCCTTCCATGACGGAGGGGGGGGAGGGGTTCGAACCCCCCCCCCCTCCCCCTCTCCAACTTCTCCTCTCTCCCTCTCCTCGGGCTGGCGCCGGCGTCGGCGGCCGCTGGCGGCGGCGGCGGGGGTGCTGGTGGTGGTGGTGGTAGTGGCGGTGGTGGTGGTGGTGAGGTGGATTGTGGTGGTTGTGGTGGTGGTGGTGGTGGTGGGTTGTGCTGCTGGTAGTCGTGGTGGTTGTGGCGGCGGTGGTGGTGTGGTACATTGTGGTGGTGGTGGTGGTAGTAGTGGTGGTGGGTTGTTGTATCGGTGGTGGTGGTGGTGAGCTGTTGTGGTGGTGGTGGTGGTTTGTGGTGGTGGTGGTGGTTGTGTGGTGGTGAAGTGGTAGTGGTGGTGGGTTGAGTTGGTGATGGTGGTGGTCGTGGTGGTGGTGGTGGCGTGGTGGTTTGTGGTGGTGGTGGTGGTGGTGGTGGGCTGTGGTGTTGGTGGTGGTGGTGCTGCTGCTGGTAGTGGTGCTGGTAGTGGTGGTGGGTGGTGGGCGTTGGGTGGTGGTGGTGGTGTTGGTGGTGGGTTGTGGTGGGGGGGTGGTGTGGTGGTTTGTGATGGTGGTGTTAGTGGTGGGTTGTGGTGATGGTGGTGGTGGTGGCGGTGGTGGTGATGGTACTGGTAATGGTGTGGTGGTTTGTGGTGGTGGTTGTGGTTGAGGTGGGCTGTGGTGGGTGTGGTGGTGGTGGTGGTTGTGGTGGTGGTGGCGGTTATAGTGGTGGTGATGGTGGTGAGGTGGTTTGTGGTGATGGTGGTGGTTGTGGTGGTGGTGGGTTGTGGCCGTTGTGGTGGTGGTTGTGGCGGCGGTGGTGGTGGTGGTATGGTGGTCTGTGGTGGTGGTGGTGGTGGTGTGGCCTTCGGCTCTTCCCGCCACTGTGTTCTGGCTATGTGTCAAAGTTCTAATGGATGCCTCGTGAAGGGGGGGGCGTCTCCTTTGGGAGAGGGGGGGTGGGAGGGGGGGGTCAGGGGGGAGGGGAGTCCCCCTGGTTCTCATCGACGGCACCGAATGTTGGGGGGAGGGGCACCCCCTGGTTCGAAACGCGCCGCCGAATGTTCCCAAGGCAAGCGCCCGTGAAACGCGCTCTCTCCCCGCTACCGACCCTGCTGTCTGAGGCCAGCAGGCCGCTGGCAAGCATCCGCCGCGGAAGCCCCGACGACCAGAGGACAACGGGCCCGCGGCGGCGCGCCCGGGCCTCGCGAGGCCCAGGCCAACGCCGCCGAGAATTCCGAGCCGCATCCAGCCGACGAGGAGGGCGCCCGCAGGTAACTGACCCACACGGCAGGCCCGCAGGCCGAGACCCCCAAGGGCAGGCCGCGCAGACGCGGGGCGCCAGGGCGAGCGCGAGGGCCAGGCCGACACCGCGCAGCATTACGAGCCGAGCCAGCCAGGCGACGGCCCACAGCGTGCACCGTTGGCCCGCGCGCTCGGCGGCGGGACGCCTCACTGCGCAGAAGCGACGCCTCTGCGGCGGCGGAGCCTTGCACGGGCTGCTCACCGCCGCGGCGAGCGGCTCCGCAGGGGGCCGTCCTGGTCCGTCCTCAGCGGCACGGGCCTGCCTTCGCCCAGCGCGGCGGCCTCGCCACCCCTGGTTGGGTGCATCCCCTGCCGCGTGCGGCGCAGCGTGGCCGCCCGGCGGGCGTCGGCCCCCCGAGCGCAGCGGACGCGGAGGCCCACGACCCGCGGCCCGTCGGTTCAACACCCGCGCGCCGCGCAGTGCACGAGCAACCGCGCACCCGCGCCGATTACTCACAGGCGGTGGGTCAGGTCGAACGGCACGTTCCACTATCGTTACCAGCCTCGAACGTATCCCTATCCCTAAGATTGACACGCCAAAAAGGCGATGACAACCTTAGGGATCGCCCTCAACAAATAAGGGAATCCCTAAGATTGGCATCGTGATGAGGAGGTGCCCAGCATAGGGATAGGGATATGTTCCAGGCTGGTAATATTGAGGGCGCGCGGCGGCGGGGCGATCCGCCAGAGCGGCCGGCAGGGCTGCCGCCAGGCCTGCCGGGGTGGCCGCTGGAGCCGCCATGGGCGGCCTCCGCGCCACCCCCAGGCAGATGCAGCATCTCTGGGAAAATCCTTTTGGACTTCCCCGCCCAGTGCTCCAGTGCCCCGTGCGCGGGCGGCTGCCGCGGCCGCGGGTGCCGCGGCTGCCGCTAGCGCCGCTGGCGGGGCCAGGCGGTCCCCTCGGCTCCCGTCGCCAACGTTGCCCTCCTCCGCGCCGCCGTCGGCACACTGGGCATCGCTGTGGGCCTGGGCGGCGAGCGCCGCGGCGGCCAGCGCCGCGGCGGCGGCGGCTCCAGTAGCCTCGGCGCCGCGGCGGCCCGCGCTCGAGTCGGCTCGCCCACGGCCGCGCCGCGCGGCGGCGTCCTGGCCCTGGCCTGCGCAGCGCTGCATTTTCCCGAGCCATCGCCCCCCTGCGCTGGGCTGGTCGCGCAGCTGGGGGAGAGGAGCGGCGCCCCAAGGCCGCTGTGGTGAGCAGGGGGTGCGCTGCCGACGCTCGGCGCCGCGGCCGAGGGCCCGCAGGATCGGGCGTGCCGCTCGAGCGGCCCGCCGCAGGCGTCGCAGAACCAGGATAGTGATGATGGTGATGAAGATGACGATGATGATGATGATGATGATGATGATGATGATGATGGTGATAATGAATATGAAAATGAAAATGAATATGAAGATGATGATGATGATGATGATAATGATGATGATGATGATGATGATGATGATGATGATGATGGTGAGGCTGGTGATGCTGATGGTGATGATAACGGTGTTAACGGTGACGATGATGATGGCGATGTTGATGATGGTGATGATGCTGGTCGCGATGCTAATGATGATGCTGATGATGATGATGATGATGGTGATGATGATGGCAATGATGACTGTGATGGTGGTGGTGATGATGTTGCTGATGATAGCGGTGATGATGATATTGACGATGATGACGGTCACGCTGACGATGACAATACTGCTTATGTTGATGATTATGATGCAAGATTGTCGAAACGATGGTGGACATGATGCTGATTATGGCGATGGTCATGATGGTGTTGATGATGTTGATGTTATTGTTGATGCTCGGGATGATGATGACACTGAGAATGGTGGTACAGAAATGATGGAGACGGCGACGCTGGTGATAATGGTAAGGAGGATAATGAAGATGCTACTGATGATGATGATGATGACGGGTTGAGAATGATGAGAATGAGGATGAAGACTGCTGGTGATGATGATAATTCTGCTGACGGTGGCAATGATCGAATCGGTGAAACAAATGCGGGTGGTGGTGGACGTGATTGTGATGGTGGTGATGTTGATGACTGTACGCATGTTGATGTGGTGATTGATGATGATGGTGATGACGGTGGCGATAACAATGCTGATTTTGGTGATGATGATGGTGATAAGGACGATGATGCTGATGGCGACTGCCGTGGTGGTAATGGTGACGGCGGTGACGATACCGATGATGATGATGGTGGACGGTGGTGAGGAAGGTGAAATTGATGATGACGGTGCTGATGGTGATGGTGATGAAGATGTTGATGTTGTTGTTGACGTTGGGGATGGTGGTCGTGGTGATGTTGCTGACAATGGTGGTAATGCTGGCGGTGATGTGGATGATGATGGTGATGATGATGGCACTGACGATTCTTTTGATGATGGCGGCTATGGTGATGATGATGATAATGAAACTCATGATGCTGGTGATAGGGTGATGATGGTCATCGTGGTAACGGTAATTGGACTGTTGTTGGTGATCATGACGGTGACGATGACGATGATGCTAGTGATGATGATGAAGGTGATGATGACGGAGATGATTTTGATGATGATGATGGCAACGAGGGCGATGATGATGATGACGAAGGTGGCAATCATGATGATGGTGATTCTTGTGATGATGATGATGGCGAAGACGAGGATGCTGGTGGTGATGAAAGAAACGATGCTGTTCGTGCTGAGGGTGGTGGTAATGATGGTGAACACGAGAAGGGTAAGGATGATGGTCATAATAGTGACGGTGACGACGGTGATGATGATCATGATAGTGATGGTGGTAGTGTTCACGATGATGATGATAAAGACAGTGAATGTGTTGGTGGCGATGATTATGGTGATGATGATGTTGATGCTGTTGTTGTTCCTGTTGGTATTGATGGTGATGCTGTCTGCTGAAGATGGTACTGATGATGATGACGATGGTGGTGGTGGTTATAATGTTGAGATTGCTGTTTATGCCGGGGAATAGGATTATGCTGATGATGATGTTGAGATTGTTGCTTATGCCAGGATGCTAATGCTGATGATGGTGATTCTTGTGATGATGATGATGATGATGATGGCGAAGATGAGGATGCTGGTGGTGATGAAAGAAACGATGCTGTTCGTGCTGAGGGTGGTGGTAATGATGGTGAACACGAGAAGGGTAAGGATGATGGTCATAATAGTGACGGTGACGACGGTGATGATGATCATGATAGTGATGGTGGTAGTGTTCACGATGATGATGATAAAGACAGTTGATGTGTTGGCGGCGATGATTATGGTGATGATGATGTTGATGCTGATGTTGTTCCTGTTGGTATTGATGGTGATGCTGTCTGCTGAAGATGGTACTGATGATGATGACGATGGTGGTGGTGGTTATAATGTTGAGATTGTTGTTTATGCCGGGGAATAGGATTATGCTGATGATGATGTTGATATTGTTGCTTATGCCAGGATGCTAATGCTGACGGGGGTGATGATGATGGTGATGAGAATGGTGATGATGCTGATGATTATCATTTTCTTGGTGATTATGATGACGACGGTCACGATGATGATGACGGTGGTAGTGATGATGGCGGTGATGATGAATGTGATGGTGTTGATGATGCTGATGATGATGTTGAAGATGGTAAGGATCATGGTGACGACAATGATGATGATGACGATGATCCTCCCAAGGTTTTTTCCTGGCCGGCTCTTCTGTCTGGATCGATTTCTGACGGTCTCCGAGGCCATCCTCTGGAACGGCCTCCTCGATCGTCGATCGTCGAACCTCCGACCTCGTCGTCCTCCTCCTCCCCTTCTCGTCGTCCTCCGCCTCTTCCTCCCCGTCCTCCTCCCCCTCCTCCTCCAACCTCGTCGTCCTCAACCTCTCCTCCTCCGTCGGTGGGCGGCAGGAGGGGCCACGCACCAGTTTCGCCAGGGCATGGAGAGAGCCAGGGGGTCCGCGCAGCTGTGCCGATGGCGCGAGGAGCAGGGGCGTCGAGACTCCAGAGTTAGAGAGAGAGGGGGGGAGAGAGAGAGAGAGAGAGACAGCGAGAGGAAGGAGATAAACAGGAGAGATACATAAGGCCGCACATATACAGACACACATATATATACATATATATAAGCAATCAATCATCGCTTGCTTCTTCAGCAGGGGGGACCTCGAGGCCTGGACGGGTGATCAGCTCATTTTTCTGATATCCCTGGTGCCTGCTGGCACTGCGTTCGCCCGATGCATGACGCAGCTCGGCAGAGCTGGAAACGAACCTGGAACCGTTCCAGACACAACCATGTCAATCACGTTGTCTGACCCCCTCCTCTCCCGGAGCAACAACAAGTGTAGGTGGCATGGCCACGGTCTTGTCGGATGCGGGCTGGCCGCTGCTGCGCGAGAGTGTCTAAGCCGACGGCTCTTGGTGCTGATCGATATCCTTCCTTCTCCGCCCATCCCTTTTGCTGCTCCTCCCGCATCCCTGCTCCTCCCTCTCTGCCTCCTCCACCTTCCTGTCCTCCTCCTGGTGCTTCCTTCCTCTCCTCACCTTCCTCCTCGCCGAACCCTGACCTGGAGGGCATCGTGCAAACATCGGGTTCGGACTCCCACATTGGCCAAATCCCGACCCGCGGACCGTCATTCACTTCCGGAGCCATCACACGCAAGCAGTGAAAAATCTTGTGTCTGTGCTGGGCTGAACTCTGGCAGCGGACTCGAATCCGGTCAAAGAGTTGTAGAGATGATAACCGAAATCAACTTTCTGGGCGAGTCGGACCAACCGGGGACCACGAAACCGGCTAGATTAGCGGAAGCTGCCGAAGACACGCTGGGCCAAGGCGAAGAGGGGACTCTGCACGATCGGAGCAACAGGAATGTACTCTACACGACGGCAGAACAATGCAATATTGATAAGACATCTTTTGGTGGTGTCTGAGAATCAGCGGGTCATGCGGACCTTTTGGGCCGTTCTAGAGCAGTCCAGAATGCTCAGAGGGCATCCCAGAACGCTGTGGGACGATCCATGCTAGTCCTCCGCCTGCCTGAATTCCTGCGACCACCTGTGCTGTGCCACCCGAGGCCTTGTAGTCGCCGCTGCCGAAGGGGAGGACGCTCTTTGCGAAGTCCCCGGTGCGGTACTCTGGCTTCCCGAGCGACGAGGCGTGTTGGATCTCGGCTCTCCGCATAAATTCCCCCCCCCTCCCCCTCGCCCTCCTCGTCCGCCGCCCCCCTCCTCCTCGTCCTGGACCTTCGCCCTCCTCGTCCCCGTCCTCGCCCTCGTGCCCCTCCTCCTCGTCCCCCTCCTCCTCCTCCTCCTCCTCCTCCTCCTCCTCCTCCTCCTCCTCCTCCTCCTCCTCCTATTCCTCCTCCTCCTCCTCCTCCTATTCCTTCTCCTCCTCCTCCTCCTCTTCCTCCTCCTCCTCCTCCTCGTCCATGTCACTGCAGACACGGTCGGCTCTGCGAGGAATGCTCGTCGCTCCCTCGCCCCTCGAGCCCCCGTAGGTCACCTCGCTGCGCGCCTCGCGCTGCGCGGCTGGCTACCTTCACGCCCAGGCGTGGGTAACCCAAGGTCGTTCTCGCCAGTAGGAGGAGGAGGAGGAGGAGGAGGAGGAGGAGGAGGAGGAGGAGGAGGAGGAGGAGAATCGTCACTGGAGGTCTCCTCCTCCTCCTCCTCCTCCTCCTCCTCCTCCTCCTCCTCCTCCTCCACTGCTCCTCCTCCTGCTCCCCTTGCCTCGCGCCCCCTAGGTCACCTCATTTCGCGCCTCGCGCCGCGCGGTTAGTTACCTTCACGCCCAGTGACGATCGACAACGTCGCGCCTCAGGCAAGAACCGAGGAGAGGGTCGGAACAAGCACCACGAACGGAGCCGCAGGATGAGCACCTTGGTAGTCATTCAATGACCTCGTCGCCAACAGGGCGTAAACAGCGGGGAGACGGCGGGCTCCTTCCCTTTTGCCTGCACCAAGAATCTCGAATAGTAGTATAATTGGCCAGCGTCTTCTCTCGCGTCGTTCCTCGCTGTTTGTCTCATCCTTATCCCTTGTTCCAAATAGCTTCAAAAACCCAAACGCCTACCGAAACATTCCGAAAGCCGCGGACGACCTCCAAAAGTTCCTTCACCTCCTCCTCCTCCTCCTCCTCCTCCATCTGCTCCTCATCTTCCTCCGCCCCAAAATTGAGCCGTGCGAGTCTTCCCCCACGCTTGCTCGAGTCACTCCCAGGGCCCTTGACGAAGGGGTGGTCGACGCCCCTGGGAGGGTCACTAGTGCTGCAGCAGGGTGTACTCAGGATGTGGGCCCTCACAGTGACGTACACCACGGCGAGAGGCATGTTGCTGCGGGGCTAACTCCGACGAGCGTGGCTGCCGACGGGCAGGCGGCTCCCCTCTCGTGGGTGAAGCTGTGTGAGGTTTCCCCCGCGATCGCTCGAGTCACGCCCAGGGCCCTTGACGAAGGGGTGGTCGATGCCCCTGGGCGTGTCACTAGTGCCGCAGCAGGGTGCTCTCACGCCGTGGCCCGTCACGACGACTCTCACTTCGATGCGAGGCATGTTGTTGCGGGGCTAAATCCGACGAGAGTGGCTGCCGACGGGCAGGTGGCTTCCCCCCTGGGGATGAAGCTGCGTGGGTATCCCACCCTCGCTCGAGTCACGCCCAGGGCCCTTGACGAAGGGGTGGTCGTTGCCCCTGGGTGTGTCACTAGTGTCGCAGCAGGGTGCTCTCAGCATACGGATCACCACATCGACTACGACAACTCACTACCTGGTTCGACGCAATCCAGGTGCGAGATCAGTACTACTACGGCACTACGGTCGACGGAGCCACCGACCTCGGCATCCACGGGGCCCCGTCGCGCACCTCGTGGCGCTCGCAGGAAGGACTTCAAGGTTGCCACATTCAACGGCAGCGGCTGGCCGCAGGTTCAGGACTACCTGACCAACTGCAACGGCGTGCACCTCGCCTTCGCTCAAGAGCTGAAGCTGCGCAACGACCAGGTCAAGCGCGCCCAGGAGTCCTGCGATGGAGTACTACTGCCCTGGGACTTTTCTTTGGCGAACAGCGGGTCGACACTCGGCCCCGCATCAAATGTCGACGCCCTCGGCGTCCCTCGGCCCCTCTGGAGCCCAGGGAGGAATCGGTTCACCTGCGCCATGTTTTTACCCAGGTCCCCCATCGCAGCATTTGGAGATGCGATTTTTGTAGGAAGGGCTCGAAGCTGGAAAGGACCCGTCGTCGTCTCTCTGAGCTTGCCTGCCCTGCTCGTTTGCGCGCTGCCGCCGCCATACATCGGCACCCCTCCACTGTCACCCCTCCTGGACACGCTGCGCGCGCCCAGGCTGACAATGAAGGGCAGATGCCGACGAATGAGGGCAGCAGCTTCGGTGCTGCGGTGCGACCTCGCTCCCCCTCGGACTCGTTTCGATCGGTTCGCCCTCGGACGGAGTCCCCCACGCGTGGCCAGGTGTGTGACCAAGGGGAGGCGGATCCCCCGCCTCCGTCCTCGGGCCTGGGTAGCCCTTCCTTGCCTCGCCCTCGTGCCCCCTCCCCTGGCTTTGAAAGGCACGTCAGGCCACGTGTGGGCTTCGAGCCCGTCGCTGCTGCCTGGGATGGAGCTGCGAGTGTCCAGGCCGAAGCCACTGCCAGGGTTCCTTCTTTTCCAGAGCGCTCGGGGCCCACGTTCCTCCCCGACAAGCGGAGGCGGATCGGCTCCAAGCGCCCAAGTCGGCCCTCGCTGGCCGACACGACAGTACCAGCCGAGCCTATGCCAGGAGCGGGCCCCGTTCCTTCCACGGCCGCTCGCGGCCACCGACTCTGGGTTTCCTCGGGCCATGTTTGCCTGTGCGTTTCCTGTGGGGCTTTTACGACGGGCGCGGCTGGTCACCTCCTAATTGATTGCCCACCGGGAAGCACGCACCGCCTGTCAGAACGGGCGGTGCGCAACCGACGCCTTTTCATGCAAGGTTTTCATCCTGCGGATGAAGGAATGGAGGGCTCACGTCGAGTTCCCGCACCTCGTCCGCTTCTTGTCTCAGACCCTGAGACCCACTGGGTCAGGCTCCACGGGAGCCCACCTTCTCACCCAGGCTGCGGGGCTTAACCCCCGTATATTTGTCTGTGTGGCTGGTACCCGAGATCCTCTTGTTGGGGTCCCAGCCTCCTCACAGGCCAGCCAGGCTGCCAGCAGCTTGGCGCCCTTGGTGGGCGCTCGTGCACAGCGCGACGCTTCCCTCGGCAGTGCCGTATCCTCCTCTTCCTCCTCGTCCTCCTCCTCCTGATCCCCCCCCTCCTCCTCCTCATCCTCCTTTCCTCCCCCTCCTCCTCCTCCTCCTCCTCCTCCTCCTCCTCCTCCTCCCTCCCTCTCCTCCTGCTCCTCCTCCCTCTCCTCCTGCTCCTGCTCCTGCTCCTCCTCCTCCTCCTCCTCCTCCTCCTCCTCCTCCTCCCCGTCCTCCTGATTCCCCGCCCCTCGATCGGGCAGGCTGGGCACGGCGCTTGGAAGGTGATCTGGCCCCTCAGCTTCTGCGCCCCTCTCGGTGCGGCAGGCTGGTCCTCAGTCGCGGCGGCCCCGCCCTTCCCCCCTGACGGCCATTGGGGGCCAACACAAACAGCCACGCAGACCCTGGGGGACCGAACCAATATTGAAGGCGCGCTTCGGGGTGGAAGAAGAGGGGGCGGGACTTCTCAGAATGCGCAGGAGGCCCCGGCCTTCTGAGAAATTTCGTGACACTTTTCCGAAGACGGAGGCGCCTCTTCAGAAGGCCGTAGGGATTCTGAGAAGCCCCGCCCCCTTGTGAAACAGTCTGTCGCCCCCAACTTCCCCCTTCAGCGCGCTGTCGAGGAGAGTACTGCCCAGGCTGGCGCGAGGAAAAGGGGGTACGACGTAGGAGCGAGTCCTGCCCAGGGCCAACCTGGTCATTCCGAGTCGCTCGTTGGCGGCCCCGCGCACGCAAAAGCAACCCATGTTGGCAGATTGTGCTGCGTTCCGGGGGATCTGCTCAACTTTTCCGGCTGAGTGTGTCTTACTTCGCGTCCCCATAGGGGAGGCGAGACCACGATGGCCGTTCGAAGCGGAGGTGGAGGAAAAACGGGGAGGACGAGGAGGAGGAGGAGGAGGAGGAGGAGGAGGAGGAGGAGGAGGAGGAGGAGGAGGAGCGGATCGCACCCTGAGGCGAATTCCTTTCTTCCCCCCAGGCCGTCTGCACCTGCTCAAGCCTGGATGAACGCATGGGGCGGCAAGGGCGACAACACGGGGATGATGCTCACCAGCATTGCGTGCTACTGAAAGGTGGCTATTCTAGCTGCTGTTTCTGTGCATCACGTGTCGGGCCCCATCAGGCGAGGGGGGTTGGAGAAGGAAGCGGATAAGGAGAGGAGGAGCCGGCAAGACAAAGCAACGACTGCATCGGGCCGCACGTCTCAGTTACACTCGACGATGTTACACATTGCACATTGCAACCAGTACGGCCTGCATCGCGCGCACACAATAAAGCTCACAGAGAGACTCCCCCTGTAGGGGTCCCCGAATTGCCTTCGCTCGACCTAACGACGACCCCCGAGAAGCTTGAACCGGTCCAGGAGGCTTGGCTTTGAAAGCTGCTCCAAATCAGCTGAGTTATACCTGCTACTGCTACACACACGCGACCTACTGTCATAGCACTCTGCCCCTACCACTACTCCCCTGAAGTTGCCTCTGACTCAGATATCTATCGTCATCCCGCATCACTCCACCAACAATCAGGGTTGCCGTGGGAGCGAGGGACGTCGTAGACACGCCCAATCTGAGCAGACCACCTTTCTGGGACGCCGCCCGCGCACTCGCCGTCGTGCTCACACCTACCCCACTGCCTCTCATCTCTAACGCCGTTGGAGTGCGAGACGCCGCGCAGACAAGACCATTACCATGAACGCTCTGTGCCGTAGAAGCGGAGTTAGGTAACTGCATGCATCTGGAGGCGATTCCCCGCCCCTCATCACCCTCGCTATCCCGACTGGCCAGACGACGCCTGGCAGTTTCACGACCCGCTGCGGAACTCGCTTTAGCGTCAGAGCAGCCGCTCACAAGTCGAGGTTGTCTAGCACCTAATGTAACATGCGCTCTTGATGTCAGCGCGGGGCCATCCCTGGCTTGATCTCCGACCCCAGCTGCTCGGCGCAGGCTACGAATGAGCGCTCGGGACGATCGCCGGAGAGGCACGTCGTCATCTTAGCCGCCCCCTCCCTGTGGCGCTTCGACACCCGGAAGACGCGCGCCAGCATCGTGAGCCCGCTGGCCGAGAGACTCTGTAACTTCGCTGAGGCCTCGGCCCACTGCTCCCTGTTGCGAGCTCTGACGCGATCCCCTGCCGCTGCGATGGCCCAAGCGACGATCGGGAACACCTGGGCGCAAGCGGGGCCAATGGCAAGCTCTGGGGCCTTGTTGATGTCGGGTTCTCGAAGTGAACACCGCTCAGCTTCCGCGCCTCGATCGCACGCGCCTGCCCCGCCGTGAAGCCCGCCCTCAGCACCTCGTCCCCGTGGTAGTTCGTCGCCATCAGCTGGCGGAGGTTGAAGCTGTTCCCGATGGGTGGCGCGAGCGAGGGCGGGGGCCAGGCGCGGGGCCATCTGCGCTGCGCGTCCACCAGCGGGGGCCTGTCCACCGCGCGGGGGGCGAGACCATGGCTGCGAGACGCCTCCACGGCTGCCGCTGCCTGCCCTGGCCGTTGCCTCGGCGCCCCGCCGCCGTGGCCGGGCGACGCCGCTCCGCCTGGGGCGGTCGGCGCCGCGGCGGCTGCGGCCTCGGGGGATTGCCGCGCGCGCGAGGCGTCGCCGCGGGCGCCCGCGCCGGGCTGGCGGCGGCGGGGGGGCCCGCGGCTTGCACTTGCGGGGCCGCCGCGGCCGCGTCGACGGCCGGCTCTCCGACGGGTGGGCCTGGAGCGGCCCGCCTCTGCCGCTGCCTGCAGGGGTCGACCGCTGAGGCGGAAGGGCATGGAGATCTGCGGACGGCCGCGCAGGCGTCGGGGCTGGCTCGGGAGCACGCGCGGTCAATAGCTGCTCCTGAAGCTGGGCTAGATCATCAAACGGCTCGGCAACCGAAAATTCAAACGCCGAACAGCTCACTACCCTGGTCGACGAGGCCTTCATCCCAGACACGGGGCAGACGAGGGACAAGGGCTCGACGACAGGGTGGTGGCTGGGCAACCGCTGCACATGACGCTGCTCAGTAATGAAGGCAGTGACGGCGAGCTCTTGCGTAGTCTCCCGCGTGCGCAGTACGCATCGACAATGTACGCACAGGAATGCAATGACGAGCGCGCGCAGTAGCGACCGACAGTTATGACCTCCATGCCTCTGGAACCTCCGACGCGCCAGGAGCGCCGGCCGCGTCGCGAAGGCGCAACCGCAAACGACGCCTTCTGCGTCGAGAGGGTCGCGCGTCCACTCGGCCGTCGGCGGTGGCGGGGCTGCAGCAGCCTCGGGCGGCGCCCGGCCCGGCGGCGGGGCGGCCGCCGCCCTCGCCCGAGCGCGCGGCGCGCCGGGATCGAGCTCGAGGCGCCGATCGCGAGGGTCGTCGTCCGAGAACAGAGCCACCGCGTTCAGGCTTGCCGTCGGGAGCGCGGAGGGCGCCCGGCAAGTCTTCCACCCCCGTCGCCCGCAGCGGCGCCTGCACGTCGCCGACGAACCTGGGCGCGCATGGGCTTGGCAGATGCGCCCACCGTGCCCGCCGAGCCGCGAACTCTACCTGCAAGGAGGAAAGACTGGTCTACTCTGTAAGAACGGTTTTTTGAAGGCAGATCTGCCTTCAAAAAACCGTTCTTACAGAGTAGACCGATTTTTTGCAGGCAAATCTGCCTTCAAAAAACCGCTCTTACAGAGTAGCCTCAGCTGGCCGACGACAGCCGCGATCTCCCGCGGGCACTGCTGCGGGGCGCTGATCCAAAGCCGGCGCTGGCGCAGGCGACGCGCGCGCGGTTCGAGGCTCGCCGTTGTCGTCCAGGATGGGAATCTTCTGGCACGCGTCCCCCGACAGATGCTTGCGCGCGAGACTGGCCAGCACTGTCGATCCGCACCTCCTGCGAGGAGCTCAGAATGGATACAATCAGCCCGCTCAGCGCTGTCTCCTGCACGACGCGCCAAACGCGACCCTGACCAGACGCCGCGCGCGGTTGCGAGACCAGAAACGACCCATGCCGCGGCCCATGCCGTAGAAGCCTCGCCGTGCCGTCTGGAGCCGCCGTCGTGGTTCGCACAGTGCGCTGCCCGTGATCGACGTCTGGATGCCTAGTGTGACATTCTCGCGCTGCACGACGCCAGGGATGGGCACCTCGCCACCGACAAAAGTTGCGCCTGTCTCTGAAAGCCGGCGCCAAGAAAGCATGGAGAGATCGAGCTCTGGTCATGGTTGTGCGCGCGCCCGTGCTGCTGGAGCGCTCGGCGCAGTTCGTGATGGGCGTGCCCTGAGACAAAGCCAGCGTTGCGAACGGGCAGAGCGATGCGGGCGCGGTTCGCGTCGTCAGCGCAGACCCTCGCGCTTGCATCCACAGACTCGTTGGTCAGCGGGGGCCAGGCTGAACAGAGCGCCTCGTCCGCCAGGTGACAGCGTCGATGTCAGACCTCAGCGCAGATGGCAACGGCGGCATGGCGAGGCGCTGCGACTGGCCAAACCGCGCACCAAAGCTGATCTAACCAGATGCCGATCGGCGCGCGGAACGCGCGAGCGAAGAACAACGCGGCGGGCGCGCGGCCCATGCAGGCTCTGCAGCGGCTCGGAAAGGTCCTGGAAGCCGCCGGAGCAGGCCGCTAGGAACGTGCTCATCTCGCGCCGCTGGTGAAGGAAACATATAAACGCCGCCGCTCTTGGCGCGCGGCCGCCTCCACCGTCTGCCGCGGCGAGGCGAAGTGGGCTGGGCCAAACGCATTGTCCATGCCGTCCTTGGCCGCCGGCGTGGAGCTGCCGCCCCGTCGAAGTCGCTGGAATAGATCCTCCTCGCGCAGCAGCGCATGCTCTCAATTGGGGCCGCGACGATTACCGCGCTCGCGAGGGGGAGGCACTTTGCGGGGGGCCCGCTGCGGCTGCGCCATGAACCGCGACGCGCCCATGCGGCGCAGCCCATGGATCTAGCGCCCGGCATGGAACCCGCACTTTTTGCGCCTTCGTCAAGGCACGTCGTCGCCGAGCGGTGGCGCGCCGCAGGAACTCGTCGAACGCGGCGGATATGATCCACGATGCATTTGGGCGCCATCTCAGCGAGAGGAGCGGACGCATATTCGGCGCCTCGCCCCAGTCGGCGTCGATCTCCAAGGGTCCTATGACCGGGCGCGGGTCCAGCGCGCGGAGAATCGTCGTCGTCTTCGTCATCATCGTCGGCGAGCACGGCAACCTCCTCCTACTCCACTGGAGCACGACGGCGGGCGCGCAGTCGACGAGAGGCACGCGCGAGCGACGTCTCGGGTGCGTTCAACCCGTCTTCGCGGATCCGGCGGCGAGCTGCCAGCAGTGAGAGCCTTTCAGCACGCATGCGCACGATGCGGGGTTTCTCAGGTGGTGATCCTGCGAAGCGTCGCTGCGCCGTCTCGGAGACCGTCTCCATCCGGCGCTCCTAGGCCTCATCAGGTGCCGCCTCGGAGTAGAGCAAGTCGAAATAGTTGGGGTGCGTGGCGAAGGTCGTGTCTAGCTCTTGAGCAAACTGCCTGACAACCTCCCCGCTGCGAAGAGCTTTGCCAAACCTGGCAAAATCCAAACGGATTCGAGGCGGAGCGTTGGGGGCTTCCAACATGTAGATCACATCCAGGAGCAACGGCACGCGCTCCTGCATTCTAGGCCTCGGGATAAGCTTGAGCCTGAGGTTCGACGTTTTCGGCGCGACGACACGGCGCGCGCGCCGAGGGAACCTACCAGCTGAACACCGCAAGGTGGTCAATGTGTGAAGCCGCGCGGACGCCGTAATACGTCGGTCCAACATCGACGTCGCTCGAAATCACCGTCACCCCGTAGCGCTCGAGAACTCTGTTGCCAGCGTGGCGCTGCAGCGCCAGGCCATGGGGGCCCAGCGCAGGCGACGCAATTGTCTCGATCACGCCTTTGGCGCGTGCACGCAGCCCGAGACCGTCGGTCACGTCGAAGTCGGGAAAAAAACAACATTCCTGCTGCTCGCAAGCGTCAGCATCTTCTCGAGCCAATCGCTCAACGCGTCGAACGTCTGGCGAGACTGCAGGTGCGTGTAGCCGTCCCCGTTTTCCCGAACCTCTTTCTTGCTCGACGGCCGTGGCGGGAAGTAGACCGCAGGAGTCACAATGACAAAGCGGCCTGACCTCAGCCTCGCAGTAGCTGCTCGACCCCTCACCTTGGCAGGGACAAGCGGCACGTCGACTGTGCTGGTCACGGAACCCCGATTTCTGCGCAAATACGTGGTGCCACAGCTCTTGTGGGTGTGATGCCCTGGTCTCCACGGAGTTGTGAGCGCCGTGTGGCAAGGAAGGACGGTGCGGTACACGGAGTCGCTTATCTCGCGTTCCATCGTTCCGCTCAGGCAGATCACGTCAACGTAGCGCAACCCAGCTGACATATCACAAGCCTCTCCTCTTGGCACGCACTCTGAGCAGTCCAATGCAGAAGCTTCAACATACAAAACACACCCAAGAGAAAACGCATCGCCGCGGCGGGAAGGTTCAGCGGGCGCGAGTTATGGAGATGAATCATGCGACGCTGGCCGGCCACTGGTTCAATCTCTCGGGCTAAGTGGGCTAGGAGGGGGACAACGACGAGGAGAATGAGGAGCAGCGGCAGAAACAGCAGCAATTGCTGTTGGGGGGGAATGGAGCGAAACATCCTGAGTGCTACAGAAGGCCCCTCTAGGGAGGCCAGGGCCCGCATGCCACCGAAGCACACGTAAGGTGGAGCACGGCGAAAACGAGAAACTGAAGCAAGGTGAAAACCGCAACGCGACAAGGACTTGAAATCGTGTCCGAAATACTTTGCGTTGTTGACTCTGTGCCCAATACTCGACCAACACCCCCTCCCGTTGCCGTGTGCCCGAGGGGTCGCCGACCTCTCGGATGACTCTCGCGCTCACTGTGGCTAGCTCGCCAGACGGGTACATGGCAAAATGCAGTCAGTCACCATCCGGAGCGGCGACTTTACCAGTTCGCCCGGTGCGCCCATCTTCCAGGACCACAACGCACTTCCCGATGAACACCTCCAGGGGCCACAGGTCTCCGCCACACAGGTCGAAAAGCGTGATCGTCTCTGCCTCATCCACATACTCTGGGCCCTGGTCCTTGAATCTGATATTCTGGACCCTCCGGGGACGCGCACGGTCTGGGGCAACGCCGTTACGACCAGACTCATGACCCTGAGCAGGCTCTCGGTGATCACGACCAGGCTCCCTATGAGTTGTCCACCCCGCAACTTGCAGATGAAGGCGTACGATCCTCGCCAGAATACGGGCAATTACCCCAACAGCCGCCTCACAACGAACACCACCAGCCTGCAGAAGAGGCTCAGAAACCACACGAGGGCAGCAGCCACCACCATGAAGTAGACGATCTTCAGGAAGCTCAGCACAAACACGTACAGGTGGAGGCACCCTTGGTCCTGATGCCCACCACCCCGAACCTCACCACGTGCAGCAGGGGCCCACGCGGCCAGAAACTCAACAGTATCGCATTCCGCTTCAGGAACAGGAGAGGCGCACCCGCACCACAAGCAACCTCAGGAGCAGGAGCGAACTTCGTGGATCACCGACGCCACACGGGCCAGAAGAGTTCGTTTGAGCTCGTTGCACGCCCTACTGGTCCCAGGGCCCCCACCTCTCAGGCAGCGTGGGCACCACCATTTTGAAGCTGAGTTCCACCAGACCCACTCGTGGGCCTTCTGTGGGGGAGGGCTGGGCCTTCTTTCGACCGCATCTGCACTAAGTTCTCCGAACTGTTCTTGGAGCATTGGCCACTCGGCCAGGAGTTTAGCCATGCCGCGCACAAGTTTGAGATACCCTGGGGTGCCGCAGTTTGTCCCAGGATCCGCATTGGCATTTTGTTGCTTCGGCCAGCAACGATGTTTGCCTGCCCAGAGGCCCCATTAAAAACCCACGAATCGGACATCGACGACAACCCTCGAGCCACAAATCTAAGAATCATTCCTCCTCCTCTCGGCTACACGCAAGAGTGACCGTGGGCAAGAGCGACCCTTGGTGTGCGGCTTCAGGCGGCCACGGGATAACCAATTCCAAACGTGCAAGCCAGCGCTGGGGGGGGGGGCATGTGAGCCCGCACCATGAGTGACTCCTGCGAGAGGGCACTTTTAAGCGGACCCTTTCTCTACCCCTCGTCCTCCTCGTCCTCCTCCTCCTTTGAGGTGTGAGCTACTGACGCTCGTGTCGTTCCGACGCCGCCATCCCTCCTCCTCTTCCTCAACCTCCACCTCCACCTCCTCCGCCTCGTCCTCCTCGTCCTCCTCGTCGTCCTCCTCGTCCTCCCCCTCCTCCTCCTCCTCCTCCTCCTCCTCCTCCTCCTCCTCCTCCTCCTCCTCCTCCTCCTCCTCCCCCCGCTCCTCCTCCCCTCCTCCCTCCTCCTCCTCCTCCTTCCTCCTCCTCCTCCTCCTGTGGACTGTGACCTAGTGGCGCTGGTGTCGTCAGACGCCGTCATCCCTCCTCCTTTGACGTTGAGCGGAATTCAAACCCTCGGAATTGCGGCGTCACGCCAGTCCTCCTCCTCCTCCTCCTCCTCCTCCTCCTCCTCCTCCTCCCTCCTCCTCCTCCTCCTCCTCCTCCTCCTCCTCCTCCTCCTCCTCCTCCTCCTCCTCCTCCTCCTCTCCCTCCTCCTCCTCCTCCTCCTCCTCCTCCTCCTCCTCCCCCCCTCCTCCTCCTCCTCCTCCTCCTCCTCCTCCTCCTCCTCTCCTCCCTCTCCTCCTCCTCCCCTCCCTCCTCTCCTCCTCCTCCTCCTCCTCCTCCTCCTCCTCCTCCTCCTCCTCCTCCTCCTCCTCCTCCTCCTCCCCCTCCTCCTCCTCCTCCTCCTCTCCTCCTCTCCTCCTCCTCCTCCTCTTCCTCCTCCTCCTCCTCCTCCTCCTCCTCCTCCTCCTCCTCCTCCTCCTCCTCCTGCGGAAGCGGAGGAGACAGAAGGGCGGGAGGCCGCTCCTTGGTGGCCACGCTGGCCTCCCGGCGCAGCGGCGGCCCGCTGGTCCTGCGGAGGCTCCCCACCTGCCCCTCCCCCCCCCTCACCCCCGCCTCCCAGAACTTGTTGGTCGGCGGGGCGAGAGCGAACCTCTTCCGCTAAAAGCTAGGCGGGCTACGCACAGCTCTGATTGGGGAGACAGGGCACAGGCGGGCGGGGCCTCAGGCGGCCGGAGAGGGCGGTCGCCTCCCAGAAACAGAAACCTTCGCCTGCTTCGGGGACCCGCACCCCCCTGCCTCCTACGGCAGGTTCGCGCGGCGTCGGCGCGCGCAGCGGTTCTCGACACCGCGTCGATCGTTCGACCTTGAATCGATCGTGGCCCCGATCGTTCAGAGCTGAATTCGGTCAGGCCCAGCGGCGTTAGCGTGCCCATCGGTGCTTCCGCGTCGCAGGATTCAAGCTTGAACGCCTTCGCTAGGGTCGCCGGCACGCCAATACCGCATGAACCTACCGTACACCCCTCTCCTGCTTCCCCCTCCGCCTCCCTGCAAACTCCTCCTCCCCCTCGTCTGTTGTTGTTGTTCAGTGCGCCTCCTTCTTGTCCTCCCTCCTCTTTCCTCCTCGTCCTCCCTTCCTCTGTCGCTCCCCCCTCCTCCCTCCTCCCACATCCTCTTCCTCCTCCTCCCCCTCCTCCGCCTCCCTCCGCTGTCCATCGTTCTCCCGCTCCTCCTCCTCCTCCTCTTCATCATCCTTCCTCCTGCCCCTCCTCATTAACTTCTTTCACCTCCCTTTTCCCTTGCTTCTCCTCCCCCTTCCCTCCCCCCTCCTCCCGTCCTCCTGCCCACTCCTTCTGCTCATCGCCCCCTCTCCTCTTCTCGGCGGCGCGCCGAGGAGGGAAGCTGCGGGGGCGCAGGCCTGCTCAAGAGGGCCCCCGAGGCCTGCTGAGCCTCCCGAGAAGGCCCGCCCCTCTCTGCCCTCCCCACCGGGCGCGCCGCCCGCTGCACTGGCTGCCTGCCGATTCCTGCGGCCGGGTCCCTGCGCAGAGGAGGGCGGACAGATCGTGTCCCCCCCTCCCTGTCGCTAATGGGAGGAGGGGGGGCACGACCTGTCCGCCCTCCTCTGCGCAGGGACCCAGCAGCGGGAATCAGCAAGCAGCCGCCGCCGCCGCCAATCCAGAGCACGAACAAGAGAGGGGGCGGACTATTGTGCCCCCCCCCCCCCTTTCGTTTCGTTTCCGGGGGGGGGGGGGGGGGCACGACCCGTCCGCCCTCTCCTCTGCACAGGGACCCCGCAGCGGGAATCCGCAAGCGGCCGCCGCCAATCCAGGGCAGGAACAAGAGGGGGTGTGGCCCTTCCCGCCGCACGGCTCCTCTTCGGGGCCTGCAGGGTGGCGGCGGGCGTGTGCCTAGAGCGGGGCCGCCGACGGGACTCCTCTCCTCCTCCTCCAAACTCCTCCTCCTTCCTCCTCCTCCTCCTCCCCTCCAACTCCTCCTCCTCTCCTCCTCCTCCTCCTCCAACTCCTCCTCCTCCTCCTCCTCCTCCTCCCTCGTCCTCCTCCTCCTCCTCCTCCTCCTCCTCCTCCGCGTCATCCAGCCTTCTCCACTCTCCTCCTCCACATCCTCCTCCTCTTGTGGCCCCACCTCCCTATCCTACTGCTCCTCTTCCCCCCACCCCTCCTCCTCTCCTCCTCCTCCTCTCCTCCTCCTCATCCTCTTCTCTTGTTTTTGCTGATCCTACCTCTCCCCGTCCCCCCCCCGCATTCCTCATCTTCATCATCATCATCATCACCACCATCATCATCATCATCATCATCATCATCATCATCATCATCATCATCAATCATCATCATCATCATCATCATCATCATCATCATCATCATCATCATCATCATCATCATCATCATCATCATCATCATCATCATCATCATCATCATCAATCTCATCATCATCATCATCATCATCATCATCATCATCATCATCATCATCATCATCATCATCATCATCATCTTCATCATCATCATCATCATCATCATCATTGTCATCGCCTTCCTCGCCTACACCAGCACAAGCACCATCACCATCGCCATGATCATCGTCATCACCATCTCAATCACAACCGTCACCGCCGTCATGACCATCCCCGTTCCATCCTCCCCTCGTCCTCCTACTCCCCTCTCCCCCCCCTCCCCCCAATCGCGCCTGGGCGCGGCTGGCGCCTCGATGGTGTCCCCAGAGGCTTTCAGGAACCGCACCTGTCTGGGCCAAGGGAGGGATCAGAGAGAGCGAGAGACAAAAACAAACGAGGCAGGCGGACACTAACGGGCGGGCGGGCCCAACAGGCGGGCCAGGCGGACCTTAACCGGCGCACTGGGCGGGCCCAACATCAAAATGGGCACCCTCTTCGCCCTCATCCATTCTCCCTCCTCCTCCCAGCCCTCCCTCCACATTTTCACATCATGTTCCCTCCTGGCCATCCTCTCCCCCCCCCCTCCGTTTCCCCCCTCCCTCATCACCCCTCTTCCTCATAAACAACTCCTCCCTGTCGGCTGAGACGTGCGCACCACTTATGATCATCGAGCTTGAATTTGCAACAGCTTCACGGATGGAGGGCGGATGGTTTTTTTAATGTGGCTGCCGACTTAGCGCAGCGCACATGCGTCTTAAAGCTTGCACGAGCTTCACGGATGGAGGGCGGGTAGATTTCAACATGTGGCTCTCGCTTGAACGCTGCGCCCAGTCGTCTTACAAGCTTGCAATAGTTTCACGGATGGAGGGTGGGCCGTTTTTCAAAATGTGGTTATCGCACTTGCGCCGCCCATCTTCATTTTAAACGCTTGCAAATGGTTCACGGATGGAAGACGTCTCCTTGTCAAAATCTGGCGCTCGCCATAGCGCCGCGCACCTTCGTCTTCAGACCCTACAGTAGGTCCTGGTACGATATAGGATTGCCAGGGCGCGACATTCATTTCGATTCGCGGTGCTGGCGTCCCAGACATGGTGGTCTGGCACGGTTTAGGATCGTCGGGTCGCAGCAGTAGCGTTGATTCACGACGTCGGCGCCCCAAGAGTGATGCTTCGGCAAGGTTCAAGTTTCCAGATGACTGTCTTCCAACGGGGCTCGTCCCGAAATGAAGGTCAATCCTTGTCTGCCAGCGTGCCTGCACGGAGTGGGCGTGTTAGAACGCGTGTCTGTTGTCTGTTGTCTGGGAAGTCCTGCTGAGTTCCCCCCCCCATTCGACGTACGCGCCCCCGAAAAAAACCTTGGCATTCAAGCCGATGGCAGAGTTGAACTGTTTACTTGAGAACCTTCTTCTAGGCCCTCTGATCTTTGGCAAGCTTGGACGAGCCTGGTGGCAGTCCCTTCTGCATCTTGGACAGCTGCCTCTTGCCATGGAAATTACGACGCTGCTTGCACACAGCAGCCAAATGCCTCACGGCCTGGATGGCCACAAAACCACCGGCAAGACAGACAGTGCTCCCAAACTCCCGGTGGTAGGCGGCCAGGGTATGGGAGCTATGCGAATATGTGCCATAGACTGTGCTCTTTGCTGGCACCATAACCACCTCCTTGACAAAAAAACCTGGAGGCAAGGGGTGCCCAAAAACTTGCTCGCAAGGCGGCAAGGCGCACTGCCACCACAAGTGTGACATCTGCCCTGGGAGCCGATATCTCTAACTGGCTCATGTGCCGCAAGCAACAGCTTATATTCAATATGTCTGACCTTGGGCCAAAGGGTGGTCATACATACTCGGCGATCGATGTTCTTCCGTCTCTATCGCCGCAAGCAGGCTGTGGCCCAGGTACTGGCGGACGTGGAACGCGATGGCCTGGGCGTGGGACCTGCTGTCTCGATACTGCTCTGGCACTCGGAGCTTCTCAGCCCACTGGTTGGCTATCTTGTCGGCCATCTCATGCAAGAAGACACGTCGTGGGTCGGCTCCCTAGTCCTTCACCTCGCAAAGAGCCCCGTGACTCTCCACCTTCGCCAAGACAAATCCTCTCGTGGGGTGCTCGGCCACTAGGTCCTTGATGCGCTGCCATACATCCACGTGGGACTTCAGGTAAAACTCGTGCGGCATCTTAGTGAACCTGTTCACCACACAGGAAGAGTCAGGCACAACGAATGCGCCGGCAACAAGGGGGACAGGTTTCAGGAACTACAGCAAGCGCATCGCTTCCCCCTGTTGACGGACTGTCGCAAGCCTGGGGGATTCCCCAAACCCGCAGCATGTGCCTTGAGTGACTTGGGATCGTACTGCCACCCAGCTCGGAGGCCCTTAAAACAACCCAAGACCAGGCAACTCGACGCAGTGCTGGGTCCTGCGAATCAGGCCCACCACCAGCATCTCCTCCAAAGATGAACCCACCCACCGACGCCCCACTGAGATCTCCTAGGGCCAGGAAGTCTTCCCCAGCTGGGGTGGGGCACGCGGCCCAGCTGCGCGGCGTCAGCTCTCGCTGCCCAAAGCTGGGGCTTGCCTCGCAATCTGCCAGCGCACGCCTGCGGACGGAATCGGAAACTTGAGAGAGCTTGCTGCTCTCAGGACAGGCCCAAGCTCTGCGCGCGTCGCACTCCACAGGCTCACCACAACGCTTGCAAGAACTGCCCTGAGTCAGCCCGCATTATTGACGTCTTGCGCGTGGCCAACTGTTGCCAGTAGCCACAGCCCGCAAGACCCCCCTCCATTCGAACTTGCCTTCCTGCGCCAACCACTTTAACTGGCGCTTGAAATCATACAGGTCAGACACGAGCTCGAAACCCTGCCCGTTCCACGAGTTGGATGCTGCAGCTTCCCACGACTGCCTTTCCTTACTCTGGGCCAGGGCTTCAAACGCGTCTGCCAAATTAGCCCTGCCACGCCCCAGTTTGATCTCTGAGATCGCGAACCGCTCGCCGAGGTCGCGTTCCCAGGCCCACGGCCCCCGGGGTCTCCAACCTACACCGAGCAGGGTGGCAATGGTGGCGGCCGCCGTGGTGCCTTTTCCTTGCCATCCACTTCCTGCTGGCTTCGACTCGGGCCGCGCCAAAACTCTTCTCCGGACGCGCCTGACCTTCTCAAACTCGAAACGGGGGTGGGTTAGCATCTGAAACCAAGCCTCAATCGTGTCAAACATCGCAAAGAAAGCAGGGTCTCGACGACCATACTCCAGCGCCAGCAAGGTCGTCAGGCACCTACCCTAAGCCTCCCAAGGGCCCTGCGCCAACTGAGAGCAACACTGGGTGGGGTGCCATGGACCTTGCCAGAGCAACGCGCCTCGGAGAAAGCCGAGGTCATCGCCATTATCCTGGCCCACTTCTTGCAACGACAGTTGCC
This sequence comes from Prorocentrum cordatum, assembly GCA_963575745.1. Classification (NCBI taxonomy): domain Eukaryota; class Dinophyceae; order Prorocentrales; family Prorocentraceae; genus Prorocentrum; species Prorocentrum cordatum. The sequence continues at coordinate 337,006 of CAUYUJ010014951.1, read as the reverse complement.
TTGGCCTAGCTTTCAGTCGGGCGTGTCCCCCCTACAGGGGGATTCTGGGCTAAAAATAAAGCATACTAAAAACATACCCCCCCCAATGGGCAAACATAGTCAACGAAATCGTCCCCAGACTACTCCAGACTTCGTAATAGAAGGGAGGGGGTCTGGACCCTCCAAGACAAGCCATTTCAGACCTCGCCCGTGGGAGAACCCTCCAAAACATCGTCCCCCAGACCCCCCAGGCCCTCCAAGATAGCCTGGAAGAGACCCCCCCCGATATGAGACCCCCCTCCCTTTATTGCGAAATCTGGAGGGGAGGGGGAGGGGGAGGGGGAGGGGGAGGAGGAGGAGGAGGAGGAGGAGGAGAGGAGGAGGAGGAGGAGGAGGAGGAGGAGGAGGATTACGAAATCTGGATTTTTTCACTGTTCTTAGAGATTCCTCCTGTGGAGGGGCAGGCCCGACTCGAGCCTGGCTTGCCGAGGCGCCGGGGCCCGCGCTCCGCCACGGCCCTCCGACGGGCCTGCGTGGGCCTGCCGGCCTTCACCCTGGCCTCTCTCGATCCCCCGTGGCCCCGCCCCCCCTTCCTCCCCCCGTCCCCCATAACCCTCTCCCTCCTCCTCCTCCTCCTCCTCCTCCCTCCTCCTCCTCCTCCTCCTCCTCCTCCTCCTCCTCCCCCCTGGTCGGCAGCGACCTCCTCGGCCTGCACACGGGCCCCTCGCTCTGCGAAGGGGCCCTCGCGTCTCGCGGCCAGGCCCCCAGGGGGAGGCGACGCTGGCCGACGGCGGGGAAGTCTGGAGCCTGATCTCGTGCAGGCCCTGCGTCAAGGCCAGGCCTAGGCTCGACAGCTCGGCAAACACTCGATCACTGCTGTCATACGTGCGCTGGACTATGTCATCTACCCAGGCGTGCAGGGAAGGGAGGGGAGGGCCTGTGACAACTTTCCTACAGACGGAGTGCAGGGCAGCTCTGCCCAAGTCCACAACTCCACTACTGTCTGGAGTCAGAGACGCGCCTGGCTGCACCGCCTGCGAAAAAAACCTCCCGCCTCCCTCACAAACCTGGCTGCCATGTGAACCTGGAGCTCCAGGGCCAAACAGCACAGAAGAACATCAAAATCCAAAGCGTGGTCCAGGACTAAATCCCAACGAAGACTACCATATAAACCTTTCACATCCCAGAGCATGTTGCCACTCTGGAAATCCTGCAAGCTCGAATGGGAAGGCCGCCTGCCCATCTCTCAACAATCTCAATAGAACTACCTGCAACGCCGAAGAGCCTGCGAATGCCGTGTCCCACGGCCCCGCTCGCTCCTTGGTCCAACCCGCTTGAAGCGTGACTAACACAACCAGAGCTTGCCAAGGTCAGCACACGTGCAGCTCCACTAAGGCATAACAGTCCGCAAGCTGCTGCAAGCCCCGAGGTGATAACCACTGGAAATCCTTTATTTGAAATCTTGTCGACCCCAGGAGCAGCAACGACCTTTCGGATCCAGGCGGCGCCGACTGGGGGCCGCTGGAAGCCTTGGCCCTAGACTGGACTTGAATCAGAAGGCTCGGACCTTGGGAAAAACAGTGCTGTCGCCAGCCCATTTCTTGGACCACAGATCTGCCTTCACAGACATCCTCTAGCAAGAGTCGAGCCTCCCAAGAAAGCCTAGAAAGGCTGCTCCAGATAGCCCAAGAGGGCCTCAAGACGGCCCAAGAGGTCCCCACGGCGGCTCGAGAGAGCTCCAAGAGGTCTTCCTGGAGAGCCCAAGGGGGGCCAACACCAGTGACTTGCCTCAGGTATTTGAAGGATCTTGATGTTCTCGCCTGTTCGGGTTTCCGACCACCCAAGACGGTCCAATAAGCTTCCAAGAGGCCTCCAAGATAGATCCAAGACAGCCCAGAGGCCCCCAGAAGGGCCCCAAATCGGCCCAAGAGGACCCACAGATCGCCCAAGGGAATCCCAAAGAGGGCCCCAAGACGGCCGTGGACCGCACCAAGAGTGCACCAAGGCGGCCTAAAGATGCCCCCAAGGCGGCTTCCATAGGCTTCAGACATGCCAAGGGCCCCTTAAGGCGGCCCAAGAACCCCCAAGAGGCCTGGAAGAGGCCCCATGAGGCCCCCAAGAGGCCCCAAAGAAGCCTTCAGGAAGCTCCCATGAGGCCCCAACGAAGTCCCAAGCGGCCCCTAACGAGCATTCTTCTCCTCATACTCACTGTCTCCCTCTCCTCCTCCTCCTCCTCCTCCTCCTCCTCCTCCTCCTCCTCCTCCTCCTCGTCTTCCTATTCCGCCTCCTCCTCCTCCTCCTCCTCCTCCTCCTCTTCCTATTCCGCCTCCTCCTCGTCCTCCTCCTCCTCCTTCATTCTCCTCCTCCTCCTCCTCCTCCTCCTCCTCCTCCTCCTCCTCCTCCTCCTCCTCCCCCTCCTCCTCTCCTCTCCTCCTCCTCCTCCTCCTCCCTCCTCCTCCTCCTCCTCCTCCTCCTCCTCCTCCTCCCCTCTCCTCCTCCTCCTCCTCCTCCTCCTCTCCTCCTCCTCCTCCTCCTCCTCCTCCTCCTCCTCCTCCTCTCCTCCTCCTCCTCCCTCCTCCTCCTCCTCCTCCTCCTCCTCCTCCTCCTCCTCCTCCTCCTCCTCCTCCTCCTCCTCCTCCTCCTCCTCCTCTCCTCCTCCTCCTCGCTACCGCACGGACGAAGACGAGATCGGGATCACGACCCGCCCCAATGCAGACAACTCTACACTCAGCCTCCTTCCTGCAGGGCTGTTGCACAGGTGCACCCTCCTCCTCCTCCTCCTCCTCCTCCTCCTCCTCCTCCTCCTTCCCTTCGTCCTCCTCCTCCTCCTCCCTTTGGCCCGCGCCTCGGCGTCCAGAGGCGTGGAGTTCCTCACGGACACCGTGGACGTGATGAGCAACAGCCGCTGCGGGGGCTCCGGCATCAGCACCTGCACGAGCATGTCGCCGCAGCGCGTCTGCCAGACCTGGAGGGGCACGAGGGGAAATGTTAGTCAGCGTTTTTTCTTATCCGGCGTTTCGACAATGGTCGGAAGCTCAAAACAGGCGCCAACAAAACAGCCAAGATCTACTCCATGGGGGGGGGATGGGGAGGGGCTTGGGGCCCGCGCCGATCGGCAAAACAACGAAGAACAAAACCGATCACGAGGGGCACGAGGGGAAATGTTTGAAGGGGCCCAGGGGCAGACAAAAAATAGACACAAATAAAAGGATTCCCATACTTTCCCATATTTTCTTGGTTTTTGGCTTCCCCCCACTGCCCATATTTTCCCATATTTTCTGGGGAATCGACGGTCAATTGTGTCTGTGTGTTTTCTCCTCCTGGAAAAAAACGATCAAGAGGGACACGAGGGGAAATGTCGAGGGGGGGGCCAGTAGAGAACCCGCGCGCTCCTGGGCGGGGTGGGCCACCGGGCCCCCCTCGGCGATGCATGGGCGCTGGGGGGTCGACACATCCCCCCCCCTCCTCCGCCTCCTCCTCCTCCTCCTCCTCCTCCTCCTCCTCCTCCTCCTCCTCCTCCTCCTCCTCCTCCCCTCCTGGTGGCCAGGGACCCAGCAAGCCCTTCGGGGGCCCTACCGGCACGTGGCAGGGCAGCAAGATGCAGCAGGCTCACGTCACGACGGCGCCTGCGCTGGTTCCTGCACCGCGCGGACGGCGCAGCCCTCGGAGCGACCGCCGGCTTCCCGAAGCAGCGCAGGCCGTCCGATGCTGGCCGATGCAGCAAGTCTCGGCGGCGCGCCAAGGGGGGGGAAGCGAAAGGGGGGCATGCCTTCTCAGACGGCGGCGGGGCTTCTCGGGAGCCCTCCCGGCCTTCTCGGCAGCTCCCCGGGCCCGAGAAGCGCCCCGCCCTCTGAGGAGGCCTGCCCCCTCTCACGTTCGGGGGCGGCGATGGCACCGAGCAGCCCAGGGGAGGGCCATGCCCGTGCCCGAGAACGCCGATGGCCCATGCCTTCGGAGGAGCTCCCGGTCGAATGCATTGTAACGCGCGCGCCCGGGCTGATCAGTCGCCCCGGCCGCCGCCTCCGACACTCTTCCCCCCTCGGCGCGCCGTCGGAAAGAGGTGCAGCAAGTCCACATCGCTAGACAAAGCCGGCGCTGTTCTCTGCACCGCGCGGTCGGTCCAGCCCTCGAAAGATCCCGCGGCTCTCCGAGGTAGCGCAGATTCGGTCGATGCCAGCCGACTTGTTCATTGGGAAAAGACAGTGGTGTAAACATCAGCTTTCGGAGGTCTGCGCGGATTGCTCGGATCGGCGCTGGGGCCCCCTGGCGGCGCCTCCAGCGCCGCCCCTGGCGCGCTCCGCGCGCCAGGTCCAGCGCCGATCCGAGAAATCCGCGTGGAGCTCCGAAATCTCATGTGCATGTCCTCATCTGCTCCCCGATTTCTGGGCCACTGGTCGCGCGCATCCTCGAACGCTTTCGCTGGGGGGTCGCTGCCGCGGCAGCGTGGCGCGAGCTTGCAGGAGCAGAAGTATCCGCTGGACCCATGCGAGGCGGGGATTTATCCACATCCAACGCCTGGGAACCGACGTCCTGGCGCCCCAGCGGGCGGTGGATGGATATGGATATATTCTGCCCCCCGGGGGCCCGAATTTGTCCACATACACTGCCTGCCGAGATCCCCGAAAATTGATCCTCCAGGCGGTGGTCATGTACACACTCCCGACAAAAGGACCCCAGGGCGGGGCAGTCGTGGCGATCGGCTCTCCCCTCCCCAGGGAGGTCCGAAGCGACGAAGGCCAGGGCAGGGAGGCGGTAGCGGCACGCGCTCGCCCCTCGGAAGGCCTGCGAGCTCAGCGCCTCCAGCGTCACCGCCACCTGGGCGACGAAGAGAAACGGGTCCTACAGTCAACCCGCACGGTGAGGACGCGCGGTACGCATGGGTGCAAGGGCCTTGGAAGGCCATGTCGACACTCTGCGGGCGGGGCGCGGCCAGCGAAAGCGGCCAAGGATGTGCCGAAGGGGAAGGATGCAAGGGTAACCTTGGAAAGTCACTCTTCCTCACCATGTGGATTGACTGTGCCCGCGACGACGTGGCGCCCTCACGCGGCGACTCACGCAGGCTGCTGGCGCGGCAGGCCGCGTGAAGCGAGGCCGCTCGAGGGCCATCTTGCGCGGGCAGCTTCCGCGCCAATGCCCGCGCAGTCGGTCACGCCTTGCCATCGCATAGGCCACACGCAAGAGTGACCCTGGGCAAGAGTGTGCGTCAGCGTGCAGCCCACGACATCGGGGCGCGCTTTTCAATTGGGCGCGCAACGACTATCGTTTGTTATTTTGGTTTGTGCAACGTCATGATCAATCAAATAATCATGGTGGGCAATGCCCCGCCATCTTAAGGATTTTTCTGCGGCGAAGCCGCGGGACACAACTATTGAGGTTTGTTTTTTCTTGCATCTCTGTAACAGAAAGCATGCGATGCTCCATTAGTTCGAGCGTCAGGAATTGCGAAACTGGGGCCAAACATCAGAGAACTATTCATATAATAATTACTTCTGGTGCGCAGCTGTAGGGGTGCGGGGGCGTGGTGGGACCAGGACCAGGTGCGCAAGCCGCTGCAATTGTATCGCCATCAGCGATCGGGGGACCCCCGTGTTGCCGGTTCAAAGGTGAGGCCCTGAGGGATGGGGCCTTTAGGATAGGAAGAGGTCCCAGGCTGACATTACATTGCTTGAGGCCCCTGGTCCTTCGGGTCCCATCTCTCCGGGCCTCACCTTGGAAGCGCCGCCAGTGGCCTGACACCAACGGTCACTTTGGCCAAGGGCCACTCTCACGCGCAATTCGCCGAGCGTCGCCCGCCTGGTCGCTGGCGAGCCCGGGTAGCCTCAGGGACAGGGCGGGGAGCTGCTCGCCCGCTGCCAGCGCGTCCAGCGGCACTGTCTCGCCGGGGGCCAGCCGGACCTCCCTGCCGCCGCCGCCCACCACGGCCACGCCGCACTCGACGCCGGACAGGTTCAGCGCCTGCAGCATGCCGCCACGCTTCCCGACCTCCTGCTCGGCAGGAGGGGAACAGGTGCCGAGGGAAGGGGGCCTGGACCCCTGGGGCCTTCCCCCAGGACCACTTCTTCACCCAGAGTCGTTTACTCATATCGGTGGCGAGCCCAGGGGGGAAGTGAGAGGGAGAAGGCCTTCTCAGAGGGCGCGGAAGTGCCAGGCCGTCTGAGAAGTCTTCTGACTGAGCCTCCCCGAAGACACAGAACACTTCTCAGCAGGCGCGAGGGCTTCTGAGAAGTCCCGCGGCCTTCTGAGAAGGCCTTCTCCTTCTCACTTCTCCCCCTCGCTCGCCGCCGATACAGCCAGACCTAAGACAAAATAACATCCTTCAAACACGTGAGACCTTCCGCTGGCCCAAATTGGAGAACATCCGAGGGTGCCCTCCTCAGAATGCACAATACGTTACAGCAGACACGAAGAACATGAGGATGCCCTCCTCGACCCGACCTCGATCTTGCACCTCGGTCCGACTGTCACAAATCCCGGGCGCCATTCAGGGCCCCGGAAAGCCCAACAAAGCAGAAAAAAAACAAGAGCCCCTTCCGTCATGGCGGCTCCTGCGGCTCCGCCGCGTCGCCGGAGGGCTGCGGCCCCGACAGGAGGCGGTTCACGAGGCGCACGAACGGCACGGTCACGACCAGCTGGAGGGGCCCGCACCCCACCTGCGTCTTGAGCACGGCCTCTCGACGCAGCTCCACGAAGAGGACCTTCGCAGTCCCGCTGCAGGGGTCGCCGAAGAGCCTGTTGGAAGCCAGCACCTCCCTGCCGTCCTTCAGCAGCGCCTTGGTCGCCTCGGTGACGTCCTTCCCGCCCTCAGCGCCCCACTTGCGGGCTGGGTCCCCGTACCACGCCCGGACCACCGAGCCGGCGCCGAACCTTTCGGGGGGGGGGGAATCGTCATCGTCGTCGTCGTCGTCGTCGTCGTCGTCGTCGGAGGAGGAGGAGGAGGAGGAGGAGGAGGGGGAGGAAAACCAAATCTAACCTCGGCAAGGTGCATCAGGCATGCTGCCGCACACCTTCCCGCCCCAAAATAGGAGGAGAAGATATAAAGCTCGAAACGAATGAACGCAAGTGTATCGAAGAGGAGGAGGAGGAGGAGGAGGAGGAGGAGGAGGACAAGGAGGAGGGGGAGCATTTCGGAGTCTGAACAGGGTAAACCCAGCGAGTACCATTGATTTTGCAATAAGCACCCCCTCGCAAGCCCACCCCTCACAATCGAAAACACCTATATTTGTCTATCTGTAGAAATATTCATATACACATGTGTACTGAAGCGACACACTCGCGAATGTTCACTACGACGAACGCCAACGAGAAAGGAGGCACGATGGACCTGCACTGTTAGGAGTCAGATGAGCTTCCATACGGTACATCGACAAAATGTTGCACCACCTGGTGGTGTCAAGAAAGCAAGCCGATTTTGCAATGGATGTTCGCTTCCACCCCCCCCTTCCCCCCAATCCTAACATTGGCTGCGGTCCCGGGTTCATCGAAACGGCTCGGTGGTGCAACATTCTGTCGCGAGCCCCGGGGGGGGCGCCAAGGGACCTTTGCCACGTGCCCAATATTAAGATCAGGGGGAGGGGGGGGGAGGAGCAATGCAATATAGCTGACAATGCGCGGCAAAAGTGGCGCAACATCTCGTCGACGTACGGTAGAGACATGCCCTCCATCAGTGAACAGTGGAGGCTTCAAGAAGCATGTGCGCGGCGCCAGGCCCGGGACACGACTTCGAGATGGAACCGCCCTCCTCCCGTGCAGCCGCTCCAGCGCGGGATCTTGCCGCGCAGCCGACCTTGAAGCGACAGCACTGCTTTGAAGCGGGGCGGCCATCAGTACGTAGCAGCTGGCGGCTTCAAGCTTCGGGGTCATACGCAAAACAAGCATCAAGGTGATACAGCTTTTGACGACAAGCCGTCCTCCACCCGTGTAGACCTCCAGCAGTGTAGCTTTTGGGAACCTTGAAAGCGATTGTACGCGGCACCCAGGTCGTTGGCACATCCACCTGGTCGTTGGCACATCTCCATTGAGCAGGGACCGACCGTCCCGGCATTCCTATAGTCATACCACGAAATGTTCTTAGAATCCGAACATGTTTGAATAACAAAATCAGTGTTCTTAGAACATAAACCCGATGTTATAAAACAAGACAGACTCTGCCTGACATGTTCTAAGAACATGTCGTGGAAACCACACAAGGTTCTTAGAACACTGTTTGGTAGGGCTGTAGGCGAGCCAGGACGCTTCGCCGCTGCTTGACTCCAGAGGAACGCGTAGTGCGGAACAGATGACCACATGTTTGAAACGAACCCACTTCCACCCGTGCATTGTCGGGTCGGGCGAACGGGGGGGATAGCAAAAGGAGGGTTTGAGAATCAGCTCACGTAGCTGATTTTCCCGGCGCCTCCCGGCGCTGGAGGCGCCCATGTATCGAGGAATGTGCCCCTCGGTGAGGCCGAAACCAGCTGCATGCAGCAGATTTCGTAACCCCCCCTTTCCCAATCGGAGGAGGAGGAGGAGGAGGAGGAGTAGGAGGAGGAGGAGGAGGAGGAGGAGGAGGAGGAGGAGGAGGTGGAGGAGGAGGAGGAGGAGGAGGGAGGAGGAGGAGGAGGCCCGACCGGCCCGACATTGGCTGGGGCATTTCAAAATGAGTGTGCTCGGCGCCGGGGCGAGAGCCACAGGCCGGAAAGGGATTCCCAGCCTCCCTGCGTGCACCGGGGGGCCCCAGAGGGCGTGTGGTGGCAGCCCCCCGGCGGCGACCTCGGACTCCGCGAAGACCTCCTCGCACGGTCCGTCACCACACGGATTTGGGACCACGGAGGCTCCGGCCCTCCGAGACGCCCTTTTACCAGCCTGGAACTCATATCCCTATCCCTATGCTGGGCCTCGCCTCATCACGAAAGGTGATCTTGAGGATTTCCTCAGTTTCTGAGGGTGCAGCCCTAAGATTGGCATCGCCTTTTAGCGTGTCAATCTTGGGGATAGGGATAAGTTCGAGGCTGGTGATCCCTCGGAGAATGACCCCGGTCCCAAAACCGTGCGGTGGCCCCGATATCCCCACCGACTCGCCACCCCGCTCGGGGGCTCCCGAGGGCAGCCTGTGGGGCGAGCGGCTTCCGAAAAGGTATAAATGAAGGGGCCCTGGGACACACGAATAAATGCACACAAATCAAAAGATTCCCCCTATTGTCGTGTATTTTCTGGGTTTTCGCCTTCCCCCCCACTGCCCATATTTTCCCATATTTTCCTGAAAGTCGACGATGAATTGTGTCTGTGTGTTTCTTTCCCTCCTGCATAAAGGCGGCCGCCCGTGCCAGGCCTTTCCAGAACAGGTCGGCACAACACCTGCACGCTGCGGAGGCGGCGAGCACACCTGTCCGTGCACGCGCCGGGGGCGCGCAGACATGGGCTAACGATCCGCGGATCTGGCGCGCGGTCGCCAAATCCATCGATCGGGGGGGGGGGCCCTCCCCAAAATACGGCCAGTGCCGCCTCGCTCGGCGGCGGAAATCCAGGACTTCCCACGGAAACGGGACCCGTCGCTAATCCACGCCCCCCTTGATCCATGTTTGCGATCGCCAGAACGCAGCTGGGGAAGCATGTCGACGAAAACTCGCGGCGCTACAACGAGTGCCACACTCCGGAAAACCAGGGACAGGAGGAGCAGCGGGGGCAGGAGGAACACGACCAGAGGCAGGAGCAGGAGGAGCAGGAAGGACGCGGAAGAGCAGGATCAAGAGGAAGGGCAATACGAGAGGAGGAGTAGGAGTAGGAGTCAAGCTAGCCAGCTCGAGCGAGTCAAGCATGGCATGCCCAGTCCCACCCGCCCTCCCACAACATAAGAAGCAAAGCTGGCACAACTGGGGGCCGAAGTCACACCGGCCAGCCGGTTTGGTACAGCTGATGCGGCCGCGATGGCGGTTGCCGACGGGAACTGGCGAGCGCGTGTTGAATGCCGCGCACGCATTGCCAGACGAGTCGAGAATGGCCCGGTACACCGCAGGAAGCCAGAGGTGGCCGGAGGAAGCCCGACGGTCTGACAGGACACCCCAAAGCATTTTTGTGAAAAAGCATTGGGTTTTTGATGTTTTTATGTTGAAATGCTTGCAAACACACGGTGTTCGGTAGGATTCTGACATGAACGCGCGAGTGTGCTCTTTGTTGTATTTTTTGCACAGGATTCGCGGCCTGGGTGCATGACAGAGCATCGCGAGTGCACCGCGCGATGACGTGAAATCGCTGGATTTGACCGAATTCTTAAGATTCCTATGGTTTTCCTATGATTTCAGCAAGAGAGCCCGGGCGGGAAATTTGTACAATTTTTGTGAAAAAGCATTGGGTTTTTGATGTTTTTATGTTGAAATGCTTGCAAACACACGGTGTTCGGTAGGATTCTGACATGAACGCGCGCGTGTGCTCTTTGTGGTATTTTTTGCAATGGATTATCGCCGTGGACGACAGGACGTCCATGTCGAGAGGAAAAAATAAGAAAAATGATGATTTTGTATTGTTTTTTACAGGTTAGGATGGGACCACCCGGATGCGGCCCCTATCTGCCGGCCTGAGGGGGGAGTAGGAGTATATTCTAATAAGGAAAGGATAAGAGGGGAAGACACGGAGGAGGAGGAGGAAGAGGAGGAGGAGGAGGAGGAGGAGGAGGAGGAGGAGGAGGAAGGGAGCCAGGAAGGGGCGCACAGATATTGAAACGTGGAAATCCAGAGATACCCACTGTCAGCGAGCGATGGACACGCGCAGCCGGCGCGGGCGGGAGCCAAGCACTGCCAAGGGGGGTCACCACCAGGGGCGCAACTAACTCTCATTGAAACGACCCCCCCTACCTCCTCCTCCTCTCCTCCTCCTCCTCCTCCGCCTCCTCCTCCTCCTTCTCCTCCTCCTCGTCCTCCTCCTAGTCCTTTCCTACTCCTCCCTCCTCCTCCTCCTCCTCCTCCTCCTCTCCTCCTCCTCTCCTCTCCTCCCCATCCTCCTCCTCCACCTCCTCCTTCTCCTCCTCTCCTCCTCCTCCTCCTCCTCCTCCTCCTCCCCCTCCTCCTCCTCTTAGTCCGTTCCCCCCCTCCTCCTCCTCCTCCTCCTCCTCCTCTCCTCTCTTCCTCCTCCTCCTCATCCTCTTCCTCCTCCTCCTCCTCCTCCTTCTCCTCCTCCTTCTCCTCCTACTCCTCCTCCTACTGGACCACCCAGAGCGCCCCAGGACCCCCACGGACATTTGAAAAGGTACCCAGCCCAATCGACACTCGATTCTCCCGCCTCGACCCTCGGTATTATGGAGGAGCTGATGACCAACACACTGGTGACACCCCATGTAGAGGCCCCCTGATGGGGTCGGAACAGGTGGAATCGGAAGATCGTGACGCATCGCCGATGCATCGGCGGTGCGTCGCGATCCTCCGACTCCATCTGTTCGAACCCTATATGGAAGGCCTACCGTAGGACCTAAGCCAGAAACAAAAAAACATCCAATAACATGAAACCCTCCGCTGGCCAAAACACACAACACATCCGAGCGTGCCCTCCCCAGGGTGCACAACAAACGCCGAACAGGCAGAAACAACATGTGGGCACCCTCCCCGAACCGACCTCGATCTTACACCTCGGCCCGACCGTATTCGGACACCAGCTGGGAGGCCTAGACCTTGGCACTGCCCGAAGGAGGAAGGCCAGCGGCGATGGGCGCCTGGTGGAGAGCCGCGCGCCGTGCTCGTGCTCCGAGAGCTCGACCACGCGTTCCTGCTCCTGCTTCGCCTCGCGGGGCGGCAATCGGCGCGGCCGCTTCTCTTCCTGCTCCTCCTCCTCCTCCTCCTCCTCCTCCTCCTCCTCCTCCCGTTCCTCCTCCCCCTCCTCCTGTTCTTCCTCTTCCTCCTCCTGTTCTTCCTCCTTCTCCTCCTCCTCCTCCTCCTCCTCCTCCTCCTCCTCCTCATAAAGAGGAGGACGAGGAATTAGAATTGCGGGGCTTGGAAGCTGTGCCAGGGAGAGAGCGCGGCGGCAGCAAACTGTTGACTGCTGGGCCTAAGTTTCCCGCGCGTTACTCAAGCACGCGCCAGCGCTGAAACTAAACGGCGGCAGCACATCCTCTTTGACTCGGGATTGCGCGGGCGATCGAACAGCTCTGCGGAGAAGAGAGGCGAAGGCAGAAGGGGAGCCAGAACTGTCCAACCCCAACATATTCTAGACTCAACAAGGTTACCCCGTCGATGTCTAACACCCGAAGCGCGCGACGCGGCGGGGCGCGAGCTCGCCCTTATTAGCGGGTAGCTCGCTCGTGCTCTTAGGGGTGATGTTTGGAAGCCTGTCCTGAGACTGAGGCAAAGTGATGGCCAATGGGGTCGCGTTAAGGGCGAGGCGCGGGTGCGCAGACGCCGCGGCCTGGTAGGTCGGAAAGGGTGATGGATGGAGATAGACCACGAGGGGCGCGCGCACTTTTTGGCACGATCGCCTCGAGGCCCGCCGCAGTCACGAATTGCGGGGGCCGCTCCGTCCACGACCGAAAGCGACCTCCTCGCTGCGCCTCCTCGGCCTCGGCACTGCCCGACGTGCGAGGGCTGGCCTGGCGCGCTGGCGGCGGCCGCGCGGAGGGCCGCGCTGGCGCGCTGGCGCTTCGCCTTCCTCCCCTGCCCTGCGCGTCTTATTTTAATATTATCAACAATAACATAAACAATACTATCAATAATACTAATAATAATACTACGTATTATTATTGGTATGTTTATTTTTATTGTTTGTTATCACTAGTATTATTATTATTATTATCATTGTTATTATCATCATCATTAGTAGTAGTAGTAGTAGTAGTAGTAGTAATAGTAGTAGTAGTAGTAATAGTAGTAGTAGTAGTAGTAGTAGTAGTAGTAGTAGTAGTAGTAGTAGTAGTGTTAGTATTAGTATTAATAAAAGTATTCGTAATAATAATAACAATGATAATAATAACTGTTGTTCCTTGCTGGGCAGGTCGGCGTCGGCGTCTGGCATGGGCTCCTTCTTGCTTTTTTCTCGTTATTGTCCTGCTCTCGTTCGACGCGATCGCTGAGTGCGCGCGAGAGCCGATGGGCCCCCGGGGGCCGCGGCTCCCGCCCTCGCCCAGAACGGGCGCGGTGGTGAAGGGCGGGGCAGCGTCGGTCTCCAGCTCGAGCCGTGAGCGGCGCTGTCCTCGTCGAACTCCGCCTCGCGGTCCCGGGGCAGAGACGGGGGCCTGGGCGGCGTCTCTGGTGAGAAGTGCCGACGAGGAGGATAGCGCGGCGCGCGCTCGCCACGAAGCGTCGGGCAGCGCGATGGCCCCAGCGTCGGCGGCGCTGGCCTCCCGGAGCCTAACGGGCCGCTCTTGGAAGGGGGCGCGCCGGGGGCCGACTCGTCGAAAAAAAAAACAGGGTCGCGCCCACGCTTCGGCCGCGAGCCGAGATTCGCGCGCGCCCAGTAGCGCAGCGGCAGCACTCGGCAATCTGTCGCGCGGTCCACGGGGCCCGCGCGGAGCTCAGATTGGCGGCGCGCGTGGCTGGGCCAATGCCGAGCGGCTCGTTGTCGCGCAGCGGCGTCGCGCCGCGGGCTGGGCGGGCCTCGCAGGTGGGCCGCGCGGGCAACTCGGGCCCCGCGACATGCGGGGCGCAGGCTCCAACGCATTGGCAGCTCGGGGATCGCGTCGCTGACGCGCCACTTCTCAGTGACCCCCGCCACTTCGGCGTCGCTCTGGCCAAACGCAGGGGGCCGCGAATCCTCCGCGAGCGCCGGAGATGGCGCGCCGGGAGGCGGCGGGGCGCGCGACGGAGTCGGCGCGGAAACCTAGCTGGCAAGCAGCGCCCGCGCGTCGGACATTGCAGCTGCGCAGCGCCCGCGGGGGGGCGGCGGCCCCGCGGGGCCGAGAGGCCTCTTGGGCCCGGGCGTGATCTCGAGAGGCAGATGCGTTTGAGGCGGCGCGCTGGGCGCGCCCTTCCTAGCGGGGCAACAGCGACTGACGCACTTGCCCCTGCGTTGGTGGGCGCGCGAGGCGAATCGTGGCCGGCCTTGCTTTGAAGTTGCTTTCGGGGGGCCGCGCGTTGACCGTGCGCCAGGAAGGGGCGCCGGAGATCGAGCGCGTGGCTCGGCTCGACCCGCGGGCGTTGCAAGCGCCGCGCCACCTGATGCCCGCGCATCTTCCGCGGGAGACAGCGACGCAGACGGCGGTCCGCGAGCGGCGAGGCGGCGGCGGCGCACTTCAAAGCACGCCGGCGCGCGCGCGCGCGGCAGCGCGCCAGCGCGCGGCGACGCGCGCCGGGTGCCCGCGCGCGCGCCCGCGCGCGCGCGAGCCGCGCGCGGCGGCTTGGCGCGCCCCTGCCGGGCGGCGCACGAGCCTGCCGCTGAGAAAAGCGTCGGCGGCGCCATGAAAGTTCACCCCTGATTATCATGACTACTTCCATGTCACGTGCGCTCGTGCACATCGCGCCCGCGCGCGCGCCTCGGCGCCGGCTGATCGCCGCGATGGCGGGGCCCCTGCCGACGCGCCCTTTCGCGAGCTGCCGCGCTGCAGCGCGCCCCCCAAACGCCGCGCGCAATGCGACGGGCCATCCGAAAGGGGCGGGGGCGAGGCAGGACTGATGGTTTCAATGGAGATGGGGCACATAGCAACCTGACACACGCTGATATTCGTTTGTTGTCTGAGGTCGGCTGGCGCTCATGGCCTGATAGCGCGGCGAGCTTGCCAGCCGGCGCGAAAGCGACGGCACGCGGCGCGCGCGGCCGCTGGCGAGGGTCACTGGCCACGTTGTGGATGCTGATCAATCGAAGCTGCCCTTGGCCAGCCCGTCCGCGATCGCGTCTCGAGTGTTTTCCCAGCCCAGAGCTCAGAGTTGGACTTGGGTCTCGTCGCCGCGACGGCGGTGACCACTCCGATTGATTCCAAGCGGAATGAGATTAGCAGTGCGAGTGGCTGCTGACCATCTCGTTGGCGACGTGCAGCTTCAGGGCCTCGGGGCCCCTCGAATACCTCGTGGACTGCGGTGGCAAGGGCGAGGCCGTGATCCGTTGAGCAGATCGCGGCCATTAGCTCACTTGCGAAGGCGCTTCGTGCCACAGTTTAGAATGCCCGACGCTGCCAGTCTAATAGGCGGCGCGTTGTCTGCCAACGAATGCCCAATGAGCGTCCGTGTTGCTAGCGCCCACGCGAAGGAACGTACCTCGTCGCAGGGCCCGCCCCTCGTCGGCGCCTTATTTCTGTGTTTGTTGATGAATGCGGCGTCGCTGTGCATGTCTAATTTACTTGTGCAGCGTAAGAGTGGATAGAGAATGTGTTGTGGTTTGGCCTGCGCCCATCTCGCAAACATAGTGAACTTCCGTATGTGGCCGCACGTTGGCGCCGCTGCGTGGCGCTGAAGTGCGACCACATAGTCGTGCAGGTCGTTTCGTGTGATGGATGTAAAGGCCAGCGCCCTGAACAGGCGAATGTACAATTTGGCCCGGCTCTTCTGAGGCGAGCTCGGTGGTGGACTTGCCAAAGAGCTCGCCGCTGCATATAGGTTTCAATGCCTGTATGTACTCGATCTGGTCCAGCTCATATCCGCCGTTGCGTGTGGAGGACTGACGCGTACCTTAACCTGTGAACAAGGTCAGTTCGCTGATACCCAGCTCGCCTTCACCAAAGGCATCCTCTTGACGCAAACGTGGTTGTTTTTTCCTGCGGTGGTCCCGCTACCCTTGTGTCGTCGACGTAGCTGGTGGCCGGTAGCACGAGTTCGCACTCCTTCAACTTGGCGATACACGCATTGTCGTATGTATAGTGGGGGGATTGCTTGGTAATGTGATTGGTGATCAAAGTAAAGTGGGTTCGCCAGCACCTACACCGCCATCCAAGGTGGGAGCGGACGCATTGCGTATATTACCGACAACGCTAATGCTCGCGGGGGCTGGTACGCAGGCCAAACCCAGGACCCCAAAGGGGGAGAATTGTGAACTTTGGTTTTGATAGGGCACGAGCGTAGGCAATGCCCATCTGTCCATGGCAAGGTCGTATTTGTTCACCCGCATCCGGGGGCACGGACATTGTTGCAGGTCGTCCCCTGCCCATCCAGGCTGTCGGCAGCACAGCTGCCGACGTTTTCGCGGGAGAGTGTGCTAAGATAAATTCAAGAGGGCGACCGAGCTCGGGTTGCTCAGGACGGGTGCACGGCTTTTCTAGTTGGGATGCCTGTGTTAGTTCGCGCATTGCAGCACCTCGGACATGAATGAGCCTTGTCTCGCGGGGAGCTTCAGGGGACTCGCGTCAAGAACCCTGATCCCAAGCCACCTGCTACTCAGTAGTGCTCCCGGTGTTCAGCACAGCGCCACCTGCATACAAAAATAAAGGGGCCCCAGGACACACAAATAAATACACACAACTAAAACGATTCCCCATATTTTTTGGGTTTCTGTCTTCCCCACCACTTCCCATATTTTCCCATATTTTCCTGGGGGTCGACGATTAATTGTGTCTGTGCGTTTTTTCCCCTCCTGAAAAAAAGTGCAATGCATGTTTGCAATGTCGAAGCTCGACCTCCCAAGCTGCTCGCCGGATCTGGATGGGCTCGCCTTCGCTTCAGCTGCGAGCGGCAGACGGCGACAGTCTATAACCTCCCACACGGGCGTCGGGCGCGCACGTAAGCGGGGGGTGGGGTCAGAGCCATCACCTTAAGTTTCACTTTGGGCCCAGTATTTCATTTGGTATTGCGGGACACCTGGAAGGTTTTCAGCCCAACCATTGGCCAAGCTCGGGGGTCCATGTCCGCTTCGTGCCGACGGTACTCGGGGAGAGAACCCATCCAACATCCGGAACGGCGCCTGGCCCAAGGCCTACTGCAAAGCCAAGCAAGCCAGGACATCCCGCCGATTTGATTGCGTTCATTCGTGAACGACATGGTCGCAACACCCGTAACTCCGCACATCCTCATCCCGCAGAGGCACCCCAGCACCTCCCCCCCCCTCCTCCCGACATACAACGCTTTGAACAGCACCACGGCGTCGTGCATATAACACAACCAAAACCCTCGGCTCCATCTCTGCGACAGTCTCTCTGACCTGATCGACCCGCGAGGGCCCCCAGCCCGACACGGGCGAGAACAATCCTCCTCATCCTCATCTCCCCTTCCTCCCTCGTGCCTCCTCCCTCATGCTGCTCCTCCTCGATTTCGTGCTGTCACGTTGCACGGGCTTCACCTATCGGCGGCGCAGCGCCTGAAAGACGTCGAACGGTGGAACATAAGAGCTTAGGTCGACGCGCGTGTGCGAGCAACCAACAGCGATCTCCTATCACATTGGCAGACTAAGTGGAGATACGCTGTGCGAACGTCCGCCTTTATCTCCTTCTTGCACTCCTCTCTTCTCCAGGGCACTACGCCGGCGGCCTGGGCATGCTGGGGCTGTCCGACCAGCAGTAGTTGCCCGATCCAACATTCAGAAACGGCAGCCCTTCGGCAGACGACCCGAGACAACTCTACACACCTACGATAGAGACCACGATGGGCCGATCGGAATAGGGATAGGGCTAATAATATATGGATCAAAGTATGTAAAGGGATATGTAATAGGGCTAGAGATAACAGGGATCGAGAGAAGGATAAGGACAGGGATCGGGACGGCAATCAAAGGCCACGGGAGGCCACGGGACGTAAAGAGAGGTCACGGGAGACCAGAGGGGGCAACGGTAGGCCATGGGAGGCAACATGAGGTAATTTCGCCCGACCGATTCTAGATCTGGCAACGCGCCGACGGGGGGGTGCTCGAAGAGTGACGTGCGAGGACGTCCCTCCTCCCCCTTCTGCCTACGCTGCCTCCCTTCCTCCTTCCCCTTCCACGCTCCTCGCTCCGACTCCTGGTTCCCATCCCCCTCGCTCCTCATTCCGTCTCCTCTTCCTCCTCCTCCATGTCATCATCATCATCATCATCACCATCATCATCATAATGATCACCATTATCACAAATTCCCTCATCCCGCACTCATCATCATCATCATCATCATCATCATCATCATCATCATCATCATCACCATCATCATCGTTATTATCATCATCACCATCATCAGCAACAGCAGCATCACCGCCATCATCATCATCATCATCATCAGCATCATCATCATCTTCATCCTCATCAACATAATCATCATCATCATCACCACCACCACAACCATCATCATCATCATCATCATCATCATCATCATCATCATCATCATCATCATCAGCATCATCATCATCATCATCATCATCATCATCATCATCATCATCATCATCTTCACCATCATCATCATCATCACCATCATCACCATCATCATTGCCATCAGCATCATCATCATCACCACCATCACCATCATCAGCAGCAGCCTCATCCTTATCATCACCACCATCGTCCTGTTCCTCACCATCCGCAAACTCGCAGCAGGAATGGAGGAGAAGCAGGCGACGTCCCTCCCTCTGCTCCTGGCCATCGCCCTCACAATCCCACCCTCCTCCGCTGGGGGGCCTGGCACCCGCAGCTCCAGACCGAGGGCGCCAGGATGGGCTCCCAGCGGCCGATGCACTCGTTGAAGGAGCGCGCTTCCAGGGTGACGCCCTCCCAGGCCGGGACGGGGCGGGAAGGCGGGGACCCTGCTGCTGCTCCTCCGTGGAGGCCTAGAAATCGGCACCAACTGGACGTCGAAGGCCGAGGGCGGATGCATTGCAGTATTTCGCATGTTTCCCTTCTCCCCTCGCTCCCCCTTCCTCCTCCTCCTCCTCCTCCTCCTCCTCCTCCTCCTCCTCCTCTTCCTTGGCGAGCCGACAAGCTGTTAGACCATTTTGTTTGACAGTTCCGCTTTGTGTGAACGTACACGAGGCGAACCGACAGTCTGCTAGACAAAAAAAACACCAACACAAGGGCTCTGCCTCCACATGGGGAAGATGATCCTAGACCTCGGTGTTGGTGGCAGTCTTTCGGTCACCTCGGAAGCCAGACTATTAGCACCATCGCCGAGATCGGGACCTTCTTCCCTCGGTGGAGGCAGAACGCCGATACTGGTGTTGGTGTCAGCCTCTAGGCCTGCGACCTCCTCCTCGATGCCCGATCATTGAAATTCGATGCTTGTTGTCTCCCCAGTCATCGCTTGCACGGAAGGGGCCTGAAGAACATTGGAAAACTAAATGAAGGCGCATGGCCGATTTCGGTGAGGGGGCGAGGTTCCCGGGTCCCTGGGCCAAGGTTCCTGGATTCCGCGCTCCGGATCTGAACTTACCTGTCTGGTTCCCGGATCCTCGAGTTCTTTGTTGCTGCAAAAGCCGACGTCCTTTCGGCGCTTGTCAGGATAATACAATAGTTCGTAGAGAATGAAGAGTACATGTCAGATCCTAAAGTGCACGCGTAGGTTAGCGGTTAGCAGAGAGAGAGAGAGAGAGAGGAAAAAGAGAGAGAGAGAGACAGAGAAGACAACAATAATGGAATCTCTATTGAACAATCGGGAGCGGTGCGAATTCAGAAGACAGAAAGACACTGCATAGAGAGTGAGAGAGAGACGCAGAGAGGGAGAGACACACATAATTGCAAAGATACTGACATTATACCAAAGGGAACCTTATCCTCCTGTTCCTCCTTCCCTCTTCCTCTTCCTCCCCCTCCTCCTCCTCCTCCTCCTCCTCGACCTCCCCTTCCTTCTCCTCCTCCTCCGCCTCCATTTCTTCCTCCTTCTCCCCCTCCTTCCCCTGCTCCTCCTCCTTGTCCCCCTCCTTGTCCTCCTCCCCCTCCCCCGCCTCCTGCCCAGATTATTATCATTATTCTTCTTCGTTTTATTAGTATTGGTATCCCTTCTCCTTATACTCATCATCATCCTCATCCTCATCCTCATCAGCAGCAGCATCATCATCATCAACACCACCACCAGTACCATCATCACCATCACCATCGTCATCATCATCAGCATCAGCATCATCATCCTCCTCATCATCATAATCATCATCATCAGCATCATAATCATAATCATCATCACCATCATCATCATCATCATCATCATCATCATCAGCATCATCAGCATCAGCATCAGCATCATCTTACACATCATCAACAGCAGCATCATCAGCAGCAGCATCATCAGCATCATGTTTCTCCTCCTCCTCCTCCTGCTCCTCCTCCTCCTCCAGCTCCTCTTCCTCCTTCTTTCCCTCCCCTCCTCCTCCTCCTCCTCCTCCTCCTCCTCCTCTTCCTCCTCCTCCTTTTCCTCGATGGTTGCTTCCGTCGTGGTGCGTAGGACAGAGAACGCGCCGAGCGCCCTCCTGCTCCTGCTGCTGTTCTGCACCCGCCCGCCCCTCCTCCCCGCTGCCGCCCTCGCCCGGTTCTCGTCCGGGCATCTGCCGGAGGGGAGGCGAGGAAGGCGAGGGGGAGAGGGAGTGTGAGGAGGAGGAGAAGAGGAGGAGGAGGAGGAGGAGGACGAGGAGGAGGAGGAGGACGAGGAGGAGGAGGAGGAGGAGTCAGGCACTCGCTGCTCCAGGTGCAGATGCTCGGCGCCGGCGGCCGCCAGGCAGACCTGGCTGGCCTCTCCGTGCGCCGAAATCCCGAGGCGGCGGGACGGGTGCGCGGGCCTCTGCGGGAGCTTAGAGTCCACGCGGGGGAGGGCTCGCTCACAGCTCGCACACCATGGTTTTCCTCGGGAAGGTGGTGCGGATCTGCAGGCATTGCGGGCTTGTTGGGGCAGCTCGTCATGCGTGAGCTGGCTCGGCCCCGTCACCCTCAGCACGTCTCCAAGAAGCGGCGTGAGTTTTTTGGACACGTTTCATCGGAGCCTGCGGCCTAAGCCCTTACCCAAACTTTCTGTGTGATCCATGACTTACTCATCGATCCCAATCACATCCCCATTCCCGTTCCCATTCGCCTTCCTCCTGCTTCTCCTCCTCCTCCTTCCCCTCTCCCTGCCCCTCCTTATCCTCCTCCTCCTCCTCCTCTTCCTCCTCCTCCTCCTCCTCCTCCTCCTCCTCCTCCTCCCCGCCGTCCCTGCCCGCTCCCAAGGAGGGGGGAGAAGCAAGGGCGCCTCCGCCTTAAAGGAGCCCCTCGGCGGCTCCCCGGCGGCGGTCTGCAGAGCGAGGCTCGTGTGCCTCTGCGGCCCCCCCCCCCGCACGTCGCGCGCGCGCCAGGCCGGTCGCGTCCAAAGACGTCGATCCTGGGCCTTCTGTCCTCCTCCTCCGCCTCCTTCTCCTCCTCCTCCTCCTCCTCTTCTCCTCCTCTTCTCCTCCTGGATCACATGCGCGACGGTTCAGATAGGACAGGAAGGAGGGGTAGGGAGGCAGGGCTGGACCTGAAACGGCGTTCTGGCCATCTCGTGGGCCGTTTTGTTTTTCGGTTTGTTTTGCATTCGGGGCGAAGCGAAGGCAAAACGAGGAAGAACGGAAACCAACACGAAAACGAAAAACACCGTCTAGGTTCAGTCCTGTAGGGAGGGAGGCAAGGGCAGGTAAGGAAGGGGATGGCCGCCGACGACCAGCGCCTGTGCTGACCAGGGGGCCACCCGGCGGACCTGGATCAAAGGTATGACGATCCAGACCGAGAGAAGGTGAGGACGGGAAGTAGGAGGGAGGAGGAAGGCGATGCTGCTGCTGCTGCTGCTGCTGCTGATGAGGAGGAGGAGGAGGAGGAGGAGAAGGATACTGAGGATGAGGAGGATGGGGATGAGGATGAGGATGAGGAGGATGAGGATGAGGAGGAGGAGGAGGAGGAAGGAGGAAGGAGAAGAGGAGGGCCACCCTCGACGAGTCTCTGCTGACCAGTGGGCCATCCAGCCGACCTGGATCAAATGAATGACGATTCAGACAGGGAGTAGGTGAGGACAAGAAGTAGGATCGGGGGCGGCCAAGAGGGGGCCGTCCAGGAGGGGGGGGCGCAAATCATGGCTGGCGGAATGTGCACGGCCCAGGGGTGGGCCCAGGGCGTATTGAACTGAGACGAGGCGCCATGAAATCTGGGGAGATACCGTGGTCCCCGCCATGATATCCACCCCTCCCTTGTCATCAGCCCCCTCCTGGCCGCCCCCGATAGGAGGGAGGAGGAAGGAGAAGAGGAGGGCCACCCTCGACGAGAGCCTCTGCTGACCACCAGGCCGGGCCGAAATTCACATGTGTGGTGTGTGTTTCCGTGGAACGCGCTCCCGTGCGGGCGAGAGCGCCCGCGAGGTGCAGCGGGCAGACACGGGGCCACGCGAGGACCCACCTGCAACATGCGAACACGCACGAGGGGCCTCGTCTTGTACAGCGGTGATGGTACATCGTGCCTAGAAGTAGGGCGGGGGAGCGCCGCCAGGGAGCGCTGCGGAGTGCTTGCGAATGCGTGGGAACGCTTGGGAGCGCTCTGGGACCGCCTGGAACCGCCTGGGCACGCTTGGGAGCGCCTAGGAGCGCGCGGGAGCGCCTGGGAGGGCCGCGTGGCGCCTCGGAGCGCTTGTGGGCGCTTGGGAGCGCGTGGGAATGCTTGGACGCCTGGGAGCACCCGGGAGCGCCGGGGAGCGCTTGGGAGGGCTTGGGAATTTGTGGCAGCGCTGGGAGCCCTGGAGGACGGTGAGGGAGATTGGGCAGCCAGATCAAGATCATAATGTGCGTAGATCTCTCTCTCTCTCTCTCTCTCTCTCTCCATGTATGTATATATATATATATAAGCACGTGTGCAAATACACATCTGGAGATGCAGATTATGATACGCACCTCTCCGAGGGAGTCGAGCTCAGAGGCTACTGATTGAAGCCGTGCCTCATGTTCTGGCCGTTTATCTCGGGACATCCTCAAACTTCAGAAAATTGGACGCACCTCCACGCAGATCGCGACGTCACGGTCCAATAACACAAAGGACTTCTGTGGCATGTTAGAACAAATCGTTCCAAAACAATGATAGTCATCGCTTGTGTTGGGTTGTCGCTCTTAGCACAACAACCGTCCCCAAATAATCGAACCCTGACGTAATCAAAACTGCCATATGATGCTTCAGACAGCAATTTCGTTCGAGCCATATTCCAACCGCTTCCTCTGGAGCGTCTTTTCAAAACTGCAGTCGCAAGGCTTGCACCCTCCTGCGCCACACACACACACACACACGTATGGAGGTGTGGCAACCCGACCTGCCTTCGACTGCGACATCGCTGCTGCATCTCCCGCACAACAGCCCCCATGGCGATCTTCATGATCCTCCTTCTCTGTCCTCTCTTCTGCTTTATCTTCTTCCGTCTCCGCCCCAGATCCGACTTACACTCAACCTTATAAGTAGGACGCACGATAAGGATGCAATGGCCTTGGAAGGGCCATGCGGACACTTTGCGAGCGGGGCGCGGCCAGCGAAAGCGGCCAAGGATGGGCCGCAGGAGAAGGACGCAAGGGTAACCTTTGAAAGTGGCTCATCCTTACTACGCGGGTTGACTGCAGACGCAGACTCCAGGATCCCCACTGTTTCTGCATTTGTTCTGGAGGCTCCACTCCCCCTCCATTTCCAACATTTTCCCAGATTCTCCTCTGCTTCTCCATCTCCCTCCCCCTCCCCCTCGGATCGGACTTACGATCCCTCCTCACGCCCATGATCTGCGATGCCTGCGTGCTGCAGTCTTTTCGTTGTCGATGCCTGGGCACGCACGAGCCCCTTGCATATCCCATACTGCGTCCAGGGTCGCAGGCCCTCGCCCCCCTCAGATGGGATGGCTCCCGGGGTTCGCAGCCCCCTCCCTGACGGGATTGGGGGTCCCTCCTCCTCGCCTCCCTCCTTGCTCCTCCCTGCTTCCTTCTTCCTCCGTGCTCCTCCTCCTGCTGCTCCTCCTCCTGCTTCGCCTCTTGGGGACGACGACGACGAACGACGACGACGACGACGACGACGACGACGACGACGACTAACGAACGAACGAACGAACGAACGAACGAACGAACGAACGAACGAACGACCACCACCACCACGCCACCACGCCCACAGGGCCACGCCCATAGATCCACGCCCACAGGGCCACGCCCACGGGGGGGGCGCGCGGACCCATCGCGGGGGGGGAGGGGGGGGCAAAAAGCACCAGCACGAAGGGGGTGGGGGGGAACGGGGAGCGGAACCCTGGATCATATAGTTTGGGGGGCGGTCTTCGCCCTTTTCGTTGGCCCGCGGGAGGCTAACACTAGCCACGGCGGGATCCACTCCAAGCTTCGGGCCTGAATTTTGGTGTGGAGATCACACGTATGGTTTCAAACATGTTGATACGTATGGTATGTACATATATCTAGATATATGCATGACATATGTATGTGTTTACACATACACATGTGTATACATAATTGATGCACAGCGGTTGGCCACCTTCCGCCAGGCCAGGCGCTTGGCCGGCTTCCGGAGCGCCACCGCCTCGGCTTCGAGGCCAGCAGCGCGCAGGACCTCCTCGGCCTCGCCCAGCGCCGCGGTTTTCCCAGCGGTTGCTGCCGCACGTTCCTCGGGCGCCGGCGGCCGCGCCGGCCATTCGTGGGGCGGCACGGCAGCGACGCCCTGCTCCTGCGTGCTCGCGCCCCCCGGGGGCCTGCGAGCCGCTCTCCCAGCCGCGTCCGGGGCGCCAGGGGCGGAGCGACTTTCCGGGCCACTCGGCCGCACGCCTGCCTGGCGTGCTGCGCCGCACCGCCGGCCGGAGGCGCGGGTAGCGTCGTTGGGTAGACCGTTGCAGCCCCGGCAGTGCCATTGCGGGCCCCGCGCTGTGGCGCCGGAGTCCCGCAGTCCGCCGCCGCCGCCGCGCGCCGCGACCACGATGGCGGAAGAGCGACTCCGGCAGCTCCAGCGCCAACGAGTTCTGTCCGGAGCCACCTTTGCCGCTGCGCCTTCGGCGTCTTTGCACCGTCTGCCATGCCATCCCAGCCCGGCCGCCGCCGCCTGCCAGCGCGCCCGCCCCAGCAGGAACCAGCGCGCCCGCTATCGCGGGCACGGGACCAGTTTTCTTGACCAGTTTTTCCTCCTCGTCCTCCTACTCTTACTCCTCCTCCTCCTTCTCCTCCTCCTCCTCCATTTTTTCCTCCCCCTCCTCCTCCTCCTCCTCCTCCTCCTCTCCTCCTCCTCCTCCTCTCTCCCTCGCCATCCTCCTCCTCCTCCTCCTCCTCCTCCTCCTCCTCCTCCTCCCCTCCTCCTCCCCATTCACTCAGTTATTCATTTCATTTACCACCACTCAAGCGACCTCAACAACGTTCGAAACAGCGCCTGCTCAAACGATGCTTCGACTACTGCCCTGGTGAAGGCCACCTGTGACTACGTCACGATATGACATCCGCGACATGCGTGGACGGAGCCTCTGCCGAGCGCAAGGCTGATGCACCTGTCTGCGGTGCCAGCGGGGGGGAACGCCTAAACTGCTGTTTGGAACTAGGCCTGAGGCAAGACGGAGTGGGGGTCTGACGATCATGAACATACATACTGCACCCAGACACTAGACCCCCACTACTCAGCGCCGTGCATGTTTCTTACACAAATTATAGCACGCACCTTGCATATGAACAACACTCCTGGCCAGGCCAGGAGCGGCACACCGTGTGGATGAGAGGTCGCTTACGCCTCCCACCACCAAGCCTACGAGCCAGGTTCCCTCTGGGAACCTTGCTCGCCATGACACTAGCGTCCGCAGCCCTCAAGACCTCACCGAAAACCTTCCCAATCGTTACAATGCGACCCGTGGGCATGACTGTGGGCAATTCGACGGGACACAGCTGCTCAAGACTGGCCAGACCTGGGTCTCCTTCTCGCAGCGCTGCTAGAAGTCTCTGTTCATGTGCTTCGTCTTCTGGTAGCAGCGTGTGCCCTACAAGGTGACATGTGATCCGATTCTTGGCGTCCCTCCCAGGCCTGTCGTACGTTGGGGGGTAGACCACTTCCCTCGCCCAGACCGCCGCGCCGCGTGGATGGCCCATCTCCAGCATGCAGCTCACCCGCCGCAGCGCCGCCGAGCATCGCCTGCGTCGCCCCGACATGTCCGAGAAGGACAAGCTCTCTAAGGCGCTCAGAACCGCGTAGAAGACGTGGTCGCTGGGAGCTCGGCCGTTCTGCTTCGGCTCTGGCAGCGCGAAGCTGGCTCCCCGCGGCATCACCAGCCGCGCGCGGTCTGCTGCCTCTCCACCTCCGTCTGACGATGCCGCCGCCGCCGTGCACAACGGCCCGCCGCGGTAACAAACTGGGCTCGACCCCTCCTGCGCTCGGAGCCCCGTCGCGGCGAGGAATCGCACATTCGCTGCAAATATGCATGTGCCGAGGAAGAAGCTAGCGAAGATCATGCCCGCAATTCCCGGGCAAAGCGTCTCCTGAATCGGCTCCATGCTCGCACATCGGGCACTGTTGCGTTTTTCGTGCATATTCAAACCGAGCTCTGCCAGGAACGAAGTCGCCCCGACGAAAGCTGGACATTGCATGACGTTTGGCAGACTTCGCAGTTCGAAACGCTGACATGCGTGGCAGGCAAGTGTTCGCCATAGTACGCATAGACCGCACATGCGCCCCTTCCACGCGCCCCCCCCCCCCCCCCCCGCCCCCCCCCCCCATCGCGCACCTGCGTGGCGTGAGCTGTATTGGTGCCCCACAAAGTCCCACGTGTTGCGCCGTCCTCTCTCTGCGCTGTGCACTGCAGGGCCGCGGCAGCCCCCTCGTTGCGAGCGGCGAGAAATGCCGAGCGGATCTCGTCGGAATCGAACTGCGCAAAGCCCTCGGGCCCCCGAAACAAAATGTCACGCGCTGCGCGCGTGCTTGGTGAGAAGCTGAACCTGGCTCCGCCGCAATCAGGGCGCCTCTGTCCGCTTGAAACTGCCCAGCCCACGGACGCGCTGCAGGTGATCCCCCCCCCCCCCCCCTCACCAAATTGATCCCCATCTCCCGCCATGATTCCAACGCGCACTGATCAATGCTGAGCGCGTCGCTCTCTGTTCGAAATCATCGCCCTCCGCCGCTCCAACCTGCGAGACCTCAGCTCAATAAGCAAAGGTGCCATCTTAAACATGCGCGGGAGGTCTTCCTGCGGCAACTGGGCAAAGCGCCCTGCCTCCTCCGAACACATGGCACTTAGCGCCGCGTTGACGAGGAGGCCTACGACGAGGTTCATGCTGAACTTCAGCGGGGCAGACCTGTGCCGGAACTTCCCCGTGCTGGAGAAACAAAAAAAAACGCTTTCAGCGCATAAAGCCGCTTGGTCGGCCTGGGCCCTGAAGTGAACGCGGCGGCCTGAAGCCCCCCAAGGTGCCTGCCAGGATGTTCTGTAACCCCTTGAATACCCACCTCCCGACGATAGATCATTCGAGATGCCCGATGAGGTCCCCTGCCTCCTAGGTGACGCACGTTGCACTGATTGCTGATATTTTGCGAAGCTCCTATCATTTCCATTCCCCTCGCAACGGCTTCGTTCTCGGCCTCGCCCCCCCCCCCCCCCCCTCTCTGCAGCGGCTCCGCGGTCGACCACCCCCCCCCCCCTCTCCAAGACCATGGGCGCGATGTCGTCAACGAGCCCTGCAGGCAGCGCATCCCCGACGAATATCCCCCTCGCCCCATGGCGTCGGCACTTCCAATGCCGCGCGCCAGCCGCGCTCCACGGCTTGGTTGCGTATTTCCAGAAAGAAGGGCTCGCGTGATGCGCGCGCGAAAAGCAGCGAGGCTCTTTCATCTCCCGGGCAAAATCTCCCCCCTGGTCGCTGCCATTGAGAGCCCCGGCCGTCCTGAACTAGAAAAAGCCGCTTGGTGATGCGGCCCCCCTGCAAAATACTATCGCGACCTGGCGAGAAGAACGCATTCGCCGCATCGTGGCACCGCAACATGTGGCCGATGCCCGCACGACACATGCGATGCGACGAAATCAATTGCACCCCCGCGGCGCCCCCCTCCCCCCACCCATCAGCGCTCCATATATCCAACCAGGGGGCTCCCACTTTGGGCATCGCCGACGCGTGGCCGCGCCGTTCGCGCACCTACCAGTCGCGCGCGCGACCGCGACCACTCTGCCCTGCACCATCAAGCTTGTCGTTGCCCCTGGGAAGTCTCGCGGCAGGCGCCGCGCGCCACATCGCAGGCGCGCGCCTCAATCGGCGACAGTTTATCCAAAGTCGACCTATGTAGGGCTGGGTCCGCGTGGGCTGTCAATGGGCTGTCAAAACTCGGAGGCTCATGCCCGACTCCCCCTTGCACCTGGCGTCTACGCGGGTTCGTCCAGATTAGACAGACTATATTGCGCACCCCCTTCAACTGGAACACGCCACGCAGGCCGCGCCCTCCAGGACTTGAATATGCACAGGGCGTCGTTCATGTTGCTCCAGTCCTCGGCAGCGATGAACTCGGCCTCTGAGAACTCTCGTTGGACCCTCGCTTCCTGCTGCATCTCGTTGGCAACCACTTCTGGTTCACATGCTGTCGCTGAACATCCCCCCACGCGCGGCTGGTTTCATCGTCTGTTCAATACACTGCTTGGCCGTTGCCGATGAACCTGTTACTGCTGCAGATGGTCCACGACGCTTGACTGCTATCAGCCTGCTCAGCGCGCACCGTGTAGCCGTCTCTCTCACGCAGGGCCTCTTGCAACTCGTCGCACATCCTCTCATTGGTGTCGTGACGATACTGCTTGGCGGCCTGCTTGAACTTCCGACTCAACTCGCGCATCTGCTCGCAGACGGCGCCCAACTGCCTCTCGCCCACTGCTTGGCCACGTGTCTCTCGAAGAGTTCGTCGCAGCAGCAGTAGTCTGCGCATCTCTCTCGCATAGGCCTCTCTCTCCTCTGTGCGTTGAGGATTTTTGTTTGAAAATGACTCGAGCAACGCAGTTCTAGTAATTGCAACAATACAGCGATTCATGTCATCCAGATCATCATTCTGCACGCAAGCTTCAACTTCGTCTTGAACACTGCCCGCCTTCCTTTCCATGGCGTCGAATAGTTATTGCCGTTTGTGCCCCTCTTGCGCGTATCTGTGCATGCTCTCGCGGTCGGGCCTGGGTGTCCTTTCAATATTTGATGGTCCAGGTCGACCCAAAAAGAGGTCAACTGTGTCGGGCGATGGTCCCTGGGTGCAACTGCGTTGTGCAACTGAAGCTTGCGACCTGACCTCGCAAGTACATGGCACTTTTCAACCGCACGCGTTGCCTGCTCTGGAAAAGTGATATGGTCGATGTATGTTTCACCGCGCTCTCCAACATAACTCCCGCTGTTGTCAACATGTGTGTTCGCACTCGTCTAACGCCACCCCTGCAGTAGGGGCCGAACAATATTCGTAGCAGGCGATGCTGTTCCCCTTCCGTACTCTCCAACCACACGGTCACTCTTTTTATTTTTTTTTTTTTTTTTTTTTTTTAAAAAAAAAAAAAGGTATGCCCCGCTTAAACCCGTAAAAATAATTGGCGTGGCCGTCTTGGCAGTGAACAGTTGCAGAGTCTCGTGCAACCACTCGCGTAGTAATGTAAATGCCACGTCATACGCAGCTCTCCCACTTCCCCTTCGTTGTCGAGGTGGAACATACAGTGCCACAGATCCGAGCGGGCGATCTCCGTTCGCAAACAAAACGGCTGCAGCCCTGCCCCACAACACGCGTGATACTGGAATATTGCGTCGCAGTTGTGACTTTCTAAAACGGCTTTGGCGAAAAAACAAAAACGTGACACCACATGATGCATTAACGTATATGCTCCTCTCGTGCCCGCGCTCCAACACCCAATATTCATCAATCATCTTGCTTTCCTCCCACTGCTGCCCTGTGCTCCTCTTCTGTGTGCCTACGAGTGCGAAAACATCCCGGTGATGCATCTCCTAAACAATATCTGTCACTCTCGAGATCGACTTGCACGCGCACGGGTTATAGCCCACAACTCGAAGTGATCTGCTCATGCCTGCGGCCGAAAACTTCTCGTGTGAAGGCGTTGCCGCCTCCGCTCAACAAGAGATTCCCCTTCCCATTGTAGCCTCGCGCGCGCTTCGGGTGGGTGTCCGAGTTCACTTAGTTCCTCCTCCTCCTCCTCGTCCTCGTCCTCCTCCTCCACCTCCTCCTCCTCCTCCTCCTCTTTCCCCCTCCCCGAGGTCTTACACCGCGGAGAATCACAACATCACAAAAAAATCACGACCAAGGCACTCGACGCCACCATTCTGCTGCACATCCCCAGCGGGATCGATCCGTGAGGGCCCCGGGGTGGGGTCGGGCGGGGCCCAGGGCGAAATTCGGCAATATCGCCCCAGATATCAAGGTCTTCCCCCCGATCCCCGTCCCCGCCGCCCACTCGCCTCTGGGCGGTCATCCCGATGTCCAGCGCGGGTCGCGCCCAGCCGCCCCGCTGCGACTGCTCGAGCAGCTGGAGGTTGATGCCCTCAACCTGGCTCTATGGCCGCGGGCGCTGGGCCAGGGCGGGGGGTGGGGGGCGAGGGGGACGAGGGGGAGGACGCAGATGGGGCACAGGGCTACTTTTTGGATTATGCTATCTCTCGTCGTCCTCTCCCTCCCTCGACCTGTTGTTCGCATAATGCGGGATGACGATGAATAAACAAAATGGGGGGGAACGATTAAACAAATAGTTTCCTGCTATTTCTGCACAAGTTTCTGACTGGAGGAGAACGATTTAAAAAAGTAGTTTTCCAACCCGCGGCCGGTTTTTTCTAATCGTCATCCCGGGCGCCGCCGCGTGAACACGACCCCCGGTCATTTATTAATCGTCACCCTCCATTACTCCATGCTCTGGCGGGCTGCCTACTTTTGAGGTTTAAGATGCTCCTCGCGCTCACCGAGGTTCAGGGTGCAGGTTTTCTCGCCCCAAATCGGCCCTTACACACTCCCATCCGCCGCGAGGACGCTACGATCAGCGAACAAAGCCAGAGCAGCGAACAAAGTCGAAACGAACGGGCGACCAGAGCTTGTCGCCGGGGGGGATCGAGGAGGAGGATCGAGGAGGAGGAGGATCGAGGAGGAGGAGGATCGAGGAGGAGGAGGATCGAGGAGGAGGATCGAGGAGAAGGAGGAGCAAGAGGATCGAGGATCGAGGAGGATCGAGGATCGAACGGATGCACCAACGATTCTGCCGTGCCCTTGTCGCCGGCGGCGCCGGCGAACGCCGGCGCGACTGCAGCGCCGACGGGCCTCGCCGGCGGGCACCGCGCGCACGAGCACGGGCGGAGGAGCGCGGGGCGGCCGCGGAGGAGTAGGAGAGGAAAGGATGGGAGGCACACGAACAAAAAAACGTTCTGGGAAATGGGGGCTGCGGGAGAAAAAAGGAAGAGGAGGGGGAGGAG
>CAUYUJ010014951.1:263361-300861 GCA_963575745.1 Prorocentrum cordatum | reverse complement strand
TCCCCTCGGGCTCGCGCGCATTCGAATACAAGTCCACCGTCTACACTCCCTTGACCCTTCTTCGCTCTCTGCGACCTGGCGCTCAACACTGTGCAACACCCAGCAAGGACGGAGGTCGGTTGCTCTTTCGAAACGGGGCTCTCGAGTGAGACTTCCGCGAAGCAGAAGTGAACCGCACCCTCGCGCGCGCGGAATGCGAGATTGTCGCGCCCGCATCCCGTTCGTGTATATCGTAAGGAAGCTCTACGAGTTCCCGGCGGTAACCAAGGTTGACGGTTTACCGCCGACTTCCAGTCACTAGCGCCCGAATTCCTTTAGCTCTGCGTATACCGAGGTATTCAAAGTCGTCCTGCACCGCTTAGACGGACGGAGGGCACGCGCTGCTCAACATGGTACCACGGGCGTCCTTCACGTGGAAGGAGGCCCCTTTACAACGGGCGCCGTCGTCTGACTGGCGGACCGACTGGCCGCAATGGAAAGGAAGCCTTGTATGGACTCATGCGGTGGAAGTACTGGGGACGGCAGGGTATGTTGCAGCTTCGGCTGATGCATCTTGAGTCAACTCTGGCCTTCGTCTTCCTCCTCCTCCTCCTCCTCCTCCTCCTCCTCCCCCTCCTCCTCACTCCTGATCCTCCTCCTCCTCCTCCTCGGCCTCATTCTCGCCCTCCTTCTGTTCTGACGACAGCGACGGCCATCGAGGTTCGAGAAGTTAGCCCGTCCTCCTGCTTGTTCGCCTCCCCCTTAGTCTGCTCGTCCCCGCCTCCTCCTCCTCCTCCTCCTCCTCCTCCTGCACATGTGCATCCTGATTTGTACCTTCCTCCTTTTCCTCCTTCTTTTCCTCCTTCTCTTCCTCTCGAGCGCCCTGCTACCCTCTTTCCCATCCCCCGGCTCCTCTGCCTCGTCCTCCTCGCGATTATCGACCTGTCGCGAGATCCACCATTTTGTCAGTTCCCCTCCTCCCCAACCCTCTCATTCCCTCTCCTACGACGTCGCAATTTATTTGCGACGTGGGCCCCCGGGTGGGTTCATCCCAACTCGTTTTGGACGGTCTCAGGGCCTACTGAAGGACCCCGGAGGCCAAAAACTGTTACAAAACCTTGCGTCGCGATTTCTTTGCGACGCGGGGGGTCACCTAGCCCCCCCCCCAGCCCTCTCATCATCTGATGGGCCTGTTTTCTACCACCACCACCATCAGTTGGAGGGGGGAAGGAGGAGGACGAGGAGGATGACGAAGAGGCGGAGCAGGAGGAGGAGGAGGAGGAGGAGGAGGAGGAGAACCCCCTCTCCCTCCAGCTTGTGGTGGTGGTGGAAAACAGGCCCATCATCATCCGTTGATTCACCCCCGAACGTTTCCAACACCGCTCGTCTGTATGGGGCTCTACCTGTGGCTGGCAAAAGGAGGGCGCCGGGGGGCCGCTGCTGCCTCCGGAAGCGGTGATTTCGCGGTCCCCCTCATGGCCTTCCGCCTGGCCTCTCCCCGACCGGCTCGTCTGCACGTGTCACACAGCATGGCTCCCTGAACAGGTTTCTGTGAAGGCCCCATAACCCGATTGCCTGCTCTGGTGCCTGCTCCTCCAACCTCGACCCTCGAGCCTCGTCTTCGAGAAAGGGGGAGGAGGAGGAGGAGGAGGAGGAGGAGGAGGAGGAGGAGGAGGAGGAGGAGAGGAGGGGGGGAGGAGGAGGAGGGTGGAGGAGGAGGAGGAGGAGGAGGAGGAGGCAGTGGAGGGAGGAGGAGGAGGGGATGGAAGGAGGAAGGAGGAGGAAGGAGGAAGGAGGAAGGAGGAAGGAGGAAGGAGGAGTAGGAGAGGAGGAGGTGGAGGGAGGAGGAGGAGGAGGAGGAGGAGGAGGAGGAAGGGGAGGAGGAAGGGGAGGAGGACGAGGCCATGTGTGAGACGAGGTGGATCCGGGCTCAGTGGCTCGGCGGCCCGTGGCTTTCCGCCCGGTCCCCCGCGTGGGCTCACGTGTGGTCTCCCTGTGTGTGTGGCCTCCCGTGTGGCCGTGTGGTCTCCGGTGCGGTCTCCGGTGTGGTTCACCACGCGGTCTCCCGCACGGTCGGGGCGTCGACCTAAGGAACCCTAAATAAGGAACGAGGCCCCTTTTTGTCCATAAGTTAACCCTCGATGTCCGACCGAAGACCTAAGGAAAGCCTGAGGCAGGCGGCGAAACACTTAAGGAATACGGAGCCCCTCCCCAACGAAAAGGGTTCCTTCTTCAGGGCCCCGACTGCACGGTCCGCCACACGCTCGCGCGAGCGGTCTCCCGAGCATCGTCTCCCGCGTGGTCTCCCGCACGGCCCGCCACACGCTCGCGCGAATGGCCTCCCGAGCATCGTCTCCCGCGTGGTCTCCCGCGTGCTCTCCCGCAGGTGCTCCCGTGCGGTCTCCCGTGTGGTCTCCCGCATGCTCTCCCGCATGCTCCCCCGTGTGCACGGTGCAGCGCAGTGCGGTCTGCATTACCTACCCCAGATTTCGTGATAAAGGGAGGGGGGTCTCATTTCGGGGGGGGTCTCTTCCAGGCTATCTTGGAGGGCCTGGGGGGGTCTGGGGACGATGTTTTGGAGGGTTTTCCCACGGGGGAGGTCTGAAATGGCCTGTCTTGGAGGGTTCAGACCCCCTCCCTTTTATTACGAACTCTGGAGTACCCTCCTGCGTTGGGTTCTCGGCTTGCATAAAGTTGGGGCGCTGACCCAAGGAACCCCGCATAAGGAACGAAGCCCCTTTTCTCCCCAAGTTAAGCCTCGACTTCCCCCAAGGAGCGCTCGAGACAAACTGTAAAACAATCCAGGAGCAGCGAGCCCCTCCCCAACGAGAGCAGTTCCTTCGCCAGCGCGCCCCGACCTGCAGAGCAGTGCGGTCTCTGTTCCTGCTTGTCCCGCCTCCCCCCGATCGTCGTTCCCCTCTTCCTCTTCCCCCGTCCTCCTCCTCCTCCTCCTCCTCCTGCTCCTGCTCTTGCTCCTCTTCCTCCTCCTCCTCCTCCTCCTCCTCCTCTTCCTCCTCCTCCTCCTCCTCCTCCTCCTCCTCCTCCTCCTCCTCCTCCTCCTCCTCCTCCTCCTCCTCCTCCTCCTCCTCCTCCTCCCCCCCCAATCGTCGTGCCCCCTCTTCCCCTTCTCTCCTGCCTCGTACCTGGCCTGCACCTGCCTGCCGGCTCGCCTCTTTTACCTCGCCGTCCCACGCTACCTCGCCATCCCTCTGGGGGGGGGGGCTGCGCTCTGCGAGACCGTCGCCGCTCTCGAGGGCTGCTGGAGGGGTCCAGCGGCATGACGCCCGACGCGGGCTCACGTCAGACCTCGCCATGCCTGGGGGGCTGCGAACTGCGAGCAACATGTCGCCGCTGTCGACTGCTGCGGGGGGGTGGGGGGTCCGCCGGAATGGCGTCCTACGCGGATTCAGGGTCGACCCTGCCAGCCCTGAAGGACTGCGAACTGCGAGACGGTTGCCAATTTCGAAGGCTGCAGGGGGGGTCCAGCGGACTAGCGTCCTACGCGGGTTTTTGCTCAACATCGTCATCTCTGGTTGGGGGGGATAGCGACATGCGGAACTGTCGCCACTTTCGAAGGCTGCTGGATAGGTCCAACGGAATGACGCCCACGCGGGTTCAAATCACACCTCGCCATGCCTGAAGAAGGGGGCTGAGCACCGCGAAATAATCACCGCGTTCGAAGGCGGCTGGGGGAGCCCAGCGGAATGACGTGCCACGCGGATTCAGATCCGATCTCGCCATCCCTGGGGCTGCGAACTGAGAAGCGGTCGCCGCGTTTGAAGGCGCCCAGGGGGGACGGGGCAGCGGAATGGCGTCGTACATGGGTTCAGACCAGACTTCGCCATCCCTCGTGGTGGCGGGGGGGGGGGCTGCGATCTGCGAAAATGTCGCCACTGTCGGGGGCTGCCGGGGAATCCACTGGGATGGCGTGACGAGGAATCATATTCGACCTCGTCATCCCTGGGGGGGGAGGGGCTGAACACTACGAAATGATCACAGTTTTTGAGGGCTGCGAGAGGGGCCAGCAGAACCACGTCCTACGCGGACTCCGACTCGGCCTCACCATCCCTCGGGGGCTGCGAAATGCTTAACTGCGCCCGCATTCGGGGGCTGCTGGATGTCAACTGGATTGGCGTCCTACGCGGGTTCAGATGCAACCTCGCCACACCGGGGGGGGCTGCGATCTGAGAAACTGTCGGCACGTTCGAGCGTTGCTGGAAAGGTTCAGCGGAATGACAGTGCACGCGGCTTCAACATGGACCACGTCATCATTGGGGGGGCAGCGAACTGCGGAACTGTCGTCACGGTCGAGGGCTGCTTGGAGTCCAGCGGAATGACGCCCTTAGCGGGTCACATCAGACCTCGGCTGCCGAAACGGCCGCCGCTTTCCGACGCAGGTCCAGATTAGACCTCGCCGTCCAGGGGGGCTGCAAACTGCGATGCGGTCCTGCGCAGATTCAGGTTCGACCTCGCCGTCCCCGGGGGGGGAGGGGCGAAATGCGAAACCGTCGCTACTTCCGGCAGGGGGTCCACCGTAAAGACGCCCTGCGCAAATCCAGATTCGACCTCGCCGTCCCTGTGGGGTTAGGAAGTGCGAAACTGTCGCCAATCTCAAGGGTTGCTTGATGGTCCAGAGGAATGACGCCCTAGGCGGATCCATAGTACCCGTCAGTTGTTGGCCGCGGGCCGCCCGAAGACTTGGCAGCGCGCCTGCTGGCGTTCAGTTCCCGTCTTGTAAGGTGCAGGAAGGCAGCGGGGAACCTGGCGGGCGAGCTCGGCCTCGCTCGCTTCTTGCACTAGCGATGAACAGCTGATCCTTTGGATTACCAGAGCGACATGGCGTAGGCCGCTCTGCTAGTCCAGCGTGCGATGGGAACACCATCGCCACCCTGTCCTCATCCTGCCTCCTTCATTATCGTCCTCTCCCTCCTTCCACCGTTTCGCTGTTGTTGCGAGAACAGTTCGCCCCTTCTTCTGTCATTTTCCGGCCCCTCGTTCCCGCCCCCAGTTCTTCTTCGGTCCTGGGGCCTCAGTCTTCGCCCTGAACTGCTGTCCCGTGAGTCGCGCATTGCGCGCGCTTTCCATACAGCATGTACAAGCAATGAAAGAACCTGTCTTGTTGCCAACATACTGTTGTGTACAAGCTGCTCTTGTCACATTGTGCAGGTGGGTTGGCTGCGTCACAAGGTAGTTGTCTGGTCACGTATGTGGTTTCGGGTCTTCTGCTACCAAAACGTAATGGATTACCCCCATCGATCTGGGATACCGTTTCCAGGCAGGAGGAGGGTGAGCAGGCGGAGGAATTGGGGGAGGGGAGGGGGAGGGGCACAACATGAAGAAGAAGGCCATCCAAATTCTAAACTCTTCATCGACCTCGGAAACCATGCCCAGCAGCGCACCCGCATCGGCCACCGACAAGAACACGTCCGTCCTCGGGACCCGGATCGCCTCCAGCGAGAGCTGCCCGATACGCCAATTCTCGGCCAAGTTCTCCGACCTCGGATGTCGCCGCTGTCGTCGTCGTCCGTCGTCGTCGACAGTCGCCGTCAATTCGGATATTGTTGGGCGTCCCTGGCGGTTATCGTCGCTGCGGCTGGACGCGCATCGGAAAACTGACCAGAATGTACCCTGGGGCATATACCGAAGACAAACGGAAAACCAACATGGGGAGCAAAGGAGTGCCCAAACGAGGAAGAGCGCATTGTCGACGCTTGTAAAGCATGATCGGCGGTTGTGGGGCAGCTGAAAGCGCACAAAGAACAACTACCAGAAAGGAACGACGGCTGCGCGGCAAGGCGCGCCTCCTTCGAGGCACACCTGCCCGCAGAGAAGTCGCTGAGCGTGCTTTTTGCCGAGGGCAGCCCTGCCGTCGAGGCGAAGCTCTCGCGAGGGAGGGGGGGGCAAAGCTGCCCGCAGAGAAGTCGCTGAGCGTGTTTTTTTGTCGAGGGCAGCCCTGCCCTCGAGGCGAAGCTCTCGCCCTCGAGGCGAAGCTCTCGCGAGGGGGGGGGGGGGCAAAGCTGCCCCGCAGAGAAGTCGCCGAGCGTGCCTTTTGTCGAGGGCAGCCCTGCCCCCGAGTGCGAGCTCTCGCGAAGGGGGGGGGGGGGCAACAGCTGCCGCAGAGAAGTCGCTGAGCGTGCTTTTTTTGTCGAGGGCAGCCCTGCCTCGAGAGCGGAGCTCTCGCGAGGGAATGCGAGGGCGGGGGGGCGGAGAACGGGGCGGCGGCAGGGAGGGGGGCCGGCGAGGGAGCACGGAGGAGGAGAGGGCGGCGGCCGGAAGGGGGGGAGGCTCGCACGGGGAGGGGGGCGGAGAGAGGGGGGGGGGGGGGGCGGGGAGGCTGGGAGGGCGGCGGGCGCTGGAGGGGGGAGGTGTGCGTGACAAGGGGGGGGAGGGGGAGCAAGGGCACAAGGGGAGGAGGAACGGGGCGCGGGGGCAGGGGAGGGAGGGGAGGGGAGGGGAGGGGAGGGAGGGGAGGGGATTGAGGAGGAGGAGGAGGGAGAGGAGGAGAGGAGGAGGAAGAGGAGGAGGGGGAAGGAAGAGGAGAAAGGAGGGAACGGAGTGAAGAGAAGGGGGAGGCCCCCAGAGGGAGAGGAGGAAAGGAAGGAGAGGGAGGCAGGCCAAAGGGGAGAGGAGCTTGCATGGAAGGGCGGGAGGATGGAGGGAGAACATGGGATGGGGGGGGAAATCGGGGGGAGGGGGGGGGGGGGGGGGCTAAGGGGCAGGCAGGAAGGACAAGAGGGAGAGGCAGTGCGGGATGGAAGGGCAAGGGGGCGGGGAGAGGTCGCTAATGTCCAGCATCCTTCCCTTCCTGCAGCTGCCTATAGTCGCCCGCTCCCGCGTCATTCCATCATGCGCTCCGTTCGCAAGACTTGTGGCTGTCGATATAGATACATACGCGTTTGAAACAGGACTGCATTCTACCGCCGACAAGTTGATATCATCGGAACACACGGCATCGAAGAGCATAATCACCTTGGTTCAGAAGCCTTCTTGGCTTGGAACACCGCACGTCCATCCAAGTCAGGTGATCATTGCTGTGTGGAATATCTGCTCCCAGATCGATCAGGAGATCTCGGCCAGTCCAGTGGGGAACCTGGGTCAACTCACCAGAACCGGAAGTGGGAGAGAGAGAGAGAGAGAGGGCGATGAGGGGGGATAATAGGGATGGAGAGGGGCAGGGGTGGGGAAAAGAGAGAGGTGGGGAAAGGGGGGACGGGGAGAAGGATGGGATGACGACGGGAAGAGGAGGCGACGCGAGGGAGGGCGAAAGCACAGAGGGCCCAGAGGCAGCGGCGCGGCAGCCAGATCACGGGGGCTGCTGCGCCCCTGGACATCTTGAAGCTGCCGCCGTTCGCATAGAGCTCGAACTTGGAGGAGAGCGGCAGTGGATCCGCTTCCTGGACGACACGGCAGAGCTTGCCGTTGGTCACTCTGGCCTGGGCCGTCGGGCCAGCGCGCGAGAACAAAATAGACGGCGATGGCATTGGACAAGGAAGCCCGCGATCAAGAATCCGGGGTCTGGAAGCCAGTGGAACTTCGATCGAAGATTGGCCATGGAAATCACGGCCGCCCTTGCTAGATAAGGGAGCCCCCAGGGTCTGAAGCCTCCTGGGCACTTGAGTAATCCAAAACCTGGATAGCAGGGCGCCCGAAGGGCGTGGAAAAGCCTGGCGAAGCACTCTGGAAGGACATGGAGAGAGTTTTCGAATCTGGAGAGCTTGCGGGCACGCGTACTTGGAAACGCTTAGAAAAGGCCCTTCGGGACCCGCTGCGAGGTCAAACAACTCGCTCCGGGGAGCCTGGACCGCCGCCGGAACGATCTCCGGGGCTACCCTGCGGCTCTGGCTTCTTAGTCTGAAACCCTCTTAGCTCTCCAGGGAGCTATCCGGGAACACTCCCTGACTAACACCCCCACCGTCTGGGAAGCAGATTGGTAGGCTCGCCATCGCTCGGACGTCCATTCTGTGTTTTTTTCGGTTTCGTGCGAGGTTTTTTCGCCAAATGATCAAGGATGCTCCTCGATGGTCCTCGCCGAAGGAAAAATGCACACGTCCGAGCGATGCCGAGTAGGGGTGAGGAGGAGGGGCAGCACGACAGCCGAGCCCTTCGGCGAGGCGTCCCGATGGCGGTGATGTTCGCCCGGGCCGCCCGAGGCAAGCGAGCAGGGCCTGGGCCTCTGCGGCGGGGCGGCCTGGCGCTCGCGCGAAGGATCCTGGCCCTCGCTGCGGGCGCGCTGCACCGGCCCCGATCGAGGAGGTACGAATCTCGGAGGTGTCGAGGCAACGAGCGGCGTCACGCGCGAGGCATCGTCAGCAGATCACCGTCGTTACCACCGTCGCCATCCTCTTCATCGGAGCTGCAAGCACGCGCGCAGGCCCGAGTCTCAACCGACGCATGCCTGGGGCACCACCCTTCCCTGAGATCCTGGCGTTGCAATTTTTTCACAAGGGGCGTTTTCGCTCAATTTCGGGCCCTGGGACCCTCACAGATCGATCCGGCTCGAGAAATGACGCAGAAAGATGGGTTCTGGGGCACTGGTTGTGATTTTGTCCCATGGTGCATTTTTTTGCAACGTCAGATCTCAAGGTTCTGCCCCTTAGAGAAGCACCCGTTCCCAGCCTTGTCGAAGCGGGTTTCTCCAGGGATCTGCGTCAAGTCGAGGCGCACATCCGCCGCGAGCTCAAAGACATCGGACCTAGGCGGCCGATGCCCATCGCACAGATCGGGAACGGTTAAAAAGAGAGGACGCGTAAAGGAAGAACATGGCAAAGCAATGCCGTTGTGGCCAAGAAGCTGCTGTACTCCGCGCAACCAGCATCATACGCGACATATGGTATGGCAAGGACAGTTCAAATGAACGTCGGACTACGGACAGTGGCCACGCCGTGCGAGTCAGACGCCCTGGGATCGCAGAGCAAGACAACAATCCAACACTGAGGGCATCAGGAAAGAACCAAACAAATGCGGCTGGGATCTTCCGATGCTGACCGCGCCGGGTAATCCATTGTCTAAATGATCGCTCCACCGCTTGGAAACAAATGCGCTCAGGTGAACAATCCGTGAATCCCATGCCTATTCCAAACAAGTGTATTTCCGCAAGCGGTTGTTCAAGGAAGTGCGATGCCGTCGGCTCAACGCACTGACCAGCGCGCGCCTACAAGCATAATGCAGATGGGGAGAAAGAGCTAGACACTACACTGCAACGTGGACAGAGGAGGGGCGCTGTGTTCCTCCCCGCTGCTGCCCGCTGTCTGCCTGCACGCTTTAAAACAATACGAGCCGCCAGGAGGAAGGACACCATCACCGCTGACGGACCAGCACTCACAGAGCACACGCGGTGTCCTGGAAGAGTATGGCAAGAACGGATGTCAGCTCACCTTCCGCCGTGTGGTGGGCGTCGAAGCCGCCATGCGACGCCAGGTGTACAAGCCTGACGCGCTTCAGGTCTGGCACCCCCGCTTGGCGCACGCAGGTCTGGCGAGCTCACGTCTGACGAGCCCAAGTCAGAGCAAGGCGGGTGCAGACAACGGCAACTCAAAATTCAAAATTGGCCCATGGACTCCTCCCAGGGGCCAGACGCGCCCGCTTTCCGAGCCGCGCCCAGCCCCAGCGACGACAGACCCCCCCGAAGGTCAACTACCGTTGCCTCAGCTCGCCCTCCTCTGACCAAGTTCGCCAGGCCCACGCACGTCCAGCTCGCGCGCGCGCGCCCTGAGACTGGGGAGTCTAAAAGGTGCCGATACCGCTGCTCCCCGGACCTCTCCCGGGGTGCGTTCTGACCAGAATTTCGAGGCGAATCCAGCGGTGGCGACGAGGGCTCCCGAGGAGGCCCCAAAAAACGGAAACTGGGCGGAGGGTAGCAGCATGGGTACGGCAGGTTCGTGTCGTCCCGACCCCAGCGTTGGTTTTTGACACCGCAGGGATCGTTCAACTTTGAACGATCGGCCGCTGCCGCAACGTCCGATCGTTCAACATCGATCGATTCTGGGTCGCCGGCGGCGTTCAACCTTGAACGCCCG
This sequence comes from Prorocentrum cordatum, assembly GCA_963575745.1. Classification (NCBI taxonomy): domain Eukaryota; class Dinophyceae; order Prorocentrales; family Prorocentraceae; genus Prorocentrum; species Prorocentrum cordatum. The sequence goes on along the minus strand of CAUYUJ010014951.1, from coordinate 290,866 downwards.
CGCTGGGGTCGCCGCTGGTCGACGCGACGCAAACCCACCGTACCTTTTCCTCCTCCGAGAGACGAGGCGCACGCGCGCGGCCCCACGAAGCCGCAGTCGCGCCGCGCTCGAGCAGGGCGGAGGTCCCCTGGCAGTCGGCCCCGCCGCGCCGCGGCCACGGCCCGCACGGCCGACGGTGCCGCCAGAGGCCGGACGCGCGCAGGCAGGAGGGAGGGAGAGAGAGAGAGACTCCTCCTCCTCCTCCTCCTCCTCCTCCTCCTCCTCCTCCTCCTCCTCCTCCTCCTCCTCAGAGAGAGAACCCCCAAAGAACACAACAGGCACACGCGACATTAGGTCAGAAGGAAGCTTGCGACAACAGCAGTTCGCCAGCGTGGAAGCCATACACGGTGTTTCTAGCAACATGCGTGGTGCAATCCCTGTGGGGCAGCATGTGTGGTGCGAGCTATGCGGTGCAATAGATGTGCTGCAACCTTTGTGGTGCGATATATGTGGTGCCATCTATGTTGTGCAATATGTGTCGTGCGATCTGTGTTTTGTGCGATCGGCGTTGTGCAATATATATATATATATGTGTGTTAATAAAAATTCATATCTGGTGGAAGCTCTGTGGTGCAAACTTTGTGGTGCGATCTATACTGTGCAATTTATGTGGTGCGATCTATGTTGTGCAACCCATGTGGTGCTATCCATGTGGTGCAATCTATGCGGTGCAATCCATATGGTGCAATCTATGCGGTGCAATTAATTTCTGTTCGCAGTGAGTTGCCCACTCCACTGCTCGCACAAACATCCCACCCACCCACCCGCAAGTTGGTTTGCAAAATCTCTTGAGACCGTGACGGTGAGTACCAAATGGCACTTGGAAACGACAGCGACGCCGACGACGACAACGACAACGACGACGACGACGACGACGCCGCCAACGACTATGACGACACCGACGACGTTTCCAACGATTTCGACGACGCCGACAACGACGACGACGACGACGACGACGACGACGACACCGACGACGACGACCACGCCGACGCCGACGACGACGACGACGACAACGACGACGACGATGACGACGCCGACGCCGACGACACCGACGACACCGACGACGACGACGACGACGACGACGACGACGTCAACGACGCCGACGACGACGACGACGACGGCGGCGACGACGACGACGACGCCGACGTCGACGACGACGAAGACGACGACGACGCCGACGCCGACGACGACGAAGACGACGACGACGCCGACGCCGACGACGACGACGAAGACGACGACGACGACGTCGCCAACGAAGACGACGACGAGGGAGGAGGGACGACGACGACGGCGAACAAGACACAACGACGACAACGACGAGGGAGGAGCGAGGACGGCGACGACGCGAACGACGAGGGAAGAAGGAGGAAGGACGGCGACGCCGACGACGACAACGACGAGGGAGGAGGGAAGACGACGACGAACGACAAGACGACGACGACGACGGCGACGAAATGGAGGGACGACGACGAGACGCCGACGACGGACGACGACGACGAGGGGAGGAGGAGGAAGGACGACCACGGCGACAACGACGACGGAAACGACCACGACGCCAAAGAGGACGACGACGACGAACACGAGGAAAGACAGAGGACGACGTAGGCGACGACGACGACGACGCAGGAGGAGAGAGGACGGCGACGACGACGACGACGACGCAAGAGCGCGCGCGCACGCTTTTGTTGAAAATCTGTGTTGCGAAACCTTGTGTTTTTGTATGATTTTTGGACACACGATTTTGAACTCCTTCCGACACCGATGGGTTTTGAAGGATTTCGGCATACGAGCGCGACGACGCGCGCGTCTGCACTTCGTCCCATTTTTTGCAAGAGGATTCTCGCGACGATACACGCGCAAGGGCGTTCGACAGATTTGAGAGAGCGTGATCCACCGCCGCTTTACTATGGAAAATTGCCGCCCTTTTCCTCCGGAACCCGGGGTTCCCCCCCCCCCTCCGAACCCCCCCCCCCCTGCTGGACCCCCCCCCACACTCTTTCCCCCGGCAAAACTCTTCCCCTTCCCTAACCCTTCCCCCCCCTCCCCCCCCTCGAACTCGAAAACCGGGGGGGGTCACTACCGGTTCGAACCCCTCCCCCTCCCCCCCCCTCGAAAACCGAAGGGGGGTCACTACTGGTTCGAACCACTGTCCCACCAGTCCCCACTGTCCCCACCACTGTCCCCACTGTACCTCTGTCCCATTGTCCCACCGCCGTCCTCGCCACCGCCTTCACCACTGTCCCCTTCTCCACCACCACTGTACCCTCTCACTGTCCTACTGTTTCCACCACATTCCCACTGTCCCCCACCAATGTCCCCCCACCCCGTCCCCACCAATGTCCCACTGTCCCACTGTTCCCACCATTGTCCTCACCACTGTCCCCACCACTGTCCCGCTGTCCACCACACTGTCCCCACCATGTCCCCACCCTGCCCCCTCGGTTTTCGAGGGAGAGAGGGGGGGGGTTCGAACCGGTAGTGACCCCCCCCGGTTTTCGAGTTCGAGGGGGAGGGGGGGGGTTCCGAACCGGTAGTGACCCCCCCCCCTTTTCATGATGAACTGGGAGGGGGGGGGGGAGGGGTTCGAACCGGTAGTGGCCCCCCCGGGTTTTCTGGAGGGGGGGGGGGAGGGGTTCGAACCGGTAGTGACCCCCCCCCGGGTTCCCGCCAGCAGCGGTAGAACACGCTCTTTCACAGATTTCGACATGCGCGCGCGCGAATCCCGTTTGGTAGCATTTTGTGAAAATCTTGAAAAACCGATGGTTTTCTGAAGACTTCGCAAGAGCTCGCGCGTAAGCTTTTTTTAGCAAATCAGTGTTGCGATACCCTGTTGTTGTATGTTTTTTAAAAACTCGATTCCGAAATCCTTCCGACACCGAAGGTTCTTGAAGGATTTCGGCATGCGCGCGCGACGACGCGCGCGTGCGCACTTCGTCCAGTTTTTTGCAAGGGATTCGTGAACAAACAATGTCCCCGCGTATTGTTTTTTACAAGGGAACCTCAGGGGGGCCGATACCGGCCCCCCTGGGATAGTGTAAATCCCACCAGCCCTCTGGGCGTCGGTGGTTTAGGGCGTTTCCTCTTCCACCCCTCTTCCCCTTCGGGGAGGGGTTTACCCCTCCCCCTACCCCCTCCCCACTGACCTGGACAGGAGGGGCGGGGAGCGGTCAGAGCGTCCAAAACAGCCTCGGCGAGGAAGCCAAAATCATTGATTTTAGCAGGGTTTTGGCCCCATTTTGGCCTCCTGGGGGGGCACCGCTAATTAAAGCTCAGCTCTTCTTTGATAGATCTCCTCCAAGATGGCACAAAGAAGCGCCCAGGAGGCCCCAAGAGGTCCCAAGATGGCCCCAAGATGGCCCCAAGAGGCCCCCAAGAGGCCCCCAGAAGGCCCCCAAGAAGACCCTCAGAGGCCCCAAGAGGCCCCCCCCCCCGAGGCACCCAAGACCCCGAAGAGCCCCCCAGGATCGCCAAGAGACCCCCAAGACGTCTCAAGAGGCCCCCAAGAATCGCCCAAGAGATACTCCAAGAGGCTCCTAGAGGCATCCAAGAGACCTCTGGCCCTTGTGCTTGCCCTCCTCCTCCTCCTCCTGTTCCTCCTTCCTGCTCCTACTCCTTCTCTTCCTCCTCCTCCTCCTCCTCCTCCTCCTCCTCCTCATCCGCCTCCTCCTCATCCTATTCATCCTCCGTCTTCCCACTCCCTCATCCATCCATCCATCCACCTCCTCCTTCTCCTCCTCACTCCTTTGCACGGTTCGGCCGTCCTCCTCTTCGCTGCCGCACTTCCCTGATCACCTCAACTCGCCTGGACATCGTTTCGGGATGGGCTGGTGGGGATAATTTTTTTTTTGCAGCCGCAGGCGGAAGCGCCGGCGGCGGCAGGTCACGGTCGGGCTGCGGCCGTAACAAATTAGCCGGGCGCGCGCGCGGGCCGCGGATCAGGCGGCGGCAAGTTGCAGCCCAGGGAGTCTGAGGGGAGACTGGCACCCAGGGAGCAGGGATTACGCTGCCAAAATGGCGCGATGCACACCCCCAGTCAAGGGTCGTGTCCGGTCCGACGGCCACAGGGCACTGGGGATCTTGACTCCGTGCAAAAAGAGTGTCAGAGAGCCCAGGGTGTCTGCCGGGTATGAGCGAGACCGTAGGCGAGAGAGCTGACGCAGGGCTGGTGGGGATAAGCGAAGCGTCTGGAATTCATATTTCGGATGGACATGTGGTCAGAAAAATAAGTATATGATTTGCATACCCGCAAGGGGGGCGGATAACGCCGGGGGGGCGGGGGGTAGAGTCTAGTCTCTCTCTCTCTCTCTCTCTCTCTCTTTAGAAAGAAGAATCAACTCGGTGCAATCTATGCGGAACAATCTATGCGAGGCAGTGACGAGGCGGCGACGGCGACGCCGGGGCGGCGACGGCGAGCACGGAGCCACCAGACCGCCACCTAGGCCCAGACGACGGGCGGCGCCGAGGCGGCGGCGGGGCGGCGACGGCGAGCGCGGAGCCGCCAGACGGCAACCCAGGCCGAGATCCTGAGACCAGAAGTAAGAGCCCCTGAGCGCAAGCATTGCCTGGGGAGTTTTGATGCAGGTTTTCGTCGATGCTGGAAGGACCCGAGGAGAGCCAGAACTTAGGTGGGTCCCTGGGGCCATCGAGGGAGAACGAACCTCCGTTGGGCACCTGCCAGGAGGGAACTGCGTCCTGGCGGAAACGGACCGGGGACCCTGGGCCCCAGGACCTTCCCCACGACTGTCCTCTAATGATTAGAGGACCGTCGTGGGGAAGTCCTGGGGTCGAACAAAGAACAGCTCGCGAACAATGCTTAGAGGACCCGTGAACAAAGAACAGCTCGCGATTAGAGTCTCATCGCGAGCTGTTCTTTGTTCACAGCCCCGGGGCCCTGGAAGAGGCCCGGGGAGCTCGAAGACGGACAAGGGCATTCCGTGGGACTAGTTTTTGTTTCTCCAGGGCGTGTCGTTTCCTCGCGGCGATCCTGCAGCAGGACGTGTTATTGCGGAGTGTGCGGCCGCTGGACCCTTTCTTGATACCCCTTTGTGTTATCCTTCTCTTTGTTTTCTTTTTGTAGGGTTGCGTCATTTGCGTCATCGAGTGCTCTTCGAGCTCTTTTGCGTGATTCTCCCCAAGGCGACCCAAGAGGCCTCCAAAACGCCCAAGATGGCCTCGAAGACTGCCATGGAGCACCCCAAGAGGGTCCTAAGTCGGCCAGTGAGACCCCCAAGAAGGCTTCCGACGGCGTTAGACGGGCCAGGAGGCCATCAAGACGCCCCAAGATAGCCCCAAGGTGCATCAAGGCGGCACAAGCGGCTCCCTAAAAGGTCCCCAAGACGGCCCAAGAGGCCCCCAAGAGGGCCTCCATGAAGGCATGAAGAGGCCAGAATCATAGATTTCTGTAGGTTTTTGAAATATTTGTGCATGTGTTTCTTTTCGGCCTCCCGACGGCTCGAGACGGCCCAAGAGCCCCCAGAGATCGCTCCACGATCGCTGACAAGGCCTCCAAGATGGCACCAGAACGGCTCAAGAGGCCCCCAAGACGGCCCCAAGAGGGCCCCAAGACGGCCCAAGAGGCCTCCGAGACGCCCAAGATGGCCTCCAAGACGGCCCAAGGGGCCTCCGAGACGCTCAAGATGGCCTCCAAGACGGCCCTGGAGCACCCCAAGAGGGCCCCAAGTCGGCCCAGAGAGGCCCCCAAGTCGGCTTCCGACGGCATCAGACGTGCCAGGAATGTCCCAAGACAGCCAAAGAGGCCCCCGAGAAGCCCCCAAACGCTCCCAAGAGGCCCCCCAAGATACCTCCAACAGGCTCCCAGAAAGCTCCCAGGAGGCCCCAAGAGTGCTCCCAGAGGCTCCCAAGATGCCCCCTCCTCCCCCTTCTCATGATCTTCCCCGCCATCTTCCCCCAAGTGTTCCCCGAAGGGTTTCTAAAACGGCAGGGGGCGCACATGGTCCGATAGCTTGGCAGAACTCTTGCCACGTGGGCGACTCCAAAAGGCAGGGGGCGGCGGTGACTCACCGCAGGCGTCTTCGATAAGCATAACAACTCGGAGGTCCGCGCAGGATTCTCGGATCGGCGCTTGGACCCCGTGTCGGCGTCTCCGGCGCCGCCCCTGGCGCGCTCCGCGCGCCAGGGAGGGGGGTCCAGCGCCGATCTGACAAATCTGCGTGGAACTCTGAACCTTCATGTTTGTGTCATTGCTTATCCCCCTAGCGCGCCCAGATGCTATGACTACCTGCCAGACAACCCCAACGCAGCCCAAAGACCCACATTCCGGGTTTGGGGGGGGCGGGTTCCACACGTGTTTTTGCCAGGTTCCCCGATGCCCCCCTCCTCCTCCTCCTCCTCCTCCTCCTCCTCCGCCTCCTCCTGCTCCTCCTCCCCTCCTCCTCCTCCTCCTCCTCCTCCTCCTCCCCCTCCTCCTCCTCCTCCCTCATCCTCCTCCTCCTCCTCCTCCTCTTCCTCCTCCACCTCCTCCTCCTCCTCCTCCGCCTCCCCTCACCCCTCCCCTCCTCCTCCTCCTCCTCCTCCTCTCTCCTCCCTCATCCTCCTCCTCCTCGTCCCTCGTCCTACGTCCTCGTCCTCGTTCCTCCTCGTCTCCTCGTCCTCCTCGTCCTCCTCGTCTCCTCCTGCTCCCTCCTCCTCCTCCTCCTCCTCTCCTCGTCCCCCTCCTCCTCCTCTCCTCCTCCTCCTCTCCTTCCTGTCCTCCTCCTCCTCCTCCTCCTACGTCCTCCTCGTCCCCTCGGCCTCCTCGTCCTCCTCGTCCTCCTCGTCCTTCCTCGTCCTCCTCCTCCTCCTCCTCTCCTCATCCTCCTCCTCCTGCCTCCCCCTCCTCCTCCTCCCCTCCTCGTCCTCCTCGTCCTACTCGTCCTCCTCGTCCTCCTCGTTCCTCCTCGTCCTCCTCCTCCTCCTCCTCCTCCTCCTTCTCCTCCTCCTCCTCCTCCTCCTCCTCCTCCTCCTCCTCCTCCTCCTCCTCCTCCCCGCTGGGACTGGAGGGGGAATTGGGGCGTTCGGGATGGATTGGCATGGTTCGATGGGTGGTAAGGCTGCTCTGGCGAAGGGCTCCGGCGAAGGACCACTCCAGCTCCAGGGCTCAATCTAAGCTTAGGTCGGGCATGTCCCCCGACAGGCGGACTTCGGACGAAAAACAAAACATTATCAAACTACTTACTGCCTGGAGCTCCCCATATGTGCACCTATTAGCATGGACCTTTCCGCCGTGAGTGTCTAGGCCCAAGAGCTTTCGAATAGAAGCGGGCTTGATAATTGACGGTCTGGGAGTGGATCTAACTGTGAATGAGTTGGAGTGTGAATGAGTATCAATAGTTTAGTGCGTCTCTGCGCATGAGCCTGGGGCCTCCTGGGGCCTCTTGACAACTCCTGGGGCTTCCTGGGGTCTCCTGGAGCCTCCTGGGGTCTCCTGTGGCCTCTTGGGGCTTCCTGTGGCCTCCTGAAAACTCCTGGGGCCTCGCGTGGCCTCCTGGGGCCTCCAGGAGCCTCCTGGATCCTCGTGGGGCCTCCTGGGGAGAATTCGTGCCCCAGGAGAGGCCCGATCTGTAGGAACAGACGTAAACACTTTGGGTTGAAGCCACAGGAGAGGGGCAACCTATAGAAGTCGCGTAAAACACAAAGGACTCGTGCCCCAGGGGAGGCCCAATCTATAGGAACCGATGTAACACACTGAGGAGTGGATACGCGGCTCCCCCGTGGGGGCGCCTCGCTCGAGACATCCTCAAAATCTGCTCTGAAATCGGAGGATGTTGGGGGCACAAACAGGCAAACCGCTCGAGGCATCCCCGCCATTTTAGCGCGAACGGAGGAGTAAGATACCCCCTGGCGGCTCCCCCTTGGGGGTGCTGAAACCCGCGCCTCGCTCGAGACATCCATCATCATCATCATCATCATCATCATCATCATCATCATCATCATCATCATCATCATCATCATCATCATCATCATCATCATCATCATCATCATCATCATCGTCATCATCATCATCATCATCATCATCATCATCATCATCATAATCAGCAGCAGCAGCATCAGCATCATCATGATCATAAGCATATGCATCAGCATCAGCATCAGCATCAGCATCACCATCATCATGGCCACCACCATCATCATCATCAGCAGCAGCATGAGCAGCATCATCATCATCACCACCACCACCATCATCATCATCATCATCATCATCAACATCATCATCATCATGGTCATCATGGTCGTCATCATCATCAGCAGTATCAGCATCAACACCATCACCATCATCGTCATAATCATCATCATCATCATCATCATCACCGTGACCATCGCCATCACCATCACCATCATCATTACCATCACCATCATCGTCATCATCATCAATGATGTCGCCATCATCATCACCACCATCATCATCATCACCGTCATCAGCTGCATCATCATAACAACCACCATGAAGATCGCCATCATCATCAGCACGATGATCGTCAGCCTCACATATCATAGCGTAACATAACATGAGTCTGAGTGATGTGCGAGTCTAGGCGATGAGTGAGGTGTGAATGTGACTGTCATCCCGGCGCGGTGAACGTAATAACAAGAACCACATCTTAGAATATGGGGAAATCTTCAAAACTGGTTTACCAATACCCAAACATAGTCCCAGGAGTACGTTTGGACTAGTTTTGGATATTCCTCCTGTAGAGGGACACGCCCGATTTAAATCTAAGCGCTGCTTTTCGGTTTCGTTTTGCTTGCGCTTTCACCTCGGTCTGTCGTCGCCCCTCCTCTTCTCTCCTGCAAGACGGCACCAGGGCGAAAACGGCCCACGAGATCGCCAAAGCACCGTTCAGGTCGAGCCCTGGGCCACTCCTCGGGGAGCAAAGTGGTGGCATGAACATGAGCGCTCGGAGCTCTGCGTGGACTTCTCGGAGCGGTGCTGGGCGGCCCCCCCGTGGCGCGCTCCGCGCGCCAGGGGAGGGGGCGCCGGAGGCGCCGCCGCGGGGGCCCAGCGCCGATTCCGAGGCCTCGGCGCGGAGCTCCGAGGAGGCAAAACGTTCCTGCCGTGGTCTGCTCCCCGAGCTGCGGGCGCGTGGCCGCACGAGGGCCCAGGCCTGCTCGCGTCGTGGCAGGAAAACAGGACAGGAGACGGTTCGTCGTTCTGGGCCCCTACGGGGCCCCTACGGGGCCCCAGGACAGCCAACAGACAGCTCAGGAGGAAACGCCGGCCCCAAGAGAAGGGTCGGGACTTCCGTAGAGGCCTCCCAGATGCGGGCTGGAGGATCGCGCCGCATCGATGATGCGTCGGCGATGCATCGGCGATACATCAGCGACGTTGGCAATTCATCGGCGCCGTCGCCGTGGCGAAAATCGGGCTCCACATCGAGCCGCATCGGCGATGCGGCGCGCTCCTCCGACCCCGTCTGGGAGTCCAAGATTATGGGGACCCCGTGCTGACACATATCAGGACGCCGCATGCCTGTGAAGGGGCCCAAGAACACTCAAGCAAATACACACAAACCCTAGGCGTCCCACATATTTTTGCCGTCTTTCCTGGGCGCTCGTCTTCCCCTCCACTTCCCGAACTCTCCATACTTCCCTGGGAAGCCATGATTGTTTGTGTCTGTGCATCGTTTTCCCTCCTGAGCCTGGGATTAAGTCGGGCGTGTCCCTCTACAGGAGGAATACTCCCCCCCCCGAAAAAAATAGTGAGGGGGGACGATTTGTCTTAGTATGTGTGGCTATTCTTGGATCTTTGTTGGCTATTCTTGCTTTGTCGTCCAGAACCCGCCTGTATGAGGACGTACCCGACCGAAGCCTGGGAAGCTTCGGGCGCCCCCGGGGCGGGGGGCCCGAAGCAGGCCATCGGCACGAGCAGCAACGAGGCGGCCAGTCGTCAGGGCACGGTTGGCGTTGCACAGATAGCGCTCAACATCGACCTCCGAAAGAGCACGCTGTAGCCTTAAGTCGGGCGTGTCCCCCGACAGGGGGATTTTCGACGAAAAATAATGAAGGGGCCCTGGGACACACAAATAAATACACACAAATAAAAAGATTCCCCATATTTTCCCATATTTTCTGGGTGTTTGTCTTCCCCCCCACTTCCCATATTTTCCCATATTTTCTGGGAATCGCCGATTAATTGTGTCTGTGTGTTTCTTCCCCTCCTGAATTACAACATGGCCCACAACAGATTCCAAACACACCCCAAACATAATGACGAGGCGCTCGGCCGCCCCCGGGCGCTCGGCCGCCCATCGGCGCTCCGCCGCGCCAGGGCCCCGAGCCGCCCCCGCGGGCGGCGAGCCCGGGCGCGGAGCCGCCCGGGCGCGGAGCCGCCCGCGGCACGCGCGCGATGCGGGCCGCCGCTCGCGCCGCGCAAAGCGAGGCGAGCGGAGGAGGGGAGGACGGGGGGGGAGAGGAGGGGGAGGAGGAGGGATGAGGAGGGAAGGAGGAGGAAGGAGGAGGAGAAGGAAGTGAGGGGGAAGGGAGGAGGAGGAGGAGGAGGAGGAGGAGGAGGAGGAGGAGGAGCAGGAGGAGGAGGAGGAGGAGGAGGAGGAGGAGGAGGAGGAGGAAAGGGAGGAGGAGGGCGGCTCAGCCGGCCACGGGCGGCGTCGGGAGCCCCACCTCGAGGGACCTGGCGGCGGCCTCGAGGCGGCCGCGCGCCGTGCTCCACCTTCTCGTGCGGGGCAGCTAGGACTGGCCCGTCCATTCCCTGTGTTCTCGTTCGGTCTCGTGCGTGGTTTTTGTTCGCCAAATGATCACGGATGCTCCTCGAGGGTCTTCGCCGAGGGAGAAATGCACACGTCCGAGCGATGCCTAGAGAAGGCAGAGGCCTCTCCCAGGTGGGGTGGGAGCCGTGCCGAGGCCGCGCTCACGGCGTGCTTGGCCGACGGTGCGGTCGGGAATCTGTTTTGTTGGTGGTGACGCCGAGGCCACGCAGAAGAGCATGCAGGGAATCACGAAGCACCGCTTCCTGCACTGAAAATGCGCGCAGGCATCGAACGGGAACGGCACAGCGAGTTGTAGGAAAACACGAACCACGCATTCCCACAAGTGGTTTGGCCACGAACACCGCTTTCCTACAATTGCTTTTTCCTACGTCTCCGTCAGCTAACACACCGTTAGCGCGTCTACGGAGCAGGTAGGGCCGGAGGATCGCGCCACATCGCCGACGCATCGCGTATACATAGGTGAGGCATCGGCGGCGTCGGCAATGCATCGGCGACGTCGGCGTGGAGAAAATCGGGCTCCACATCCAGCCGCATCGCCGATGCATCGGCGATGCGGTGCGATCCTCCGACCCTACCTGCTCTGACCCCAGCTCGGAGGCCTCGACCTTATTTGGGGCAGCTACGACCACGCGTACAGGGCGGATGCGGCCACAAGAAACCCTCGCAAGAAACCCAGCCCTGAGCATCCGCGCGCGAGGTGCGATCTTTGGGGGAAAGCCAGGGCACCCCGAGCGCAGAAACTTCTTTGACGGCCGCGGGGAGCCACCGCGCACCGCGCGGAGCCAAGAAACCCAGGCCCCCCCCCCCGAAGCGCATCTGGCTTCTTGCTTTAAGTCGGACCTGTCCCCCTACAGGAGGACTTTCGACGACAAATAAATTATCCCGGCAAAGCAACCTAACAGCGATGTGTAGGAGCATATCTGGAAGCATTCCCCTTAAGATTCAGATGAGAATCCAGTTGTAGAATTCTGCTGTTCTCGCAGTCGTAGTCGCATTCGCGATGACAGTCGCAGTGGCAACGGCAGTCGCAGTCACAGCCTCAGCCTGCCTCAGCCTCAGCCTCAGCCTGCCTCAGCCTCAGCCTGCCTCAGCCTCAGCCTCAGCCTGCTTCAGCCTCAGCATCAGTCTGCCTTCAGCCTCGGCCTCAGCTTCAGTCTGCCGTCGGCCTCGGCTTCAGCCTCAGCCTCAGCTTGCCTCAGCATCAGCCTGCCTCAGCCTCAGCCTCAGCCTGCCTCTGCCTGAGCCTCAGCCTGCTTCAGCCTCAGCTTCAGTCTGCCGTCGGCCTCGGCCTCAGCCTCAGCCTGCCTCAGCATCAGTCTGCCTTCAGCCTCAGCCTCAGCCTCAGCCTGCCTCAGCCTCAGCCTCAGCCTGCTTCAGCCTCAGCATCAGTCTGCCTTCAGCCTCGGCCTCGGCCTCGGCCTCAGCCTCAGCCTGCATGAGCCTCAGCCTCAGCCTCAGCCTGGCTCAGCAACAGCCTGCCTCAGCCTCAGCCTCAGCCTCACCTCAGGCCTCGGGCACACGCCTCACCTGCCGCAGCCTCAACCGCATCAGCCCTCATCCTCAGCCTCAGCCTGCCAGCGAGCCTCCAGCCTCAATCTGACTTACACCTCGGCATCATCTGCATTCAGCCTCGGCCTCAGCCTCCGCCTGCCTCAGCCTCAGCCTGCATGAGCCACATCCTCAGCTCACCTGCCTCAGCATCACCTGCCTCAGCCTCAGCTCGGCCTGCTCAGCCTCAGCCTGCCTTCGCCATCGGCCCTCAGCATCAGCCTCCTGCCCCAGCCTCCCTGCATCAAGCCTCAGCCACAGCCTCACCTGCCTCAACAACAGCCTGCCTCAGCCTGAGCCTCAGCCCTCAAGCCTCAAGCTCATCTGACTTCGGCCTCGGCCTTCAGCCTCAGCCTGCCTCAGCCTCAGCCTGCATCAGCCTCAGCCTCAGCCTCAGCCAGCCTGCACTCAGCCTGGCTCAGCCACGGCGCTCACCTCAGCCTGCCTCAGCCTCAGCCTGCCTCAGCCTCAGCCTCAGCCTGCTTCAGCCTCGGCCTCATTCTCAGGGTGCCTCAGCCTCAGCATGCATCAGCCTCAGCCTCAGCCTCAGCCTGCCTCAGCCTCAGCCTGCCTCAGCCTCAGCCTCAGCCTGCCTCAGCCTCAGCCGCAGCCTGCTTCAGCCTCAGCCTCAGTCTGCCGTCGGCCTCAGCCTCAGCCTCAGCCTGCCTCAGCCTCAGCTGCATCAGCCTCAGCCTCAGCCCTGCCTCAGCATCATACAGCCTGCCTCAGCTCGAAGCCTCAGCCCAGCCTCACCTCACCTAGCCTGCTTCAGCCTCAGCCCTCATCGCCTTCAGCCTCGGCCTCAGCCTCAAGGCTGCCTCAGCCTCAGCCTGCCTCAGCCTCAGCCTCAGCCTGCCTCAGCATTCAAAATGTGGCCCGGGAATGGAGTTTTGGGAACTCGAAGAACACGAAGTGGCCTACAGTTGGCTCCGGGCATTCAAAATCATGCCCAGGAATGGAGTTCTGGGAACTCGAAGACCACGAAGTGGCCTACAGTTGGGTCCGGGCATTCAAAATCATGCCCAGGAATGGAGTTCTGGGAACTCGAAGACCACGAAGTGGCCTACAGTTGGCACCGGGCATTCAAAATCATGCCCAGGAATGGAGTTCTGGGAACTCGAAGACCACGAAGTGGCCTACAGTTGGCTCCGGGCATTCAAAATGTGGCCGGGGAATGGAGTTCTGGGAACTCGAAGAGCACGAAGTGGCCTACAGTTGGCTCCGGGCATTCAGAATGTGGCCCGGGAATGGAGTTCTGGGAACTCGAAGAGCACGAAGTGTGTGACTGTTTGCGAAAAACGAGTTCGGACACGAGTTCGGACACAGCTCCCCGGATGCCGCCCAGACCCCCCTGTGGAGTCATCTGCTGCTCTCTTTTGACACCACTAGAAACCTATCAGTCTTCGCTGTTAGGAAAAATACCCCAAACCAATCAAACAATAGTCCAAAAATAGTCAGGGGACGTTTTTTTTGAATATTTGTTGACCTTCTTAGGGGTATGTTTGGGAATGTCCATATATATATACATATATATACACATATGTTTATGTATATGTATATATACACATATATATGTATATATATACATATATATATATATATATATTCGCATCATCACAGCCGCTGCGCTCTCATGTTGCCAATGAATATATATGTGTATATATATATATATATATTGCATTCGTCGAAAATCTCCCTGCAGGGGGACACGCCCGCCTTACTTCTTGCTGCGCGTCCCCCTGCGCACACAGGAGGCACCCTGGGCATTTTCTTAGGGTGGAGGGCTCAGGGTGAAATCCAGATGGGCTTTTGCACCTCGAACATCCATCCGTTCTGTTGCTCGCTTTGTTTGCAGCTTCAGGCCTCGAAACGTTCTGTTGCTCGCTCTTTGCAGATTCAAGCCTCGAAAACCCATCGAAACGGCACTTCAGGCTTCGCCCTTTGCCCTCCACCCAAAGAAACTGCTCGGGCACCCGCGCACCACCGCCCTGCCCGCTGGCCGGGTCCGCCCTGGGCCTCCGAGGGCACCGCGCATGCGCGCCCTCCCGGCCGAGGCCCGGGGCTGAGCTGCGCCCCGGGGCCCCGGGCGGCCCGGGCAGGGCAGCGAGGTGTGCGAGGGCCTCCTGCGGACCACGGGGATGGCGGGCTTCCATTTTTGCGGTCCTCGAGGATCGAGAGGGATCGAGAAGGGGGGGGAGGTAAGGAAGGATAATAGAGAGGAGCGTTCGAGGAGGTTGGAGGGGAGGGGAGGAGGAGGAGGGGAGGAGGTGGAGGAGGGGGGTAAGGGAGGGTGGAGGTAGGAGGGGAGGAGGAAGGGAAGGAGGAGGAGGAGGAGGAGGAGGATCATTTTTGATCCTCGAAGATCGAGAAGGGGGCTTTTGGACGACTTCGCGGAGTTTCTGGGCGCTTCTGGCCGTCTTGGGGCCTCCGGGGGGCTTTGGGGCAGGATCTGGCGCGCGGAAGGAAAACAGATCACACAGAGAGACGCTCGGCCTCCTCCTCCTCCTCCTCCTCCTCCTCCTCCTCCTCTCCTCCTTCCTCCTCCTCCTTCTCATTCCCCTCCTCCCCTGCCTCCTCCCCCTGCAGCCCCCCTCCGCCTCAAGAGCTATCTCTGTGGCTTTGAGCTGCTTTGGACCTTGCCTCCCTGCAGGTGGACACCAGCATGAACGCGTCCCCCGCCGCGACACCTGGGAGTATCCCAAGAGAGGGCCTCTGGTTGGAGAGGACATGTGACGAGTGGGGATCTGGGCCACCACGGCGTGGCGCAAGCGCCCAGGGAGCAGGTCCTTCCTCAGGTGATGTGCCCCTCGCGTCCCTCTTGGTCTTTGCTGCTTTGATCGGACCGCTGGGCCGCCATGGATTGATGGGCGTGTTTTCCACCACCGCCACCATAAGTTGGAGGGGGGGAGGAGGAGGAGGAGGAGGAGGAGGAGGAGGAGGAGGAGGAGGAGGAGGAGGAGGAGGACGAGGAGGAGGAGGACGAAGAAGAGGAGGACCCCCTCCCCCTCCAACTTCTGGTGGTGGTGGTGGTGGTGGAAAACAGGCCCATCATGGATGACGATGTGGCTGCGATGCCTGCACATAGCGATGGCGACGATGCTCCTGAAGATTGTCGCGCATAACGGGACGGGAGGGGGGCAGGGACGAAATGGAACGAGAGCGGGCAGGACAAAGAAAACGAAACGGAGGCAGGGAAACGGAAGGGAAGTGGCTGGGGGCGGGGGTGGAGAGGGGATGGCGGCAGGGCGGGGGCGAAGGATGAGGAACGGGGGGGTGACAGCGGGGAAAGAAATAGGCAGCGGGGGCAGATGACTTTTGAAACATTGCAGGTAACAGCCGGGGCACCCTGTCACGGCGCCGTGGTACAACAAAAACGAGCACTGCTCCCCGTCTTTCTTTGAGCGGGACTCTCGAGCCGAATCGATCCGCGAAGACCCCGCCAGAGAGAGCCCGAGCCTCGGGCGAGAAGGGCCGCCGTGCTCTTCTACGACACCCCCAGCCGCGAGGGTCCCTCTGGCCATCGCTCGGGCGTCCTTTCCCTGTGTTTTTTTCGGTTTTGTGTGCGTGGCTTTTTCGCCGAAAGCGACCAAGGATGCGCCTCGATGGCCCTCGCCGGAGGACAAAACACGCACACGCCCGAGCGATGCCAAGCCCTGTCCCCTCCTTGGCTGCCCCCAGATACGCCACACGCAGCACGCGCGGCGTATGGATACGGAGCTCAGCACGCAGACGGAGCACGCACGTTTTGGACACGGACGCTTCGAGCACGACGGCCCGTGTGACGCTTCGAAAGGCGCGCATCGGAGCAGCTAAGATTAGAACGACGCGAAGATCGGGACAAAATCGGATCGGGATAACTCGAAATCTCTGAGAATCGGCAGGTTTGGAGGATGTATTGGGCGCCGCCGCCGCTCCAGAGCGTTCTGGAACGCTCTGAGAGCGCTCCGGACCGCTCTGAGAGCGCTCCGGAACGCTCTGGAGCGATTTATCCCGATCCTAGCCCTGTTTTAAAGATCCCCTCCACTCTCCGCCCAGCCACGCACCCGCTCAGAGCCTGTCCCGGGACCCCTCCTGGCCAGCATCCTGGCTCGTGGGCCGCGCCCAGCCGCCGAGGCGGAGACCGGCAAAACGCCCGAGCGCTCGAGGCTCCCAGCCGGCGACGCGCGCGGGTGACCCTGGGCAGAAGTGCCCTTCGGCGCGCGGCGTCCGGCGAGGCCGGCGAAAGCCCACCACAGAGCGCCCGCAAAACAAGCTATCATCACGTACACCACAGGTTTGAGATCGTCAATTGTTTGGCGGCGCGCGAAAGGGGGTAGGGGGAGGGGGGAAGGCTTCTTAGAAGGAGGCTGCTTCTTAAAGGCGCCGGCCTCACGTCTATATAGATAAGGCCCGCGCCTTCTAAGAAGCAGGGGTGCTTCTAAGAAGCCCTCTCCCCTCCCCCCACCCCCCTCTGCGCGTGGCTGAATTGTTGTGCTGTGTGGGGGCCGCAAGGGGGTTGGGGCCAAATCCGACCGCGGAGGCCAGTGCTGGGGAGAACCCCGTGGGCCCGCACCAAGGGCCGCTCTGGCGAAGGCCAATTCTTGGACGCGTCGCCGACCAAACTGCCTCCCCCCCCCACACACACATGGGGAAACAAAGAGATACCGACACCGCTACCCCCGGATGCAGGGGTGCTGGGGATGCGTGCTGGCCAGACTCTCGAGGAGAATCTGGCCGTCGCGACGGCGGCTCTTCAGAACGACCAGCGGTACTGGTACCTCGTCTTTTGGCGGTGCGCACAAGGGTGGGGGGAGGGGGGACGGGCTGCTTTAAGAACCGGCTGCTTCTTAGAAGGCGCCGGCCTTACATCTA
Source organism: Prorocentrum cordatum (assembly GCA_963575745.1). Taxonomy (NCBI): domain Eukaryota; class Dinophyceae; order Prorocentrales; family Prorocentraceae; genus Prorocentrum; species Prorocentrum cordatum. The sequence goes on along the minus strand of CAUYUJ010014951.1, from coordinate 273,707 downwards.
TAGATAAGGCCCGCGCCTTCTAAGACGTAGGGGTGATTCTAAGAAGCCCTCCCCCCTCCCCCCACCCCCCTCTGCGCGTGGCTGAGTCTTACTCCGATTTTGACCCGCAACGCCGGCGGAGATCACCACCCGCGTCTCCACCGTCCGGTCTCCGACCGTGAGCAAATTGAGCCGCACCACCAGCGTCCTGCGCGGACTAGCCCCGGGCACAGAGGGCTCCGCGAGCTCGTCGGAGAGGATGCGCGCGTCCTGCAGCGCTCTATAGCTCATCCACCCCCCAGAGGGAGGGAAGGAGGAAGGGAGGGTGGGAGAGAGGGAGGAAGGGAAGGAGGGAGGGATAGAGAGAGTAGCACATATATGAAGAAAACGCAGAAAGATGGAAAGAGAGAAAGACAGAAAAAAAGAGAGAGAGAGAGAGAAAAAAGAGAGAGAGAGAGAGAGATAGCACCACTGACCAATTGGGCCCTACACGGCGCTGGCGATTCCGCCAAGAGATGTCAACCGAGCGCGATGGGGACCAGCCACCAGCATGAGCAGATGTTGCACCAATGCTGCACGAGAGTCTCGCGCACTTTCGGGAAATGCAGAGCTCGGACGGGCACGGGGTGCGGCGGGTGAGCCTAGGCAGGCTTGGTCTGGAGCTCGCGGCCGAGGAGGCTGGCATGCCCTCGAGCAGGGCACGAAAGACAAGAGAGAAGGGGCTGGAGCGCCACGCGGTTAAAAATCCCGGGTGTTGAGCAGGGACCGACCGTCCGGGCATTCCTATAGTCCTACCACGAAATGTTCTTAGACCCCCCAAAATGTTCTAAGAGCACAAGCAATGTTCTTAGAGCATAAGCCCGATGTGTTAAACAAGACAATATAAACAAGAAATGTTCCAAGAACATTTCCTGAAAACCACAAAAGGCTCTTAGAGCATTGCTTGGTAGGGCCATGGGCGAGCCAGGACGCTTCGCCACTGCTTGAGGGCGCCTCCGCCAGACGCAGACAGTAGAGGCCTCCTAGATGGGGTCCGAATAGATGGGGTCGACGGATCGCGCCGCATCGCCGATGCATCGCCGATGTATCGGCGATGCATCGGCGATGCATCGGTGACGTCGGCGATGCATCGGCGACGTCGGCGTGGGAAAACACGGTCTCCGCATCCAGCCGCATCGCCGATGCATCGGCGACGCGGCGCGATCCTCCGACCCCATCTACTCGGACCCCATCTGGGAAGCCCAGAACAAGGAAGAAGGTGGTGTGTGTGCGTGTGTGTTTTGTGTTTGTTTTGTTGCTTTTTGTTTTTTGGGTGTTTTTTTGTGTTGTTTTGTGTTTTGCTGTTTTTGTTGTTTCTTGTGTGTGTGTTTTGTTTGTTTCTGGGAGGCTTCGAGACAGGGCAACGAGGGAGCCACCGCGAAGGCTTCGCGTGCCTGGCAACACGGCGGGCCCCCGGGAAGCGGGCGGCGCCTGGGGCCCTGGGCCCTCCGTGGGCCCGCGCGCTCGCGGCCTGGCCGGGGGCCCTGCACGGCGCACGCGCGCGGCCGAGGGGGCACGTCGGCGACTACAATGGGGGCGGTTTGCGAAGGGTGCGGTTTTTGGTGCTCTCCAAACCAGGTGGTGAGACACCCGGTGGTGACCCGATTCCCCAACAAAAATAATTCTGGGTCACCACTGGGTTTGGGAACACGCGGTCGCCACGAGGTTTTGCGTTTCCTGGGCCAGCCAACGCTCGAAAACCATTACCCAAATCGCCCAAAACTCACCACCGGGTGTTCTCACCACCACGTTTGGGGACCACCAAGGTTTGCCTCCCGTCATATCTGCCCCTCCCGCCCCCGGGAAACAGGTGGCTCTGTGACTCAATGCGACCGAATCGCATGCCACTGTCGCTCCTTCTAGCACAGTGGAGCACACATCGAGGAAGACAGCGTCGCTCGAAACGACAACTACGACATTGTCTCTCACAAAGGCACCGGAAAGGCCGCCACAAAGCAACTCGCAAACCGCACCCCGGCGTGACCGCACCGATTGCAGTCGCCGAGCATGGGCTGCGCGGGCCCCCTCCGCCCACGCGCGCGGGGGAAAGGCGGCCGTGGCGACTGAGCCAAATCTGGCGCGAGCGGGTGGGCGGAAGTATGTTGACTCCCCTCGCCAACTGCCCAGGCGACAACATGGCGCGTTGCCTTGGCGCCCTCGGCGGACGTGCGAACACATTGAATACTAATCCCCCTATGTTACTGGCCAAGCCCTTCGTGGGCTGGCTGGACCAAGAGACGAAACTGATCCTCGCCAGGAACCCCAAGACGCAGTACACTAGGTGTTGCGCAACGGCTCCAAAGTTCTGAGCTGGTCCCCTGATTTTGAGCAGGGACCGACCGTCCAGTCATTCCTTGGTCTACCACGACATGCTCTTTGAACAAAAGAACGTTATCATAACAAGCAACAAGTTCTCATAACATAACGCCGATGTATCGCACGAGGCCGGTCCCAGCCAGAAGCGTTCTGAGAACACGCCGTGCCAACCATAAGAGGTTTGCATAGCAAGTTTTGGTGGGCCTGGTTGCCACTGCTTGACAGACGACCCATCGGACAGGGGTGGGGGCAGAGCGCCCTCGGAATGAGGTTCCTCGATAGGCGGAGGGGGACTAGCCGAGGCCCCTCAATGTGGGCCTGGGGGTGAGCGTGGCGCCCTGAAGAGTGTCAGGCGGACCGACGGCTTGGGGAGGCATGCGTGCCGCTATCGCCGACACGGGCGCTGGACACGGGACGCTGGACACGGGCGCCGTCTCAATGAGGTAGTTATCCCGTGGCAGATCAAATACCTGGGCGCGCAGAAGATCTGTTATCTCTGCTCGGCGGGTTTCGTCGTGATCCAGAAAGAGGCCCCCATAATATTTATCAACCAAGCATGGCCGCGACGATTGCTTGAGTGGGGAGACAAAGCCGCTGGCACCAAGGGAGAGACAGTGCCAGCAGCGGCCCCCGTAGGTGAGGGGCACTGGTCGGGGGGACGTAGAAAGGTGGTGTATCGCGTCGTATAGCGTCAGCAGTGGGGTTCGGGGAGCGCCGCCTGACACAATTAGCCCCCGGAAGGAGGAAATGCAAGCATCCCGCTCGGGTCCTTCCCTAACCCCACCTTGGGACAATCCCCCTTCCACGAGCCCCCCCGAACTGGGCGACCGGCTCAGCCCGTGCTGCGCACCGGCCATGAGCAGCGGCGCCCGGCGCGCCCGACTCGGCTGGGGGCCGCCGGGAGGGGGCTACTGGCCCGGCGCCGTGGAGGCGCAGAGCTTCTGGAGTTCCTGGGCGTCGGCGCTGGGCGCGCGATTTTTCTTCTACGACAAGCCCTCGAGGTTGCAACGTTTTTTCCCGGAAAGGGCTTGAGCCCAGGGTTCTCTTTTAGATGGTTTCCCCCCGGGTTTGACGGGAAGAGGGCCGGCGAATTTCTTTTGCGATAAATAACGAGTGGGAAGAGGGCCGGCGAATTAAAATTTGAGGATGTCCCTAGCGAAACGCTTGTTTTTCAGAATTTGTTGAGGATGTCTCGAGCGAAACGCTGGTTTTGCAGAGTTGGGGATGTCTCGAGCGAAACGCTTGTTTTCAGAATTTGTTGAGGATGTCTCGAGCGAAACGCTGGTTTTGCAGAGCCGACCGCGACACGGAAAAGCGCCCCGCGCGCAGGAATTCCGATGATGTCTCGCGCGTGCCGCGTCCCGCGCGCAGGAATTTCGAGGATGTCTCGACTAATTCGTTTGTTTTGCTAGGATTTCCTTGAATTTTGGCAGGATGTCTCGAGCGAAATGCTTGTCTTTCATAATTTGTTGAAGACGTTTCGAGCGAACCGCTGGTTTTGCAAAATTGGGGGATGTCTCGAGCGGGGGCCTCGTGGGGGGCCTCGTGGGGGTCCAGAATTCAGAGGATGTCTCAGGCGAAATGCTTGTTTACACGTCCCGCTCGCAAGAATTTCGAGGATGTCTCGCGCGTCCGCGCCCCGCGCGCAGGAATTCTGAGGATGTTGGCAGGATGTCTCGAGCGAAACGCTTGTCCCCAGCACGTTCCGTAGCGCGTCCCCTTGGCACGTCCCGCGGTGCGTGCCCGTGGTACGTCCCCTGGCACGTCGCTTGGCGGGTCCCTTGGGACGTTCCGCGGCGCGTTCTCCTGGCATGTCCCCTTGTCAATTAGCCCTGGGGCAGCTACTATGTGTTCAGGCAGCTCGAGCTTAAGATTCAGATTAGGACTCGGATGCAGAGGAGGACTCGATCCACGAGGCTATAGAGCACAATCGCGGCATGGCACATCGCAAGTCAGCACGGCGCAGCACAGCACAGACTTCGGCACAGTACATCAAGATCGATAGACTCAGCATTGCAACTTGGCACGTTCCTTGGCACGTTCCGTGGGGCGTCCCTTGGCGAGTCCCCCTGGCACGTCGCGTGGCGCGTCCCCTGGCACGTCCCGCGGCACGTCCATTGGCACGTTCCGTAGCGCGTCTCCTTGGCACGTCCCGCGGTGCGTGCCCATGGCACGTCCCCTGGCACGTCGCTTGGCGTGTCCTTTGGGACGTTCCGCGGCGCGTCCTCCTGGCATGTCCCCCTGTCGATTAGTTCTGGGGCAGCTACTATGTGTTCAGGCAGCTCGAGCTTAAGATCCAGATCAGTTCGGTCAGGACTCGGATGCAAAGAGGACTCGATCCACAACGCTATCTAGAGCACACTCGCGGCATGGCACATCGCAGTTCAGCACGGCGCAGCACAGCACAGATTTCGGCATGGTACATCAAGATCGATACACTCAGCATTGCAACTTGGCACGTTCCGTGGGGCGTCCCTTGGCGAGTCCCCCTGGCACGTCGCGTGGCGCGCCCCCTGGCACGTCCCGCGGCACGTCCATTGGCACGTTCCGTAGCGCGTCTCCTTGGCACGTCCCGCGGTGCGTGCCCATGGCACGTCCCCTGGCACGTCGCTTGGCGTGTCCTTTGGGACGTTCCGCGGCGCGTCCTCCTGGCATGTCCCCCTGTCGATTAGTTCTGGGGCAGCTACTATGTGTTCAGGCAGCTCGAGCTTAAGATCCAGATCAGTTCGGTCAGGACTCGGATGCAAAGAGGACTCGATCCACAACGCTATCTAGAACACAATCGCGGCATGGCACATCGCAGTTCAGCACGGCGCAGCACAGCACAGATTTCGGCATGGTACATCAAGATCGATACACTCAGCATTGCAACTTGGCACGTTTCCGTGGGGCGTCCCTTGGCGAGTCCCCCTGGCACGTCGCGTGGCGCGCCCCCTGGCACGTCCCGCGGCACGTCCATTGGCACGTTCCGTAGCGCGTCCGCTTGGCACGTCACGCGGTGCGTGCCCATGGCACGTCCCCTGGCACGTCGCTTGGCGCGTCCCTTGGGACGTTCCGCGGCGCGTCCTCCTGGCATGTCCCCTCTGTCGATTGGTTCTGGGGCAGCTACCATCTGCTCAGTCAGCTCGAGCTTAAGATCCAGATCAATGCGGTCAGGACTCGGATGTTAAGGAAGACTCGATCCACGACGCTATGTAGAGCACAATCGCGGCATGGAACATCGCAGTTCAGCACGGCGCAGCACAGCACAGCCCCTGGCACAGTACATTAAGATCGATACATTCTGCATTGCATTTGCCCGTCGCCCAATCAAGTGTCTTTGAACAGTTGCCATGCCTTACATTTCTATATTCCTTCCCGGGTTCGTGGGTCGATCATGTTTTTTCTGCTTCACAATCGTGGGGGGCTCCAGGGGGCCTCCACGGGGCGCCGGCGAAAAACTACCTGAAGACGGCGAGCGCCTAAGACGGCCGGCGGCGAGAAATCTACTACTGGACCATGCGGGGAGCAGCGCACCTCAGAAGATGTACCGGGGGTAGCAGCGGCGATGACGACGAGCAGAACCTTGATAAAAGGACCTCCAAACGCGGAACACGCCCATGACGGAGCGGCGGGCCATGGCGAGCAGAGCCTTGCAGGAAGGACCTCCGACCACATAGATGCCCACGGAGCGGCCGGCAATGACGAACTGAGCCTCGTGGAAGGACCTCCGAACGTGCTCGCGATGAGTGAAATCACTCGGCGGCGTCAGCGTGGGCGAAAACTCTGTGCCACTCAAGGTTGCCAGACGCGCGGCGTCTTCGGCCAAGCGCTGAAGCGAACGCTCAGATCCCTTCACGGACCTGGCACCACACACCCTGGCGCTGTTGCTGCGAACCTGGTCTCTGACATCGCCTCGCGGGATCCTGCGTCTGCCTCTGCAGGGCCTGGGTAGGGACTTTTACGAGCTCGATGTGCTCCTGCTCGAGCCGGCACGTGCGCTGCCAAAGGTGGAGCGGGTGGCCCTGACTGTGGAGCCGCCGCGAGGGGCGCGACCATGCCCTGGCCCGCGTGGCAGTGATCGGCCCGTCCGTCGTCGGCAAGGCCGCAATCCATGCCCATCGCCCCAGCGCCCTCGCCTTCGATGATGAAGGGGCCCCATGACACACAAATAAATACACACAAATAAAAAGATCCCCCATATTTTCCAATATTTTTGGTTTTTTTTTGTCTTCCCCCCCACTTCCCATATTTTTGCATATTTTCCTTGGGGTCGACGATTAATTGTGTCTGTGTTTTTTTTTCCCTCCTGACATGAACTGGGCCATGTTCTGCGGTGGACCGCCCATCTGGGGCCTCCCATCGGGGCCTCTTGAGGGCGTCTTGGGGATCTCTTGGGCGGCCTCGGGGCGGTCTTGTGTGCTTCGGGGGCCGCCGTGGAGCGTCGGGAAGCGAACACGTCGCGCATGCCAAGAATGCACGCTTTCCCACAGGACATTGAACACTTTAAGCCTCGCAGGGGCTCTCTTGCGTGGCGCTCGGAGGCTCTCTGGCCCGTGAGAAGGCCCCGGCCGACGGAGGCCGAGCCCGACCTGCCCACTGGCGGGGGTGGAGGCCGACGCGAGCGGCAGAGCGCGCCCCGGCGGGCCCGCCGCGGCGGTGGCGGGGGCCGCTCCTGCGCGCGAGCCCTCTGGGCCGCCTTCCTCTGCGAGGGGGGGCGGGTTGGGGCGGTGCCTGCGCGGCGGAGGGCGCGGCGGTCTTGACGAACGATCAGCGCGCACCAATACGCCATAGGGGGGACGGAATGAGCTATGGGTGCGTGCTGTCGGGTGGGGGTCCCCGCTCGAGCGGGAGCCTTCCCAGGGGTCCGACAACCCGCCCCCATACCCATAGCCAGTCCTTCTCCCTCCGACCTCCCTATGGGTATGGGTGTGTGTTGTTCGTTCGTCGCGTCTGGGGGGCCCTGCCTTGGGTCGCGATCGTGGCAAGCGCGGCAGCGGCCCCACATAGGGGATGCGAAAACGACCACAGCCACTGCCTTCCTTGTGTTGCCGCCTGCCAGCCAGCAGAAACAGAGCAGTGGTTGTGGTCCTTTTCGGCGAGCCTGGCACCAGGGAGGTGACCACAACCGCTGCTTCTTTTTCGGCCGGCATGAAGGCGGCGCAAACAAGAAGCAGTGGTTGTGGTCATTTTCCCGTCCCGCACCACTGAAGGGGCCCTGGGCCACACAAATAAATACACACAAGGAAAAGCATCCCCCATATTTTGCTATATTTTCTGTGTGTTTTTGTCTTCCCCCCCACTTCCCATATCTTCCCCTATTTGGGGGGGAATCGACGATTAATTGTGTCTGTGTGGTTTTCTTTCCCTCCCGCACCACATGGCTCTCGGCGGGAGCCTCCACCGCCGCGATGGCGCCCAGAGGGCGCTGTGCCCCGCTGCCTTCACCGCGTATGGCGCTGGGCGGAGGGGGCCCGCCCGGAGACCGAGGGCGAGGCGCCCGGAGCTGGGCTCGCCCCAGCCTTAAGTCGGGCCTGTCCCCCTACTGGGGGATTCTCGACGATGTTTTTTTTGCACATAAAAAATGATCCAAACATAGTCTGGGGACTCTTTTTTGAGACCTCCGAAGGCCAGCGGAACACCACCAGGGCGCTCGCGACCCGCGCTCGGGTGGCACGCCGGCTCCCCAGGCCACTGCTGCGGCACTTCGACGGAGCGCCGGCGGCCTCGCGCCGCCGAGCAGCTCGGCGGCGGCGGCGGCCGCTTCGGGCACGAGAAGGCGCCTTCAGCACCCGCACGACGGCACGGCGGGTGCCTTTGGCGACGCCGCAGGCGCCGCGCTCCGCGAGAGCGGCGAAGGCACCCTCCATCTCGACGCCCGGCTCGCACCGAGTGGCCACGCACGCGGGGGTGGCTGTGGCAAGCGTGTGGAGAGCGCCGCGATGGCCTGGGTTATAGGTGGCCCCCTCCTGCGCCTGCGACGGCATGGGCATTGGCGGCGTCGCCGGACGAGACGCCGAAGACGGCCGTGAGCTTACGTTTGCCAGAGGCCGTGCCGTGGCGGCCCAGCTGACTGTGCGGCTGGCGGGGTGGCGACACTTTGGTTCTGGAAACATGCCCTTCCGCGCGTCGAGGCAGTCGTCGTTCAGCTCTCGCCTGGGTGTGGCGTTTGGCGCTGGCCTTGTGGCGCTTGCGGGCAGCCCACTGCTGGCCTGAGCCTTCGCCGCCACGAGCCCGTCGGCGAGGGCAGCTCCCGAGAGCTGCTCTGTGCACGGCTCTTGGAGCGCGTCGAGGGCATCGGCGGCCTCCGTCTCGTGAGGGGTGCCTCGGGCACAAATGGTGTTGAGGACTGGTCCGGGCGTGACCTGGGCGGTGCTCTGGCGGTATTCGACATCGGTGGATCCAAACTGAAAATCGTACCCTCAACGTGGGCGGGCTGGGCCTTCGCGGCCGCAGCGCTGAACGCCGCAGCACGGCGACCTTACTGGGTGGACTGGGTCTTTGGGCCCCAGGACCGCCAGGGCTACTGGGCGGTCCTGCCTGCGCAGTTGGTTGAGCAGCCGCTCTCCTTCGTCGTGGCTGCGGAAGGATATGCTGCTCATGTACGCGTCGCCGTTGGGAGCGCGCGTTTGGTGGGCGACAGCAAGCTTCTCGGGCCTCGACGGCCCTGGTCCATCGCCCGCGCCCGCGCGGCGTTGCTTCGCCTCGTGCTCCCTGCAGGATCTCGACAAAGGGCTCTCTTCCTGGCACCCTGTGGCTGTCTGCGGGGCGCCCACTTCTCCTTCCGGTCCGAGACGCTTCTCGGTGACGGCTGGCCAATACGTCAGCTCCTCCCCGGTCCTCCACGCCGGCCCCGCTGCGCGGCGGCCGGCCGCTTCCGTCTCCCAGGGCGGCAATCCGCGCGTCCAGCCCGCCGGCGGCACGGGGCGCCCGTGGTGGCTGCAGACGGGAAAAGCGGCCTGGCGAGGAACGTCGCGCGCCACCGCCGCCTCCGCGAACAGCCGTTTCCTCGAGTTGAGCAGGGACCGAGCGCCCCGGCATTCCTACAGGCCTACCACGACGTGTTCTTAGAACCCGAGAGTGTTCTAAGGAGAGAGCACCGCTCCTAGACATAAGCCCGATGTGTTAGAACAAGACAGGCTCAGCCAGATATGTTCTAAGAAGACTTCGTGGAAACCACCGAAAGTCCTTAGAACATTCTTTGGTAGGCCTATTGGCGAGCCAGGACGCTTCGCCACCGCTTGAGACGTCAGCTCCTCCACGCCGGCCCCGCTGCGCGGCGGCTGGCCTCTCCTGTCTCCCAGGCCGGCAATCTCCGCGTCCAGCCCGCAAAAAAAGAAGAGGATGATGTGGCTGACAGGCTTCATGATGCCTTGACGCCCTCGGCCGGAGGCCGAGAAAATAATTAAAGGTGTGGAAGAATCCGGCCACGCAAAGCCTAGCCGGAGTCAGAAAACATGGGAGACCCCAAAAACAACTAAAACAAAAAACGGGAGAGGGGCCTGCCGAGGAGGCCGCGCGCCACCGCCGCCCCCGCGAGCAGCCGCCTCTCCTGGAGGAGCAGCTCAAGCGGAGGGAGCACCTTGCTCGACTTGCTGCAGATCGCCTGCAGATCGTTCACGCACTTTGCAGGGGTGCGCCGGCGGGCCCCGGCGGGCCCCACGCGCGCCTCGGAGTCGCTGAAGAGGGCCGTGCGCCCCGCGGGCTCGCAGGCCCGCGCAACTGTGGGCAGACATGCCGCCACGCCAAAAAGCGCCCTTCTCGCCAAGCTCGCCAAAAGACCACTGCCCGCAATGCGGGACGGGAAATGACTACAGCCACTGCTTCTTGTTTGCGCCGCCTTCCAGCCGGCCGAAAAAGAAGCAGTGGCTGTGGTCATTTCCCTGGTGCCAAGCTTACCGAAAATGACCACAACCACTGCTCTGTTTCTGCTGGCTGGAAGGCGGCAACACAAAAGACAAGCAGTGGCTGCGGTCGTTTTCACGTCCCGTACGCAAGCATCGCCGACCACAGTGGAGCGCCCGTCATGGACT
>CAUYUJ010014951.1:243361-258361 GCA_963575745.1 Prorocentrum cordatum | reverse complement strand
CCGGGGCCCAGCCCACAAAGGGCTCAGGCATGTTACGGACCTCCCGGGCGCGCCCTGATACCCAAGTGCACCACCGCGGGACGGAACGACCCCAGGCGCCCCCGCGGGCGAAAAGATGGCCCCTGGAACCTCCTGGCCGGGACTCGTACAGCCTGTCGGACCTCACTGGAGGCTCCGAGAGGGCTCGCGAAGCCTAGCGGGAACCCCAAGATGGCCACACGACGGTCCCCAAAAATTCCTCACGAGGGCCCCACACGCGCATGTCGTGCGCATGTCGCCACTATGGGCCCACAACGATGACGGCATGCAGACGACATGCGCTCATGGGCCCCTTTGGAGCTGACTTGGGGCTCTCTTGGGGCCGTCATGGGAGCCTCAGTGGGCTCTCCCGGGCCTTACCTGAATCGTTTCAGCCCGTCGAGAAGCCTCCTCAGAGGCTCTCGATGCGCTCCGGACGCGCTTCCGAGAAGCACCCAAGCGGCCCCGAAGAGACCTTTTCCCCAAGGACCCCCTCAGAAGCATCTCAGGAGACCCCAAGTGCACCCAAAAACCGCCGACCCACAGCCCAGGTATGGTGGCGGGTTCAGCCGAAGACGCCACGTAACCTTGGTAATCGGCGCCACGTTACAAATGCGCCAGAGTGTACGCCGAGTGATGGCAGCCGACGGGATACCAAGCCGGCGGCCGCTGGCTTGGTAGGGGGGAGCCCCTGGGGGGGTACCAAGCCGGCGGGGTAACAAGCCAGCGGCCGCTGGCCTGGTAGGGGGAGCCCCTGGGGGGGTACCAAGCCAGCGACCGCTGGCTTGTAGGGGGGAGCCCATGGGGGGGTACCAAGCCGGCGGCCGCTGGCTTGGTATCTGACTGGGTAGGGTCGACGCCAGAGAGTACCAAGCCTGCAGCGGGAGCACAATGTCAAATGCGCAGGACCGCCAGCCTTCCCGCCGAGCAACGCCCTTGCGGCAACAGCCTCGCGACGGGGGTTTGGCGCGCATAGTCTGAGGGCGCAAGATGGCTCGCACTGCCGCCAGCCAGTGTCTCAAAGAGGACGAACCTTGGTAACGCGTGAGAGGGTGCAGGACCGCTGGCCTTGCCGCCAGGCTACGTGCTTGAGGCATCTGCCTCCCGACAGGGGCAGGCGTGCAGACTCAGCAACTGCACGCGAACTGTCCTTGCCGCCAAGCAACGCCCACTGGAAACGAGGTGCGAGAACCAGAGAACAACGTGAAGGACTACTGGCCTTGCCGCCGGGCTGCGTCCTTGAGGCGACTGCATCGCGACGGGAATAGGCGTGCATAATCTGCGGACGCACGACGGCTGGCACTGCCACCAGCCAACGTCTCAAAGAGGACGAACCTTGGTAACGGTCCGACGTGAGATGGTGCAGGACCGCCGCCCTTGCCGCCAGGCTACGTGCTTGAGGCATCTGCCTCGCGACGGGGGCAGGCGTGCAGACTCAACAGATGCACGCAGCCTGGCGTCGCCGCCAGACAGCGCCCACTGGAAACGAGGTGCGAGACCAGGGAGAAATGCGTGTGCAGGACCGCTGGCCTTGCCGCGAGGCTGTGTCCTTGAGGCGGCTGCCTCGCGACGGGGGTCTGCGTGCATTAACCGCGGACGCGCGATGGCTGACACTGCCGCCAGCCGGCGTCTCAAAGAGGCGACTCCCTCGCGACGAACGCAGCCGCGCAGAATCTGCGGATGCACGATAACTGGCACTGCCGCCCTTGCCTCAACCACCAGAGGCGGGTGCCCGTGAGTGTCCATCGACACGGATGGGCATCCAGGCCCGTACGGCCCTGCCTCCCTGGGGAAGGCCTTGCCTGCCCTGAGTGTGAGGGCAAAACGACCTAGGCCACCGTCGCACGGCTATTCACTGGAAGGGGCTACCCAGGGGTGCTCCTCGAGATCAAGGACCTCTTAGTGGCGCCCCGTGCGTCCCCTGGGCAGGAGGAGGAGGAGAGGAGGACGAGGATGAGGAGGAATGTCGGCCACGAAGGGAGGAGGAGGAGGAGGAGGAGGAGGAGGAGGAGGAGGAGGAGGAGGAACTGGAGGAGGAGGAGGAGGAGGAGGAGGAGGAGGAGGACGAGGAGGAAAGGGAGGAGGAGGACGAGGAGGAAAGGGAGGAGGAGGAGGAGGAGGACGACGAATAGGAGGAGGAGGAGGAAGGTGAAGGACAGGGAGGAGGAGGCTGTTCTGACCGCGCTGAGCCTCGGCCACGAACGGGCTCCCCCCGACCCGAGCCCCAGGAGCAGCCCCGAAAGGCCACGACACACCGGTGAACCGATGCCCATCCCCACCGGCATGGCCTCGGCCCAACTGGCCGACTCGCCACGCGAGGTGGGGATATACAGTCGGGGCGTTGACCTCAGGAACCCTAAACAGGGAACGAGGCCCCTTTGCTCCATAAGTTAAGCTTCGATGCCGCATCGAAAACCTAAGGAAAATCTAAGGCAAGCTGCGAAACAATTAAGGAACACGGAGCCCCTCCCCAACGAAAAGGGTTCCTTCTTCAGGGCCCCGACTGTATGCGGCTCCTGTCGGGTTTCGCGGGACCTATCCCCACCTTGGGGGGGAGGGAGCTGGTTCTGGGCTGACACACCGTGGGCCACGAACACCGGTGAACCGATGCCCATCCCCACTGGCATGGCCTTGGCCCAGCTGGCCGCCTCGCCACACGAGGTGGGGACATATCGGGGATGGACAGGCCACCATTTAGCAAAACGTGGTTTAGTGAAAACGACCTGAGGCCCAAACCTGGCGGGCGCAAGCCTGGAAAATAACGGCCACGGCGCCCTCTCGAAAACCGAAAACGGACAATTCACTAATCGACGTGTCACTGTTGGGGGTTCTGTCCACCCCTGAATATATGCGGCTCCTGTCGGGTTTCGCGGGACCTATCTCCACCTTGGGGGGGAGGGAGCTGGTTGGGGCTGAGGCACCATGGCCCAGTGGGATGGGGATCGGTGCGACGATGCTCGAGGCAAAGTCAGAGCGAGGGGGCCGAGCGGTCATTTTCATTGTCCCTGGGTGCATGGAAGAAGTGGCGTTCCGTCCGGCGGATTCTGCTTCTGCTGCTGCAGCGGTCGAGGGAAACAGTTAGTAAACACCCCCCCTGCCCCCAAACTCAAAGTTGGCACGCGCGGGGGAGACTGCGGTCGAGGTGCAACTCATCAGACCAACCGCCAACTTTGAACATTGGGGGGGGGAGGCGTTGACAGGTGAATGTGGCATGAGAGTTCGCTATGTTTTTCCGAGGCCTGGATGTCGTCGTCCTCGCCCGCGACCCACCCGCGACCCGCCCCGCGAGCCGCCCCGCGTCCGCCCCCCTCACTCTTACCCGCAGCGGCGGGGTGCTTCGCATTCTGCGCCCACGGCTACCAGTCTTCCCCAGCGAGGCGATGGAGCTGCGCCTGCGGGCGGCGGCCGCGGCCGCCTCGTAGCCGCCCCCGTCGGCCCCGGCCGCGCTCCGGCAGGGCACGGGCGCCACCGCGGCGGCCACGGCGGCTGCGAGCAGGCGGCGGTGCGGCCGTGGCGCCGCAGCCTGCCAGAGTGGCGGGCGGGGCTGGCTTCCGGGCTCTCGGCCAACGTGGCCACCTGGTACAGTCGGGGCGTTGACCTAAGGAACCCTAAATAAGGAACGAGGCCCTTTTTTCCCATCAGTCAAAGTTCGATTTCCCATCGAAAGCCAAGGAAAACCTGAGGCGGGCTGTGAAACAATCAAGGAACACGGAGCCCCTCCCCAACGAAAAGGGTTCCTTCTTCAGCGCCCCGACTGTAGGGCGACGAGATGCACGGTCGGGGATTATGGTTCAGCGTGTCGCGGCGGCGGCTCCGTCGACTTTCCAGACCTTGCCAGCGGATGGCACGTCGCTCTGCTCCGTGGGGCGGGCTGCCGGGAGGTGCTCGGGACGCTGGTACTCGGGGACTGGGACGTACTCGGGGTGCCGCGCCGAAGCGAGGTGGGGCAAGAACTCGCGGCGCGACATGCTAAGCCAAAGTTCCCGACAATTGGGAGGGGCAGAGGGCAGTACTATACAGTGACCCACCGTTCGAGTGGGAGGAGGAGGAGGAGGAGGAGGAGGAGGAGGAGGAGGAGGAGGAGGATATCCACTGCACAGGCCTCGCCCATCCTGGGCCCAGGAGCGGTGTATACGCTTCTCTGGCCACGGCAGGGAGGCGCACTCACCGCCACGGCGCCCAGGATGGGCAAGGCCTGTTGCAGTGGATACGCATAGATCTCGCCGCCCTACCACTTGGCCTTTAGGGCGGCCTGAGACTGCCTCCAAGATGGCCCGAAGACGGCACAGAGGGGCTTCAAGATGGCTCACCCCTCAAGTCTGACGTGGCAAAACGTGCAACGCCGCGAAGAAACACGAGCGGAGCCCCAGACCCCATCCCTTCTGCGTCATCTTGCGAGACGGATCGATCCGTGAGGGTTCCGGGGCCCCACCGTGGGCGAACACACCGCTGCGACAACGAAAAGCAGCGCCAGAGTTTCAGGGAAGGAGGCGGGAGGCATCCCCTCCACTCCCTCCCCTCCCCCGCCCCCCTCGGAGGGGGCGGGCGAGGAAGGTCCGGGGGAGGGCTCGTGATGCGAGAGGATGGGCAGGAGGGAGCACTGCTCGGCGGCGGTGACGGCGGCGGGAGCAGCTCGCGGGCCCCCCCCGGAGCCCAGAGAGCACAGGCCCCGAGCCCTCCGCACATGGGCGGCGGAGCACGGCTCTCCGCACGCCGCCGCCGCGCCCGCCGCCGTGCCCCGAGCCCTCCGCACACGGGCGGCGGAGCAAGTTGGGACCCTGCGCGCGACGGCGCGGCGGCCTGGCCACGGCGGCCTGTGCGCGTGCCGCCGGCGCGGCACGCAGGCGTGGAGAGGGAAGCGCCTACTCCGGGTGTGAAATTAATCGAGGGGTGGGCGACTAACCTTCCGACGGAGCTTGCCCCCGCCCCCCCTCCTCCTCCTCCTCCTCCTCCTCCTTCTCCTCCTCCTCCTCCTCCTCCTCGCACTCCTCCTGCTCCTCCTCCTTCTCCTCCTTCTCCTCCTCCTCCTCCTCCTTCTCCTCCTTCTCCTCCTTCTCCTCCTCCACCCCCCCCCTCCACCCGTGCCGACAGCACGTGCCCAACCCCACCAGCGGATCTAAGGAAGGGGGGGGCGATTATTGCCCCATCCAGGGTGCGCGGCACCTCGTGCGGGCGGCTTACGCGCCAGTGTCCGCGCGCAGTCGGTCCTGCTTCTTCTTCACCTGCGTTTTTCACCACTGCCTGTGTGGACGCTTGGAGTCGCCTCGCGTGGGAGCATACAATAATTAGGGATCTCTCCATGCGAAGCGTGGACTGCACACCAACCAAAAATCCGCCCCTGCCTCGTTCCCGGATGTTTCCCCCCCCCCCTCCCCGTGTTCAGAGGAAGGACGAGATGAGGAGATGAGGTGCGGAAGGACGAGCATCTCCTCCTCCTCCCCCTCCTCCCCCTCCTCTCTCCTCCCCCCTCCTCCTTCCCTCCTCCCCTTGCGCAAAAGCACGAGCGCTCATCTCCCGGCGCGCCCGTGGCGGCGCCAGGGGCGCCGCCAAGAGGGGGGGGGGGGGGCGCGAGCGCCGACCCGAGAAGCCCCGCGCGGGCTCCGGAACGTTCTGTGTCTTGCAGCGGCCTCCTCCTCCTCCTCCTCCTCCCTCCTCCTCCCTCCTCCCTCCCTCCTCCTCCTCCCTCCTCCCTCCTCCCTCCTCCCTCCTCCTCCTCCTCCTCCTCCTCCCCTCCTCCTCCTCCCCTCCTCCCTCCTCCTCCTCCTCCTCCTCCTCCTCCTCCTCCTCCTCCTCCTCCTCCTCCTCCTCCTGAACGTTCTGTGTCCTGTTCGACTGCTGGCGGCGGAAAAAGGGAGAAGGGGCAAGTGGAGGAGAGGGAGGAGGAGGATCAGTGCAAACCCACGCCTCATCAACGATGTTGGGATATATATCCTCCCTCCAAGCTCCCTCCTCAGAGGCCCCATACAGGGCTTCATTTCCACTGTGGGAGTTGCCCCGTTGGGGGGCAGCCGTGTAGAAACTCTGAAGCGTGGCCAAAGCACCAGTCTCTGGACTTCAACGCCACGAGCTAACCTGATTGTGAAGTCTTGGCGGTCCTGAATCGTGCCTGAAGACCAGTCCTAAAACTTCAACACCTCCAATCCACGTAACTGTTGCGCCTTGACAATTACGAATCGGTCCAAAGCATCGTTTTTCCCGGAAAGGGCTCGAGCCCAGGGTTCTCTTTTAGTTGGTTCCCCCCAGTTTCGACGGCTGTAGGGCCGGCGAAATTATTCTGCGATAAATTACGTGCGGGAGTAGGACCGGCGGAATTATTCTGCGATAAATTACGTGGTAAAGAATGAACTTGCACGTGGTCCCGAGCTGGAACCACGTGTTTTTACGTGTCCAGGCCACCCAGGGGGGGGTATCTGACACGGTGGTGTCGCGCTGGAACCACGTGTTTTCACATGTCCAGGCCAGACATGGGGGTATCTAACATGGTGGTCCCGAGCTGAAACCACGTGTTTTCACGTGTTCAGGCCACCCAGGGGAGTATCTAACCTGGTGGTCCCGAGCTGGAACCACGTGTTTTCACGTGTTCAGGCCACCCAGGGGGGTATCTAACATGGTGGTCCCGAGCTGGAACCATGTGTTTTCACGTGTCCAAGCCACCCAGGGGGGTATCTAACCTGGTGGTCCCGAGCTGGAACCACGTGTTTTCACGTGTCCAGGCCACCCGAGGGGGTATCTAACATGGTGGTTCTGCGCTGGAATCGTGTGATTTCACGTGTTCAGGCCACCCAGGTGGGTATCTAACATGGTGGTCCCGAGCTGGGACCACGTCTTTTCATGTGTTCAGGCCACCCAGGGGGGTATGTAACATGGTGGTCCTGCGCTGGAACCGTGTGTTTTCACGTGTCCAGGCCACCCAGGTGGGTATCTAACATGGTGGTCCCGAGCTGGAACCACGTGTTTTCACGTGTTCAGGCCACCCAGGGTATCTAACATGGTGGTCCCGAGCTGGAATCACGTGTTTTCGCGTGTCCGGGCCACCCAGGAGGATATCTAACATGGTGGCCCTGAGCTGGCCCAGGGGGTATCTAACATGGTGGTCCCGAGCTGGAACCACGTGTTTTCACGTGTACAGGCCACCCAAATGGGTATCTAACATGGAGGTCCTGCGCTGGAACCGTGTGTTTTCAAATGTTCACGCCACCCAAAGGGTACGTAACATGGTGGTTTTGTGCTGGAACCATGTGTTTTCACGTGTACAGGCCACCCAAGGGGGTATCTAACATGGAGGTCCTGCGCTGGAACCGTGTGTTTTCACATGTCCACGCCACCCAGGGGGTACGTAACATGGTGGTTCTGTGCTGGAACCATGTGTTTTCACGTGTACAGGCCACCCAGGGGGTACATAACATTGTGCTCCTGCGCTGCAGGCACATGTTCTTAGGGGTCTGGGCCACACCCTCTTGTGCTTTCACGTGTCCAGCCCGCCCAGGCTGGTATCTAACATTTTGCTCCTGTGAGAATGTCTTGAGAGATACGCTTGTTTTCATGTGTCCAGGTCGAAGATGTGTTGAGGATGTCTCGAGCGAGACGTTTGCTTTCACGTGTACAGGTCGCCCAGGCGGATGTCTAGAATGAGGAGGTGTTGAAAACGTCTCGAGCGAAACGCTTGCTTTCACGTGCCCAGGTCACCCAGGCGGACGTCTCACATGAAGGTGTGTTGAGGATGTCTCGAGCGAACCCCTTGTTTTCACGTGTCCAGTTCGCCCAGTCGGATGTCTAGCATGAGAATGTGTTGAGGATGTGTTGAGCGAAACGCTTGTTTTCACGTGTCCAGGTCGCTCAGGCGGATGTCTAGCATGAGGATTTTGACAAGATGTCTCGAGCGAAACGCTTGTCCCCAGCACGTTCCGTAGCGCGTCCCCTTGGCACGTCCCGCGGTACGTCCCCATGGCACGTCCCCTGGCACGTCGCTTGGCGCGTTCCTTGAGACGTTCCGCGGCGCGTCCACCTGGCATGTCCCCCTGTCAATTAGCTCTGTGGCAGCTACTATGTGCTTAGGCAGCTCGAGCTTAAGATCCAGATCAGTTCGGTGAGGACTCGGATGCAAAGGGGGACTCTATCCACAACGCTATAGAGCACAGTCGCGGCATGGCACATCGCAATTCAGCACAGCGCAACACAGCACAAGCTTCGGCACGGTACATCAAGATCGATACACTCAGCATTGCAATTTGGCACGTTCCTTGGCACGTTCCGTGGGGCGTCCCTTGTCGAGTCCCCCTGGCACGTCGCGTGGCGCGTCCCCTGGCGCATCCCGTGGCACATCCACTGGCACGTTCCGTAACGCGTCCCCGTGGCACGTCCCGCGGTGCGACCCAATGGCACGTCCCGTGGCACGTCGCCTGGCGCGTCCCTTGGGACGTTTTGCGGCGCGTCCTCCTGGCATAGCCCCATGTCAATGAGCTCTGGGGCAGCTACTATGTGTTCAGGCAGCTCGGGCTTAAGATCCAGATCAGTTCGGTCAGGACTCGGATGCAAAGAAGGACAGGATCCACAATGCTGTAGGGCACAATCTCGGCATGGCACATCGCAATTCAATTCAGCACGGCGCAGCGCAGCACAGCCTTTGGCACGGTGCATCAAGATCAATACACTCCGCATTGCATTTGCCCGTCACCCAATCAGGTGTCTTTGAAAACTTCGCCACGCGTTACATTTCTATATTCCTTTCCGGGTTCGTGGGTCGATCATGTTTTGAATGTCAGTCATGGGAACGGTTGAAATTCTTGGACATTTTAGAGCCAATGGGCGCTGCGAGAAGGCGAGAGCCACATGTTGAATATCACCCGTGCTCAACCCGTAAAACTCCTGCACCTGTTTGAAGCGAGCGTGCGCGGCGCCAGGGCCAGAACCACATGTTTGAAAACCACCCGCCAGCAATCCGATAAACTCTTGCAAACTTGTAAACCGAATGTGCGAAGCGCTCAAGCGAGAACTACATGTTGAAAACCACACGCCCTCCATCCGTGAAGATCTTACGTTTTAAACACGAGTGTGCACTGCGCTCAGGCGAGAAGGAAATGTTGAAAACCACACGCCCTGAATCCGTCAATCTCTTGCAAACTTTTTAAGCCGAAATGCGCGGGGCGAATGCGAGAACTACATGTTGAAAACCACTCGCCCTCAATCTGTGAAACTCTGTCAAACTTTCAAAACGAATGTGCGCGGCGCTGAAACGACAGCAACATGTTGAAAACCATCCGCCCATCATGTGTGAAGAAGCTGGTATCAACGTTTAAGCGTCAGTGTCATACACGATGAAGACGTATCAGGCAAAACGCCCAGCCCCTCCTTTCGACCGGTCTCGGCGTGCGACAAGAAGAAATCATGTCTAAGGAGAAGGAATGGAAGAGGAGGAGGAAGAGGAGGAGGAGGAGGAGGAGCGTGACGCATGCTTCACCCCTACCCCCGTGCGGCCGACGGGCTGGAGGCCCCGGCGGGCAGCAGCGTCGGTGCAACCGGCCGTGCGCTCCTCGGGGGGGTGGTGAGCCAAAGAGGTGGGGAAGAAAATCGGGAGACGATTTATGACCCCCGCCCCTACCCGCGTACCCTGTGCCGGACCAGCTTTCCGGGGGTGGTGTGCAAACATCGTGTCCCCAGGTGATGTCACTTTTGTGCACAAGCCCCGTTCCGCGGTCTTGTGCCGGACAAGCTTGATTGTGGGGTGCGTGTGCAAACATCGCGCCCCCAGACAATGCATCACAGCTCAGGGACGGAGCTCTCGAGAAACCTTCGCGGAGGGGGGTCGAGATGGTTCTTCGTATGCCCTTCGAGGAAACTACCATGTCGTCTCCGAAGCCCCGCCGATGGGACTGGCGCGTCAAGAGGCCCTTCTTATTTCTTTCGCAGCAGCTTTGACGTTGTGTGTCTCAGCGGGTAGATCCAGGTTTAAACTGGCCAGGTGAATGAGAATCGGCGAATTGGTCGAAACTTTCGTCGTCTTCGCGTTGTTCGGGGCATCTCGGTGCTGCATGCCAGCACTCCTCCAGCACCATAATCACGTGCCCAACTCAAAGGGAACCATTATCGTCTCCCTTCTTCGTCCTAGCCCCTCCGGAAGATCCTCGGCGGGAGCCCCAGACTGAGAACTTCAACCCGATGCAAGGTGCCAAAAGCTACCTGACCTACCAAAGGGATTCCGAATGTCTCGGCAGCCACTGGTGCTCTCATATCGGCGGTGGGCAAACCTCCCTTCAGCAAACCACCCTTTAGTGAAAACGGCCTAGGACCGAAACAGACGGACCTGGACCCACAAAAATGACGGCCGCGACGCCCTCTCGCGAACCGAAAACGGTCGATTCGCTAATCGACGCGTCAAGGTAGGAGGCCTGTCAACCTCCGATCATAGGCGACGCTTTGCCCCCGCCCCTGCTCCCTGCCCGATCCCACGAGGGGGCCCGATCGGCCAAGACTAACCTTTGGTGCGCGGCCCCCGTGGAGCCGCGGGGGGTGCCAAGCCCAAGGTGTGCGAGACGCTGCTATGCCGCATTGCGATCGGCGATCAGGCGATCGCCGAAGGAGGTAGGGGGTAGAAGGCAGGAGGAGGAGGAAGAGGGGGAGGAGGAGGAAGAAGGAGAGGAGGGAGAGGAGAGGAGGAGGAGGAGGAGGAGGAGGAGCAGCAGGAGGAGCAGCAGGAGCAGGAGCAGGAGGAGGACGAGGAGGAAGAGAAGGAGGAGGAGGAGGAGGAGGAGGAGGAGGAGGAGGAGGAGGAGGAGGAGGAGGAGGAGGAGGATGGGGTCCCGTTGGGCCCGCACCAGGGGCGGCTCCTCCAGCGCAGGGCAACTGTCGCGTGCAGCCGGACCGCTGCTCTCGTAGGCGATCGACGCTCTGCACACGCCCAGCTGCTTCCGCCCCGAGATCACGAGAGGCCAGAGCGGAGGCATGGACACACGTCGGGCCTCCGGAGCGCCGGTCTTGTTACCTGCCCCTCTGCCTGGCGGTCACAATTGATGAAGGGGCCCTGGGACACACAAACACATAGACACAAATTCGCCGGCCCAACGGGCCAGAGGCGTGCTAAGATCTCCGGTAACTGCTAAATTGTACTTCTACTTCGCGCGCGCGGGGCCGCCCCTGGGGGTCCCTGGACGAAAAGTACCCCGGCAGGGTCCCGGCAGACTCGGGTCAGAGATGCCGGACAGGGCAATTTTTCGACACCCCTCGCGAGGATCGCGGCCTCCGAGGGGGGAGCCGCAATCGACTACCCCCCCTCCCGCCCCAAGAGGCCCCCAAGAGCCCCCGGGCCCCCACGACGCCGCCAAGGAGCCCCAAGAGACTCCCAAGAGGTCCCCAGGAGGCCCCCAAGAGGCCCTAAAGAGGGCTCTAGGGCCGGCGGAATGAGCGAAGCGATTAAATAACAGGATTCCCCCTATTCTTCCACACTTTCCGGGTTTTTAATAGTGTCTGTGTGATTTTTTCCCTCTTGAGTTGAGGGCAAAAGTAGAAGCATGGGTAGAGCGTCGATCGCAGATCTCGGTGCCACGGGGGGGCCTGGAGAGCCACTGCAAGGATGCTTTTGCACAGGTGCCCCACCCCTGCAAAGGAGACTGTTCCTGGGCTCCGAGAGCGGCTCCTCCTCAGGAGGGGAGAAGGAGGCTGAGGAGGGCGTGGAGGACAGTGCTAGGTAGAGGAGTGGAGGAGGAGGAGGAGGAGGAGGAGGAGGAGGAGGAGGAGGACAAGGAGAGAGGAGGAGGAGAGAGAGGGGATGAGGAGGAGGAGGAGGGAGAGAATGGGGGAAGGATGGGAGGAGAGGAACTGTTTGACGAGATGGTAGAGGTAGATTTGTAGGAGAAGGAGGAAAAGGAGGAGGGGCACTCGCGAAGCACCAGGCAACGTCCACAGTACGATGTCCCAGAGGTCTGTCTGCCGGCTGCCGAATGCACACAACCACGCGCTACCCGCCAGGCCCGAAACGAAAATCCTTGACTTTGGTAGCGAGGCAGAAGCATACGTCACAGAATCGGTGCACGGGAATCCCGCTGGTCCAAGGAGGAGAAGGAGGAGGAGAAGGAGGAGGAGGAGGAGGAGGAGGAGGAGGAGGAGGAGATGGAGGAGGAGGAGGAGGAGAGGAGGAGGGAGAGAGAGGAAGGAGGAGGAGGAGGAGGAGGGGAGAGAGGAGAGCGAAAATCCGCCGTCCTGCGGTCTCTAGGCGTGTGAGATTGCTCCCCCCCCCCCCCCCCCCCGGGACCACCAAACCGCAATTGGACCCCCCCCCCCCCCCCCTCGTGGTGGACGACCCTCCGCCGAACTCACCCGAGGCGGTCTGGGCTCCCCGGGCTCGGTTGGGAGCCTCCGACGCCACCTCCAAGATGGCCCAAGAGAGCACAAAGTCGCCGAATGATCGCTTCAAGACGCCCAAGGTGGGCCCCAGGCGGCCTACGAGGGCGCCACGACGCTCCAAGAGGCATCCAACCGGCTGCCGAAGCGGGGCCCCAGAGGCCAAAATCGTGCCATTCCTATAGGAAAACGTAAACTTTTGGTATATACGCCTTTTCGGCCAACACGGCGTTGACAATGGCCCACGAGGCCGCCAAGACCGCTCCAAGAGGGCCCAAGAGGCTCCCAAGAGGGCCCCAACACGGCCCAAGAAGGCGCCAAGACGGCCCAAGAGGCGCCCAAGACAGACCAAGAGAACCCCCAGGCGGCCCCGAGAGCGGCCAAGACGGAGAGCCCGAACTGAAAATTCGAGCTCCAGGACAACCCCTGAGGCCTCCCAAGAAGCCCCCCAAGACAGTCCAAGAGAACCCCGACTCGCCGAAAGACCGTTCCAAGACGCCCAAGATGGCATTCAGACAACCCACGATGCCCCTAGGCCGCCCCGCAAAGCCTCCGAGAGAGCTCCCGAGACCCGGCGATAGCCCCTGATGAAAAAAGGGGTCGGCGGATGTGGCGTAAGCCTATAGAATCAAGCAGCGGCGAAGCGTCCTAGCTCGCCTATAGCCCGACCAAAGAATGCTGTAAGAACCTTTTGTGGTCTGCACGAAATGTTCTTAGACCATTTCTGGCCGGGACTGTCTTGTTTTAACGCATCGGGCTTATGTTCTAAGAACCTTGTTTTTTGTTATGAGCACATTTCTGGGTTCCAAGACGACTTCGTGGTAGGACTCTAGGACTGCCGGGGCGGTCGGTCCCTGCTCAAGAAAAAGGGGGAGGACGATGAGGGGTAACCTAGTACCACCGAGATTAATGCCACAGGGATAATAAAGTTCGGGGTTGCGGGGGGATTATAAATGTTGCCTACCGGAGGCCAGCATGTGGCAGGGGAAAGAGATGATGTTAAAAGGACCGAAAGCCGAGGATCGAGGATCGAGCACCGAAGTCCGAGGATCGAGGATCGAGATCCCAGAGTCGAGGATCGAGGCCCGAGGATCGACGGCGGCGAGGCCCGAGGATCGAGGATAGAGGGAGAGTGCACGTGAAGGGACCACTCCCAGGCCAGAGCAAGGCGGGGGCCAGGGCCGCGTGGATGCCCCGGAGGGCTCCGTCGCCCACCGAGCCCCACCCGGCCCCGCCCCCGGCCAGCCTGCCCAGGCTGGCCAGAGGCCCACAGCCCTCTCCCCAAGCCAGGTCGTCGCCGTCTTCGTCGTCGTCGTCGTCGTCGTCGTCGTCGTCGTCGTCCGTCGTCGTCGTCGTCGTCGTCGTCGTCCGTCGTCGTCGTCGTCCGTCGTCGTCGTCGTCGTCGTCCGTCGTCGTCGTCGTCGTCCGTCGTTGTCCGTCGTCGTCGTCGTCGTCGTCGTCTCGTCGAGCCTTTTCTGGACGACCGTCCACATGTCGTCTGAGTCCTTCGTCGTCGTCGTCTTCGTCTCGTCCGTCGTCGTCGTCGTCGTCGTCGTCGTCGTCGTCGTCGTCCGTCGTCGTCGTCGTCGTCCGTCCTTCTTCGTCGTCGTCGTCGTCCTCCGTCGTCGTCGTCGTCGTCGTCGTCGTCGTCGTCGTCGTCGTCGTCGTCGTCCTCCGTCGTCGTCGTCCGTCGTCGTCGTCGTCGTCGTCGCCGTCGACGCCAACTGTCGTCGTCGTCGTCTGTTCTCGGCGCTGCTCGACGGCGCCGCCGCTCGGCCGGCACTCTCTGGGCGGGTCCGCGCTGCCACCCCGCCGTCCGTCCTCCCTCGTCCGTCGTCGTCGTCCGTCGTCCGTCGTCCGTCGTCCGTCGTCCGTCGTCCGTCGCCCGTCGTCCGTCGTCCGTCGTCGTCGTCCGCGGGTCCGCGCCGCCGCCCCGCACGCCGCCGCGGCGCAGAGGCGCAGCCCGCGGAGGCCCGGCCGGCGGCGCGGCGACCACTGGTGCCCGCGGCACGGCCTGGCGGCGCCGACCATGTGCGCCCGCGCCCTGGCCGCTGGCGCGGCGCCCAACGGGCGTCGCAGCCTTGCACCACGTGGGGCGCACAGAGACATGCTAGTACGATAGTAGAGGGCAACAAGTCCACCCCCATAGATAACCACCCTCACACCAACGCGAAGCCGTTTAACAGACGCCCCCGCTGGAGGAATCGAACAGGGCAAGGCCGTTTCGTAAACGCCCAAGGCCGCTTGATAAACGCCAATTGTCCGGTCCGGGTGGTTTCTCCTCCCGTGCTACAGGTCCTCCTTGGAGGCGCTCGTCCGACCCGAACACATACCAGGCCCATCTTGTAGCGCGCATCGTCTCCCGAAGTGTGTGGCCAGAAAGCGCCCGCCACGACGCATAGACTGCAGGACTTCTCGCTGCGTGCGTCGCCCCTGGGAGGGCGACGCACACGTAGCACATCGTAAGTTGGGGCCGGCGCCGACGACAAGGAGCCTTTTCGCCGGGTTTCGGGCCCTGGGGTTGAGTCGCGGGCCTGTCCCCCTACAGGGGGATTTTCGACGAAAAACAAGTGGCACGTGCGCCACAGCCCTTGCACAAAAAGGAAGGAGGAGGAGGAGGAGGAGGAGGAGGAGGAGGAGGAGGAGGAG